>CM065714.1:8243050-8275550 GCA_033310375.1 Conus canariensis | reverse complement strand
AGTCGAAACATTCCACTGAGCAAAATATGCCCTGAGACCATGTCTGGCAGACCAGGGACCCGTTCTGGGGTGGTGGAGGCTCCACACAACCCCTGGCTGAAATATCCATCCATGATTAGTGACATCAACATCCACACAGCATGGAAGCTTTCATACGGTGCAGTATCAGTGTCCATACAGTCTGTTGGCAACTTCCATGTGGTACAGAAATGTCCGTACAATGTCGTGTCAATGTCCATACAGTATATCACTAACATCCACATGGTATACAAACATCCATTCAGCATCATGTCAATTTCCATTGAATATGTTGCAAACATCTATAAAGTATAAAAACATCCGTTCACTATCAATGGCAAAACAGTATGAAAACATCAAAAACAGTATGACAACATCCAAAGAGCACTGTGGTAACATCCACACAATACTGCAGCATATAACAGTTTCCTAATTTACATACATCTGAATAACAAAGAGGACAATATAAACCTTGCCAAACCACAAATTCCTGCACGGTCAAACAGGCTTAAAACTGGATAAAACTCCTTCCACAGAAATCACTGAACAGGCAGCACACACACACACACACACACACACACACACACACACACACACAACACACACACACATCCACACCACACACACAATATACACACTCTCTCTCTCTTTTACACACACAGGGAAAACGAAAGAAAGAGAAAGGTAACACATCACAACTTACGTTTGACAATGATTTCAAAAGAGCATTCTGCTGAATTGTTTTCTGCATCATAGGCCACATAGGTCACTCGGTATTCTCCCCAGCGGAAGGCTTGGCCTGACCACACACAACAACACATGATTCTACATCAGCAGCCATGCACCAGGGTGTACTGGGCTGCAGGGTGGGAGGCAGTCAGTTCAACACTCATGGACAGTGAATCACTGCAAGAATTTCCAAAGCCTACAGACTTTGTGCTTCGGGTTTAACCCTTTCACATTTCATCCAATTCCAGAGCCTACAGACTTTGTGCTTTGGGTTTAACCCTTTCACATTTCAGGCCTACAGACTTTGTGCTTTGGGTTTAACTCTTTTACATTTCATCCAACCACAGCCTGCTGGCTGGATGTCCCTGGTGTTTGTTCAAACCTGCTGCAGCCCTCTGCCTCTCACTCAGGACATGTTCCATCCTCAGTAAGTTCAGGCTTGTACATGCCCATCATGAATGAAGCTTCCTGCTCAGGTCAAACTTAAAATGATGAAAGATTGGTGTTAGTCATTGCACTACACAGCTACGGTGCTTAAGTGCTTATCAAGTATGGAATTTTTTTTTAACAGTCGAAAGAGTTTCTTGATAACATTTTTTTTAATGTTGATGGGTTAAAGAATGACTGAACACAAACTGCTTTACTCACTTACTGGATGAACATCAGCGACCATTGCTCTACATTCCTGACCAACCCAGTGTATGTTTGTATGTCTCAGTCCTGGTTGAAGCTGAAATATGTCAGAAAGGAAGCAAAGCATCTAGTCATTGTATATACTCTCAGACCAGCATGGAAGTAGGGAGAAACTCCAGAGAGAACTTGGCATCAGGAGGTCTTCAGTATTTCAGCCCTGAATTCCTAACACACTGCTGTGGTCAGGTTGCATCCAAGTCATGAAAACTAGATGCACTTCTGTTGTTTGATTTCTTTTTCCTGATGCTGGCAGGTTCAAACCAGCAACTTCCCAAACGGCTGGGCATTTCATGGCATTGTCATTTTCAGATGCTTTAGGACACCTGTTCTAAGTTGAAAATTTAAGCCTTGTGAAGTTCACTTTGTTCCTCCTTGACCAGATCCAGCTGGCTACACAGCAGATATCACTGAGTACTTCCAAAGTGGCTACGCAGCAGATATCACTGAGTACTTCCAACGTGGCTACACAGCAGACTTCACTGAATACTTCCAAAGTGGCTACACAGCGGATATCACTGAATACTTCCAAAGTGGCTACACAGTAAATTTCACTGAATACTTCCAAAGTGTCTACACAGCAGATTTCACTGAATACTTCCAAAGTGGCCATACAGCAGATTTCACTGAATACTTCCAAAGTGTCTACACAGCAGATTTCACTGAATACTTCCAAAGTGGCCATACAGCAGATTTCACTGAATACTTCCAAAGTGGCACGCAGCAGGGCAGTGTCTCCTCAGGTGGGCTGCCTAACAATGACCTGATACTGATGGCTCCCTGACAGCTGATGGCACCAAAACCATGCTGAACAGTCATGGGTGTGGCTGTGTATGGGCACAGCCAGAATGAGTGGCAAGGCAGTGATGCCACACAGCAGGCAAAGAAGAATTGAAATGCAGATTTACAAATTTATTTCTACCAAAACAAAAAGTTTGGTCCTGAGGTGACCTGGAAGATGAGACAGCAAAACAATCAAAGGAACAAATGATGGGTGGAAAAAGAGAAGAATGAGTATGCATACCATATACCACACACACACACACACACACACACACACACACACACACACACACGTCTCAGTCATCTTAACAGGCCCAAAATCCTCTCTCTTTGGTACCTGCCACCATCAGGTGTGCTTCACGTTCACGTGACCGACTCATCCACGTTCACGTGACTGACTCATCCACGTTCATGTGACCGACTCATCCCACTGACCTGAACGGTGGGTCTGCTGAATTCGGACGATGGCCACATTGTCCTCAAACACCGGTTCTTCCCACGTCACAGTCGCTATGTCACTCTCCTCCGTCACACTCTGGTCTGTGGGGCATGACACCACACTGGGCGCTGTCTTGTCTGCATGTTTAAAACACACTTTTTTTTTAACACATCTTGTCTACACAGATTTTACAGTCTTTTTTGTCTGCGCAAAGAAAACATGCATGTACAGACTCCATCCAGTGTACATGTCTCACTCGCGCACACACACATACACACACAGATTTCAAATTCTGACATTATGTACATGTATCTCTAAGTGCACCAGTTCTAGTTATTATAGAATAAAGTCTCTGTATTCTCACTGTATATACTGTTTCTAGTTCTTATAGAATGTCTCTACAACAATCATACCAGTATTCTCACTTGCAGTACTGGTTCTACTCATTATAGAATGAAGTCTCTACAATAGCTGCACCAATATTGTCCCTGTAAGTACCAGTTCTAGTTCTTATAGAATAAAGTCTCTACAACAACCATACTGGTATCCTCACTGTAAGCACCAGTTTTAGTTCTAATAGAATACAGTCTCTATCCTCACTGTAAGCACCAGTTCTAGTTCTAATAGAATACAGTCTCTATCACAGTCCAGCCAGTGTTCTATCTGGATACAGACAGTGAAAAGATCCACATCAAGAACAATAACAACAAAAAGATAATATTGCATCTTTGTTGATACTGTCGTTGATTATGACTGTGTATGCACTGCATAACATGGTAAATTTAATTGTAAACATAGAAGCATAAACACACGCATGTATACACACACACACACACACACACACACACACACACACACACACACGCACACACACACACACCTGTGAGTGCATGCACAAACAACACACACACACACACACACACACACACACACACACACACACACACACACACACACACATTCATGGACACACACCACCTATAAAATAACACTCTCTTTACTTTTACTTGACTTTGAACACCGACATCATAGACAACGTTCCATTTTGCTATCCCATGTCTCACCTTTCTGCAAATGGCAGTATGTTCCGTAAAACCCTGCAGGGCATTGCGACCTCCCACATACTGCTGGTATCACCACGGTAACATCCCCATGGAGATAGACATCGGCCCAGGGCCAGGCAAAGATGTCACCCATCAGTTGGGGATGGCTACAGTTGTCGGCCATGCTGCGAATCTGCGAGTTGTTAAGCATGGTGGAGAACACATTGGCCTGGCTTATCTCCCCTTGGAAGTGGTCGGCTGGCCCTGACTGGTGGTAAGGATGACCCAGTGCCAGCCTCAGTCTGTCCGATGGAGTAGCAGGTAAGTGGTGGAAAAAATTTGTTTTTGAGTTTTGTTTAATTTTGACCAGGATATCACAACAAAATGTTTGTATACTCCATATAAACATTGTATATTCTCCCTCTCTCTCTCTCTCTCTGTCTCTCTCTCTCACACACACACATACACACACAACACATATACACACATACACACAGAGGCACACACACACACTTACTTACACATTTACACACTTACACACACACACACACACAAAAAAAAAACCCACACACACACATACACACACAAACACACACACACACACACACACACACACACACACACACACACACGTGTAGGCCCGCACATGCCCATGCATACCTGTCAGGGAGAGAGACCTCAGCACCATATTTCTCCTCAGCGATCTTGGCTCCATCCACATAGACAGAGTGGTGACTTCCCACCCACTGGTAGCACACATGATGCCACTTGCCGTCTGTCACCTCCAGGGAAAAGTGGCGAGGTTCTGGCTCCCCCTCCAGCGACACAGAGACCAGGCCTCCTGTCATCTCCAGCATGACGTCCTCAACCACATGCAGATCGTCTCTGTCGTCGTCAGATCTGATCACAGGAGAAACAGCACTGAATGATGATCATGCTGCACGCTTAACTCTTTCATTCCTACTTTTCTGAAATGAAATGAGGCAGGGAACAGTAAACGATAAACAGTAAACAAGTGGGGTATTTTTTGCTCCCATAAGAAAACCTAACACAGAGTAACTTTTATTCAAGACTGGCACAGCCTTTTAAACTTGAATAAAGTCAGACAAATACATAGACGAACAATCTAATAGTGGGGGAAAAAACAAGCGCAGGCCAACAACTCAACTGTCTTCATAGTAATGACTTGGCAAAGATCTGGACTTAAGGAAGGGGGGGGGGGGGGGGGAGTTTGAAGATGGAGAAACTGGGAACATGAAATTAAGAAAATATGTTACAGATATGAAAACTCCTCGGAGCAGGCACTACAAATATATCTGCCTTCAAAAGGGATTGCGATGGTTCCCTTATGCAGCTAGTGAAGAGTTTTCATATCTGTAACATATTTTCTTAATTTCATGTTCCCAGTCTCTCCATCTTCAAACCCCCCCCCCCCCCCCCCCCCTCCTTAAGTCCAAATCTTTGCCAAGTCATTACTATGAAGATAGTTCAGTTGCTGGCCTGCGCTTGTTTTTTCCCCCACTATTAGATTGTTTGTCTATGTATTTGTCTGACTTTATTCAAGTTTAAAAGGCTGTGCCAGTCTTGAATAAAAGTTACTC
Source organism: Conus canariensis (assembly GCA_033310375.1). NCBI lineage: Eukaryota > Metazoa > Mollusca > Gastropoda > Neogastropoda > Conidae > Conus > Conus canariensis. Next base: position 8,270,247 of record CM065714.1, on the reverse strand, counting down.
TGTGTTAGGTTTTCTTATGGGAGCAAAAAATACCCCACTTGTTTACTGTTTATCCTACTTTTCTATGAACCATTACTTCCTCTTATTCCTAGATTCTTATAATACGAGTATTCCCTTCATTCCTGTATTTAGAGAAAAAAAGAAGAAGTGCAAAGTGAGAGCTGCCACATATGCAGTAGCGAACCAGCCAGATTAGAGCAGCAACCACTTTCCGAGGCTGTAGGTGCCATCCGGCATCCATTCCATTCATAAACACTGCCCCCCAAGCGACCCAGTCATGACATGTACTGATGACACGAGTCGCGCGAAGTTCAAAGTGCTTACTGCGAGAAACGATTTTCCGGGCTGCAGGAAAGAAAGGAGGGATTTTGTGCTGCCCGGTTTTCTGGGCTGCAGGAAGGAAGTGAACGATTTCTGCAAACCGGAAAACCAGGTTGTAGGGATGAAAGAGTTAACAGAGACACTGGCATGTGTTATGGAGATAAGATTTTCAAGAAATGAGTCTCAACATGTATGCGGACTTTTACATCAGTCTCCCTATCAGCCATTATCAGTTAAGTTGTATTTGACCTACATTTCACTCGTTTGTTTGGGAGAGCTTGAGCATTAAGATGCTGCATTTGGCATCATGCTTACTGGAAAGTAGCCATTGCAAAGGGTTTCCACCAGAGCCCCAAAAGATTTTTCCAGCACATATAGAACATGACAGTGAGTGACAATGAGACTGTTTACTTGCCACAATATTCAGTGGTATAGGAGCAGCCAAATTAACAACAACAGCTCAGAAAGCTCTGAAGAATGTGTCTTGTGTTTGTAATGGCTTCAAAACTTTAGTGAAAGAGCTGACAAAGAAAAGGGAATTCAACACTGGTGCTATGAAACAATTCACGACTGTGGGACAGCAGGTGAGTGATCTCGATCGTCCATTATGAACAGGACCAATACAGAAACAGAAACATGGACAGTAAATTTGATCCACTGCTTGATTATATAGAAAATTGATGCAATTAGGACTGCAGGATTTTGTTGGCAGTCTGTTTAAGACACTACACCAATTTTTGTAACTTGGTCTGGAACTTTCAACATTAATTTGCAATTACATACATGTTACTTAAAAAAATGGTAGTTAAAAGCATAATGGAGACTTGCCGGTCAAAGCTTTTCCATCAAGACCTGATCTGTTTTGTTCACATTTCACTGACTATGAAGGACAACCTGCATGATACATCAAGAACACCAAACTCCCATCTAGTCACACTGATCACCTCATGGAACTTAGAACATGACCTCAGCCTCTTCAGTGGTTTGCCTTTCACTGTTTTTCTGAATCAATGATTAAATTTTACAGCATCAAAAGTGCCTTTTTCTTTTTGTTTGTTTGTTTTTTTCGTTTGTGTGTTTTTTGCTTTTGTTTGGGATGTGCATCGATTTTCAATCAGACATTTGGTTTCTGGACCTTGATTTTCCTTTTACTACCTTACTGCTGTGGCAAGGCATGCTTAAACTGCTGGAGAATTACATAAACTTGACTTTAATGCCACTCAAAGCTTGCTTTAGTCTGGCTGTACTATTTTTCCCAAATGCATACAATAAGATTATTTTGGACTTCAGCACAAGTGACCGCAATACAACTGCTTGCAATTCGCATGTACCTGTGGAATCTACTAGACATACATATTTTCACAAACACATAGATGTGTGCGCATGCACACACATACATGAACGCATGCACACACACACACACACACACACACACACACACACACACACACACACACACCCCAAAAACAACAACAACAACAACTCCATCAACCTTACCTAGCCAGAGTAAAAACAGTGCCAGACACATCCGGTGAAGCGAATCGAAGCCAGAGACAAACAGCCAGCCGTCCACCTGCAGGAACCGGAAGGGCAGGAGGTCTGCTCGCTGACTCTGTCTTCCCAGAAAACAGCAGGTCAAAATCCCCTGACTTCTCTGAAACCACACAGGGATACTGGAATCACTAACCTGAGAGAGCAAAAAAAGACATCTCTTTAGCAAAAAGACATTTCTTTAGCAAAAAGAGACATTTCTTTTTTGCTATTCTTACAACAGCAATTAGACATGCTTGTCTACAGTAATAGCTCTGTCATATACGTTTCTCTGTCTCCCTCCTTTTGGAAAAGTTTGAACTGAATCTGGTCGAAGAAGACAAAAAGTGAAATTCAGAGGTTTCAGTTTCCCAACATTCAACAGATGTGTCATGGCTTCCTGGTTAAGACCTCCATCACAGGGCAACCTGGCCCTGAGGTGCCCACTCTCTTGAAGGTACAGGTTCAAATCCAAGCATCCAGGACTATGACCTGGTTGTGGAACCATCTCCATAGAAAAAAAACCAAAAAATCAGGGCCAAAAAGACTTGCATGAGTTGTCTCCTCTGGAGATATTCTGCTGACTAGGTCTTCCAAGAGTTTTATTTATCGTTTTTTTCTACTTCAACCTGAATCACTTTTATAAAACATCTTGCTGCTCTAGCAGAAAAATACACAGCATTAACAGCAAATGCATCAAGTTAATTATTCAAAAGTGCACCACCAATACCCCTCTCACCACCTTTCCAAATCTTGCCCCCTCTTTTCCCCAATACATCCTGCAATCCTATATTTCTTTTTACGAGTTGCTGCACTCACCTTTCCCACAATCAACCCCAGAAAACTGTGGAGAGCACAGGCAAGTTATTCCCCCTGGGTGCGCGGTGCAGGTGGCGTTGTTCTGACAGAAATTGCTGATACTGCAGGGGTCATGTTGACAGAGGTCACCACTGTAGCCGGCGGGCACTGGCAGTAGAAGTCCCCTTGGAGGTTGACGCAGGTGGCTCCGTTCTGGCAGGGGTCATCTTCACACTCGTTGACATCTTCTGAACATGTCTTCCCCTATAGCCTACAGAAACAGAATGACACTGTTAAGTTGTATCAGTTTATTCTTAACGGATAAATCAAAATGTAATAAAAAACAACAACAACACACGCATGTAAACATAAGCTTGCGCATGTGTATGGGTGCACACACACACACACACACACACACACACACACACACACACACACACACACACACACACAAAACATACCTAAGTACACATAATGCGAGTATACACATAACCTTACAATAAAGTATGCACACAGAGAGAGAGAGAGAGAGAGAGAGAGAGAGAGAGAGAGAGAGAGAGAGACAGACAGACAGACAGAGAGAGAGAAAGAGAAAAAGCGAGAGAGAGACAGAGACCTCAGACTTCCCTCTATATTTATTACTCTTTACATACTTATTTCAGTTTATCAGAAATTCATTTCCTGGCGGTACTTTCTTCTCATCTTACTTTTCTACCCTGCTTTGGGGTGCTCAGAGCAGCCAGATTAGCTACATTTGGCTTTGACTTTACAAAGAATGCTAGGCAGCAATGTGGTGAAAGAGAGGAATTCACTTTACCTGGGGGACAGTAACACCTGAACTGATCCACAAGGTTCAACTTTACCTGGGTGACAGTAACACATGAACTGATCCACAAGGTTCAACTTCACCTGGCCGACAGTAACACCTGAACTAATCCACATGGTTTTACGATACTTGGGGGACAGTAACACATGAACTGATCCACAAGGTTCAACTTTACCTGGGGGACAGTAACACCTGAACTGATCCACATGGTTTAACTTTACCTGGGGACAGTAACACTTGAACTGATGCACAAGATTTAACTTTACCTGGGGGACAGTAACACATGAACTGATCCACAAGGTTGAACTTTACCTGGGGACAGTAACACCTGAACTGATTCACAAGGTTCAACTTTACCTGGGGGATAGTAACACCTGAACTGATCCACAAGGTTCAACTTCACCTGGCCAACAGTAACACCTGAACTAATCCACATGGTTTAACTTTACCTGGGGACAGTAACACATGAACTGATGCACAAGGTTCAACTTTACCTGGGGACAGTAACACCTGAACTGATCCACAAGGTTTAACTTTACCTGGGGGACAGTAACACTTGAACTGATCCACAAGTTCAGAAAGAAAGGGGTTAAGTTACCGCCACAGATACAGACAAACACATTACAGGACAAGACTACAACGCATTTCGACTTCTTTGGTCTTCTTCAGGCAAAAACAAACAACATTTAGAACAGTGAAAATGAAGAATGGGAAACCACTTGTCTTCTCATACTTGGCACAACAGCCAGCGCTGAATAACCCCTAACTAACCCCTTTTCTTTCTAAAGTTTGCTTCATTTTCCACCCTCAGTCACTTCGTTTTAAAACTGATGCACAAGGTTCATCTTTACCTGGGGGACAGGAACACTTGAACTGATCCACATGATTTAACTTTACCTGGGGGACAGGAACGCTTGAACTGATCCACATGATTTAAGTTTACCTGGGGGACAGGAACACTTGAACTGATCCACATGATTTAACTTTACCTGGGGGACAGGAACACTTGAACTGATCCACATGATTTAACTTTACCTGGGGGACAGGAACACTTGAACTGATCCACATGATTTAACCTACGATGGTTCCCTTATGCAGCTAGTGAAGAGTTGTCATATCTAATATATTTTCTTAATTTCATGTTCCCAGTCTCTCCATCTTCAACCCCCCCCCCCCCCCCTCCTTAAGTCCAAATCTTTGACAAGTCATTACTATGAAGACAGTTGAGTTGTTGGCCTGCGCTTGTTTTTTCCCCCACTATTAGATTGTTCGTCTATGTATTTGTCTGACTTTATTCAAGTTTAAAAGGCTGTGCCAGTCTTGAATAAAAGTTACTCTGTGTTAGGTTTTCTTATGGGAGCAAAAGTTACCCCACTTGTTTACTGTTTATTTGTTTACCTGGGGGACAGGAACACTTGAACTGATCCACAAGATCTTTACACGTTGCTCCAAGAGCGCAGGGCTGACTGGCACAGTCATCAATGTTCTCTTCACAAAATTCCCCTTCATAACCAGCAGCACACCTGCAGATGAAAAGAAAACACATTGAAGATCATAACAAATAAACTGTTTGAAAAAAAAAATCTACAGTAAAAAAAAATGCTTTATATTCAAGCAAGCCCCTGGCTAACCATTGTGACAAAGAACATCAGTCAAATTCAAACAAATGTTATTTATTCAAACAAATAGTATCAAGTAAATTTTAATGAATATCATGAACTAGATTCCAACAAATAGAATAATCTAAATCCAAATAAATATTGCTAACTAGAATCAGTCACCCAGCACGGCAATCGATCAACTAATTAATCAGTGATGCAGAACAGCCAATCTTCTCATTGAGCTTTTAAACAAGTCTTAATAGAACATCCCCTCTTCCATAACTTCTTAGGACGTAAGGAAATCCATGCAGCATCCCTTTTCTAATGATGATATATGTAACACAGAATCTCACCTTGCAGTAAGAACCACAACAAATACAAGTGACAATTACAAAATCTCTATCTAAGATTATTTATTCAATGGAAATCAAAATTAACTCAGGCCTGACATACAATACAAGGAGATTCTCCGTCCAGCAAAATCAAAGCCATCAACCACTCAGACGTGACAGAATGTTCTGTGTGCTTATTGGTTGAGCAAAGCTAAATCGTACATGATTCTAGGTCCAACAAAGACACCCCATCCTTTCCCATCTCACCCTCTCAAACCTGTGAGAAAGTCCTCCGTGACTCTTACTCCAGCTGTGTCAAAATCCCTTACCAAGGCCTGATAAAAATTTTATGTGGTTCTGGGTCCTGGAAAGTCAAAATGTCCTATCCTTCTAAGACCTGACAGGAAGTTCTATGTGGTTTCGATCTAGGAAAATGAAAATGTCCTATCCTTCTAAGACCTGACAGGAAGTTCTATGTGGTTTCCATCTAGGAAAATGAAAATGTCCTATCCCTCTCAGACCTGATAGGAAATTTCATGTGATTCTGAAGTTCTATGTGGTTCTGGATCCAGGGAAGTCGAAACTCCCTCACCCATTCACAATTGTTAGAAATTTCTACACGTATATAGGGCTACCAAAGTCAAACCCCTTACACAATCTGACATGACAGATGGTTCAGCGTGATACAGGGTCCAGCAAAAGTCAAAATCCTTGCATTCACTTAGATTTGATGAGAAGTTCTGTATGATTCTGTCGAGCAAAGTCTGAATCCTTTACCTGTTTAGATATGACAGAAGTTCTGAGTGACTTGAGGTCATATTCAAAATCCTCTCATCCACTCTGAACTGGCAGAAAGTTCTATTTGATTCTTGGTCCAACTAAGTCAAAAGCAGCTCAACAACTCACCACACAGTACTGGTAGAAAGTTTTATGTAAGGTTTGCTCCAACAATGTCAAAGTTGCTCACCCACTCAGATCTGATAGAAGGGTCCATGTCATGCTAGGTTTACAAAAATCAGTCTTCACTTACCCCCAGAGAACAGGGAGAAAGTTCTTTGTAAGCCGTGGACAGCAAAATCAAATCTTGCTCATCCACTCAGACCTGATCAAAACTTCTATGTGATTCTAGATCCAGCAAACTTAAAACCCCTTACCCGCTCAGACTGGATAGAAAGTTTTAGGGTCAACCAAGTAAAAAGTTGCTCACCTATTCAGACCTGATGGACGGTTCTAGGTTCAACAAGGTCAAAAGTTGCTCACCTACTCAGGCTTGATGGAAAGTTCTTGGTTCAACAAGATCAAAAGTTGCTCACCTACTCAGACCTGAAGGAAAGTTCTGAACGATTCCAGGTGTTGTAAAATCAGAGCCTGCTCACCTGCATGTGAAACCATTGATGAGGTCCAGACACTTGGCCCCACTGGTGCATGGCTGAGAGGCACACTCGTCGATGTTGACATCACACTCTGCTCCAGTGAGACCAGGGACACACTGACAGCTGAAGCTGTGGATGCCATCTTGGCAGGTTCCATTGTTCATACAGGGCCCCGACTCACAGTCGTTGATCTGATGCTGCCCATGGATCACAACGTTAACACTGCTGTTGTAAACATGTACCTGAATGTCCTACACATGGAGTGAACATGAGTAGAGCTGTTTTAATTTAACAGGACCCCATAGCTGATTATGCCTTTGTCATAAAATCCATTCACACTACACATTATTATGACTGGGTGTGTGTGTGTGTGTGTGTGTGTGTGTGTGTGTGTGTGTGTGTGTGCGTGCGCGTTTTACTAAAGTGAGCACTAACTTAGCTGTGCATTTCTAAATGAGCGTCATTGAAAATGTGTACTCTTCACTAAAATCTGCACACTGAAACACAACACACACACACACACACACACACATGAGATGAAGTTATAAACAAAAACAAACAAGAGGCGACCTTTCACGCAGTTACTTACATCACACACAGTTCCAGTGAAGTCGGGTGGGCACAGACAGACAAAGGTGTCTCCTGCGACTGTACATGTGGCTCCCTCTGCACACGGGGAACTGTCACAGGGGTCAGCTTGCGTGTCACAGAGGTCACCTGTATGATATACAGTATGGAAATCAGTACAGGGAAACTGAATAAGAGGCAGACAGAAAGTGTAACAAGTGCAGCAAAACAGAAGACAGAAAAACAGAAATGGGAAAGACAGATGATAGGCATAACCAACACAGAGGGACAGAGAAAAAAGGGACAAACAGAGAGAAAAACAAAGAAAAGAAGACAGTGTGTGTGTGTGTGTGTGTGTGTGTGTGTATGTGTGTGTGTGTGCGCGTGCATGCGTGCGTGCGTGCGTGCATGTGTGTGTGTGGTTGTGTGTGTGGTTGTGTTGTGTGTGTGTGTGTGTGTGTGTGTGTGTGTGTGTGTGTGTGTGTGTGTGTGTGAGAGAGAGAGCATGCGCGCATGTGTGTGTATGCATGCATGCGTGTGTGTGTGTGTATGTGTGTGTGTGTGTGTTGTGTGTGTGTGTGTGTGTGTGTTTGTGTGTGTGTGTGTGTGTGTGAGTATGTGTGTGCGTGCATGCGTGTGTGTGTGCGTGCGTGCGTGCGTGCATGCGTGTGTGTGTGCGCACATACATAAGTATGAAGGAGAGTGTGTGAGACAGACACAGAGAAAAGTAACAACAAAAGACAAAGACAACAGAAACACACTCTGACAAGGACAGCCCAAAACACGAAAATCACCACTCTCTAGCACAAAGGTGTTAAACTTTTCAGAGACAGCTAACCCAGTAAATGCTAGAGTGAGACAGGTGAACATGCCAATGCCTTACCTTGCCAGAGGGGTAGACAGTGACAGGTAAAACTGTCAATGCCATCCTCACACCAGTCCGTTCCAGCCAGGCCACAAGGATTGGAAGCGCATTCGTCCACATCCAACTCGCAATTTTTCCCTTCGTAGCCTGCATACAGCCACAGAAAAGCAGCTCAAACTATGTGTACCTTTAGACATAAGACAGCTGTGGCTGTGTGTGTGAAGATCTGAATGACCAGAACAGAACAGCAAAAAATCAACACCAAAAACAAATAAACAAACAAAATGACACTGATGAAAGAAAAGAGTGAAAAAATTGGAATACAATTTAAAGAAAAACCAAACAGATTCATCAAACATAAAGAAGGTTCCATATACAGTAATAATTCTGCATGTCTCTGTTTGCAATTAAAAACTGAACAGCCTTTACGACATAGAAAAGTACAGCTTTTCCCTCTCTTACACATTAAACTTCCAGTAGTAAAACAACATATCCCATTTTTCATGTTTTTTCCCCTTTATCTTAAATTCAATTGCTTATCTTCCCAGGAATTAATGTTTTAACAATATGTCCATCCATATCCATCCATTTGTCACTACCAGTTACCTCACTTTCTATCAGGTCTGAGAGGGATAGGACATTTTGACTTTGCCAGACCCATAACGCTTTACATTTCAATTTGGGTTTATCAAAAACGCTATTAATTTCTACAAAATTATATATCCACATTATTTCTGACGTGCATTCAGAATTCCCTTATTTTCCCATGAGACCTGAACCGCAGATGCATGGTCACAAGTTAGAGGCTTCATCATTCTTTACAAATGTTAAAATCACTACTCCTGTTTCATAAGTTTGTTTAGCAGTTACATAATTGTTAGATTAAAAAAAACTTGGTAGTTAAAGGGTTAAATGCAGAATCTCAACAGACATGTATCACACTGTTTCGGTATCAAACATGCTGTGCTGTCTACCTCCAACTCACCTCCCTGACAGGTACACAGGTAGTCACTGACCAGGTCTGTGCAGGTGCCTCCACTGACACATGGGGAGGAGGCACACTCGTTGATGTCTGTCCTACAGCCTTCCCCAGTGTAGCCAGGCTGAAAGAATGAACAACACAGCATACACACATAGCCAGGCTGAAAGAATGAACAATACAACATACAGATATAGCCAGGCTGAAAGAATGAACAACACAACATACACACATAGCCAGGCTGAAAGGATGAACAACACAACTTACACACATAGCCAGGCTGAAAGAATGAACAACACAACATACACACATAGCCAGGCTGAAAGAATGAACAACACAACATACACACATAGCCAGGCTGAAAGAATGAACAACACAACTTACACACATAGCCAGGCTGAAAGAATGAACAACACGACTGACACACATAGCCAGGCTGAAAGAATGAACGACACAACTTACACACATAGCCAGGCTGAAAGAATGAACAACACAACTTACACACATAGCCAGGCTGAAAGAATGAACAATACAACATACAGACGATAGCCAGGCTGAAAGAACAAACAAAACATACAGACATAACCAGGCTGACAGAATAAATAACACAGCATACAGACATAGTGAGGCTGACAGAATAAATAACACAGCATACAGACATAGTGAGGCTGACAGAATAAATAACACAGCATACAGACATAAAGAGGCTGAAAGAATGAACAACACAACATACAGACGTAGCCAGGCTGAAAGAATGAACAACACAACATACAGACGTAGCCAGGCTGAAAGAATGAACAACACAACTTACACACATAGCCAGGCTGAAAGAATGAACAACACAACATACAGACAGAGCCAGGCTGAAAGAATGAACAACACAACACACAGACAGAGACAGGTTGAAAGAATGAACAACACAACACACAGACAGAGCCAGGCTGAAAGAACGAACAACACAACACACAGACAGAGCCAGGCTGAAAGAATGAACAACACAACACACAGACAGAGCCAGGCTGAAAGAATGAACAACACAACACACAGACAGAGCCAGGATGAAAGAATGAACAACACAAATGACAGACAGAGCCAGGCTGAAAGAATGAACAACACAAATGACAGACATAGCCAGGCTGAAAGAATGAACAACACAGCATACACACATAGCCAGGCTGAAAGAATGAACAACACAACATACACACATAGCCAGGCTGAAAGAATGAACAACACAACATACACACATAGCCAGGCTGAAAGAATGAACAACACAACATACACACATAGCCAGGCTGAAAGAATGAACAACACAACTTACACACATAGCCAGGCTGAAAGAATGAACAACACAACTTACACACATAGCCAGGCTGAAAGAATGAACAACACAACATACACACATAGCCAGGCTGAAAGAATGAACAACACAACATACACACATAGCCAGGCTGAAAGAATGAACAACACAACATACACACATAGCCAGGCTGAAAGAATGAACAACACAACATACACACAAAGTGAGGCTGAAAGGATAGCAATACAACAAAGAGACAACTATTTGGACACTGACAAAAAAAAAGAAAGTCAGTATGGACTTAAGGACATATATCCATACTGAGTCTTCCTCACAAAGCAGAGAGCATACAGGTATTCTGTGTGCTTATGCGCACTCAGCAGTGCATAGGGAAGAATGATCCAAGACTTGACACTGTTCTTTATATCAATGGTCAAAAAGAGAGGGACTACATGGAAGATTCTTTTTCTCCTTCTTCTTGTTTGCCTTCACATTTGTAATCCTGCCTCTGAGATGAACTTAGCGACACCCCCCTTCCCCAGTTTCATGTTTTGTATCTCAGGTCAGTACGAAGGAGTAGGCAGCCCTCTAGAATGTGCTGTGCCATCTGCTCCATCTTCACACACTGACAGCAAGGGGAAGGGTTAATCTTCAGCTTGCAGCACGTATGTTTTTAAAAATCTTGCATGTCCTGCGCAAAGCCTGAAGATGGTGGTACACACTTGACGAACCTCACCTGGTGACCTCAGACCAGGAATGGCCAAGGCAAGAGAAGCAGAAGACAGTCACAAAGCATCTGGCACTAAGATACTGGTGGACCCAGCAACAAATGAAAGTCCAAACATGGACGTCTGGAGCGCAGTTGTTGGAAGCCTGTGCTACAGAAGAAGCAGCAGGCATTACAGAGGAATAACTATCTCCACAGGGAAATGTTTGTTTTTTTCTGCTGGCATATGTCTTTGTTTCGGGTGAAATAAGGTTTTTTGCTGAACTTTCAGTGATGACACATACTTGATTTTAATGTGCTAAATGCAAGCTGTGCAAGAGAGCATGGTTATATAACAGCAGCACTCACAGCATCCACTACATCTACAGGAGTGGGGAGAAACAAGCTCTAGGCATACCTTGAACAAAGAACTGGAATATCAAGTGTCTTACTCCTAATCCCACCACAGCAGTCTGGTCGTGTCACATGGACAGAATGTTGACTCTGTCTTTACACTGGCATGAAAAAGGTGTGTACAACCTTTTGCAAAAAGAAAATCTTACCTGGCAGATACAGGTGAAAGAATTCACGCTATCAATACATAGGCCGTTGTTGGCACAGGGAAAGGTCTGGCATTCATCTATGTCCGTTTCACACATAGCTCCTGTGAAACCTGTTAACACAGCACCAGTGAAACCTGTCAACACAATTCAACACAGCCTGTAAACACACAATGCAGCACTTTCTGATAATACATTCTGTCGATGCAACCTATCAAGGCACAATTTAACATATCCTGTCAACAACACACAATTTAACATATCCTGTAAACAACACACAATTCAATACATCCTGTCAACACACAATTCAACACATCCTGTCAACACTCAATTCAAAACATCTCCTCAATACATCCTACCAATCTGTAACTTAAGACATCCTGTTAAACACCTCATCCACAAAATTGATCACATGGCTGGGGAAGCAGAGTGGTGCATATGACTGTATGGTGTTTGATTTATGCAAAAGGATATGGAAGGTGGTAATGGTGGCAGTGGTGGTATTATATGTTTGCATGTGAACACTGACAAAGGGGTGAGTTTTTTGTGTGTGCTTGTTTTTCTTTTTGTTTTTTGTTTTTGTTTAATTCAAGACAGACTTCCTTCTTCTTTCCTTCCTCTCTTTCATTCCTTTCTTCAACTGTCAGTCTTTTGGGGTTCTCCAGTTCTTTTGGGTGAACTACGCTCAACTATATTCTCTGCAGTCAGTTTTTGTGAACTGGAAAGCCTATGCTTAACTAAATTCTCTGCAGTCAGTTGTTGTGAATTGGAAAGCGATTTTTTTTTCTCTCTGAACAAAATTTTCATGCATGGGAGAATAATTCAGATATGCTCATAAATACAAACTAAGCCTGCTGTCTAGTTACTGTATACAGAGTACAAAGGTTCGCAAAAGGCAGCAAATGAGCAGCCTCACCTGGTAAACAGGTGCAGTCAAAGCCATTGAGTCGGTCATGACAGGTGCCAGAGTTTAAACAGGAAGAATCACTGCAGTCATCTACATCCTGCTGACAGGTGGCACCTTCGTATCCAGTGCCCTGCCACAACCACATCAACAGTGTATTCATGGTGAAGAGCTCCCACACTGAAGGCATTGAAATGCCACATTTCACAGTATCATCATCATCTTAACTACAACAACTGTAAAGTTAAAGTCTCACAGGAAGCCTTAGAGGGTCACTGTATCAAGAACATAGCATTAAGGAAAGTGAATCCTATCCCTCTCCACTTGCTGCCTTAAAACCCTTTCACTGCCTGGGAATTAAGCTTAAAGTTCAATCCTATTTGCCAGGCTTTTTTTCCCAAAACACAGGTATAGATTTTCAAAAAAATTCTACTGACTTTCTCACTGACGAAAACGAGATTACCAACTATCAATGGAATCTAGAGACTTCACCTCTCTGAAAATATCCTCTGTTTTGTAAGCAGTATAAATATAAAACGAGGAATATTCTGGACTTCCCATGACAAGTATACTCGACGGCCATGGCAGCAAAGAGTACAGGCCCTTGCTGTTGAGTTCTCTCGTCAAGTTAGGCACCGAACGGGTTTTAACCTTCCCAGAACTGAATCAGGTACTGTTTACTGCAGGTGGACAGACAGTTTCTGAACTGTAAAAATCCAACCCACAAGTGGTTCAAACTCACAACCACCAGCACCACAGGCAAATGCTCTAACCATGTAACAACTACAAGCTCCTCCCCACGACAGCATCAATAGTAATGAGCCTCCACCAATGACAGGACTGCGTATGTCAGTTTTGTCAAAATATCTTCACGTTCAATTTGTGTCAAAGTTATCAGTATCGTTCCGCCGGTCCATGAGGACTGTCTCTGGATGGATGTTCTGGTGTGCTTCAAAAGGGACTCACATCGCTGCTGGTTTCACAACAAATCATGGGGTGGGCTGTGTACAGTGAGTCAGTGTGAGCAACATGGGAGTGATGCCACTGGGTGGGAATGGTAGATGAAACAGAAGCAGAGACAAAAGCCATCACAGATTTCCATCATTCCCCTGACCAATCGTCCACAGATGCTGCCACACACCGTCCCCTGCCTGGGCTAGCAGGATGGTGGTTTCTATGTCAGAGCTATGCTGCCACACGCCGTCCTCTGCCTGGGCTAGCAGGATGGTGGTTTCTATGTCAGAGCTATGCTGCCACACGCCGTCCCCTGCCTGGGCTAGCAGGATGGTGGTTTCTATGTCAGAGCTCATCAGACCACTTCATTGGGCATGGCAGGCATGCCCCCTCTTCAGCCACACACACATACACACGCACACACACACACACACATACACACTCACACACACATACACACACACACACAGAGAATTGAATCATTTTGATCTTTTTTTCAGATTTGAAAACAGAGTGAGACAAACAAAACCTATTTCAATAAAAGAAAAGAAGTAAGATTTCTATACAACCAAACAAAGGAAACAAACAAATGATGCAACATGTTTCAACCTTGTGATCTTCCAAAGGTAAAACAAAGAAAAACGAAGAGTGATGTAACTATGCTTAAATACTATCCTTTTCCAGAGACAGCTAAGCCATTATACTCTTTTCTTTGGTTTTGCCTGTCTTACATGTACAAGTCCTCAGGCTCAAAACACTTTGCTTCTGTGTCATCTTTTGTTCTATTTGTGTGGCAGCTTAGTAACATAACTTTTATTTTTAGTAACATAACTTTTATTTTTAGTAACCTAGCCTTTATTTTTAGTAACATAGCTTTGATTTTTAGTAACATAACTTTCATTCTCTTGCTTCAGTTCCTGCTTGCAGACAGTCAGCATGTAACCTACTTCATTACGAAAGAAAAGGGAAACCACTCACAGAGCAGTCACAATGGAAGCCACCCACAAGGTCAACACACCGGCCTCCTTTCTGACAGGGGGCGCTGACGCAGTCATTTATGTTCGTCTCGCAACTGCAATGACACAAATAAACATTGGTCACTTCTTGTCACGGACATGGTGGTTATGTTCTGTAAGACTTAGACTGGTTGACAAGCAGCCGAATGGCATTTCAGAACATGTGTAAGCAGACACAGGCACATGAAGCATCCATACATCCACTCATGAATGTGTACATGCCAATGCACACATACTACTTCTCCTTTGATACTCCATACTTCTTTCTCAAGTCTACTTCCATGAACACACACAATTCAAACAGAGAACACACCACACACACATACACACACACATTTACAGGCACACACACACAAACACACGCACGCACACACCCTCACGCACACACATGCTCACGCACACAGAGATACAAACACACACACACGCACATTCGCGCACGCCTGATCATGACAACACACCCCACACACACACACACACACACACACACACACACATATGCACATGCGCACACATGATCATGAACACACACACACACACACACACACATACTTGGAGCCAGTGAAGCCATGACAGCACTGGCAGGAGTATGTCTGGTGAGCATCCACACACTGGCCATGTACACAGGGGTCAGGAGTGCACTCGTCTGTGTCCAGCTCACAGCTTTCACCTTCGTAACCTGTCATCACCATCAGCACTGTCACCATATCACTGTCACCACAACGGCCAGGGCTGCACTCACATTTCTTTTTCTCTTACTTACCAGACCTTGCAGTGATCCTACTCTGCAAGGATATCCCCTCATTAGTCTAACTAGGATGCCATTAAAGGTTAAGGGAGCTAACTTATCCTCATGCCATGCCATGCTCTCTCCTCAATTTGTCTCCCTTCCTTTCACTAACATGTTACTTCTATCAGAGCCATGATTTAATAAAAGATGAGAGTTGCTTTCCTTCCTGACTGTGGAAACATTCACTTCAGAACCTCATGATGCTCCAACTTTGACTTTGTCACATGTCTTATTAGCTCAAGGTCTGTTATCATTATCATCACCACCACAATGTAACTGTCAAGAAAAACATCAGCTTCAAAACTTTCCATTATCATCACCGCTATCCTTGTCATCAGGATCATCTTCGCAAAATAACAGTCAGACTCGCCTCATCTGTATTCATCTCACAAGTCATATTCAGCCAGTTCTGTTTGGATCAGCTGCATACACTGATTCTGTCCCAACGTCTTTAAACGTAAAGGCACGGTACAGAAAGGTGTCATTTGAAGTCAAATACCTAGTTCCTGCGTAGTCAATTGACGTCAGTGGAGCGAACTTGTGTTTGATTTGTCAGTTTTTTTGTGTGTAAAGACAAAGTGATTTCTGAGGTGATCTGTGTTTACGTGGGTTTGTAATGCTAAAAAAATACTGCACTTTCTGCTTTCAATAAGAAAAATTTGTTGACGGAGGTCAATTGACTTTTACGGTTCAGGCTGTTATGTACCATGATTCAAAGTTATCATTTAACTTTCAACATTTTCGATACATTGTAGGGGCTCCCTGTCTCATTCACGTTTAAAGGGTTGTTTCATTCTCAATATTTAATTCATGCCTGCAGTCTTGTCAACATTTCCAGACAATTCTTCCTGTCTCAGCCTTGGGAACATTTTTAGCCAAAATTTCTTTGAAAAGCTGGCTGAAGCCTTAACAATCAAATTGGAATAAAATAATAGACTGGACTGTTAACTTGAAACCTTGACAGTCTTAATCTTACATACACACCCATATTTTCTCTGCCGATTTATGCAAATCTCAAGAAAGGCCCTAAAGATCTGAAAAAAGCCCGAATTAAGGTTAAAACCTGAAAAGTTGCATGTCTGTTAATTTCATCATTATGGTTCTCATCATTTCCATTGGGTTCACAATAATATTCAATCAGTGTCTATTTAATTGTTTCAATCTTCATTACTTACCATCATCATCATTCTTATCTACACCATTCTTACCCATTAATGACATCATAATTACCATAATATCTTCATCATAAAAGCCAATGGTATCTCCACTGGCGTTATCATCTTCAGAAGTCATCATCATCATCGACCAGTGAAAATTCATCATCGGCATCACCCTAACTGTAAACATGCAATAGGTTACAGACAGTGACATTACAACTTCCCCTTGGTGAATGTTCATCAACACAGACTTCTGTGTGTATGCCAGTTTCCTCAAGAGATCACAGTTTTCTGTTTTGCAACTCTGTGTGTGTTTGTGTGTGTGTGTGTGTGTGTGTGAGAGAGAGAGAGAGAGAGAGAGAGAGAGAGGAGAGAGAGAGTTAGAGTGTGTGTGTGTGTGTGTGTGTGTGCACATGCATGTGCATGCATGTGTATGTGTGCATGTGTGTGTGTGTGTGTGTGTGTGCACACATGCATGTGATGCATGTGTGCATGTGTATGTGTGCATGGTTGTGTGGTGTGTGTGTGTGTGTGTGTGGTGTGTGTGGTGTGTTAAGTGTGTGAACATGTGCCTGTGTGTGTGTGTAGTGTGTGAATGTGTGTGTGTGTGTGTGTGTGTGTGTGTGTGTGTGTGTGTGTGTGTAAGTGTGTGAACACGTGTGTGTTGTGTGTGTGTGGTGTGTGTGTGTGGGTGTGTGTGTGTGTGTGTGTGTGTGTGTGTGTGTGTGTGTGTGTGTGTTGTGTGTGTGGCAACATATCTGGGAGGAAGGTGGGTGGGTGTTGAGTGGGGCAAGGGTGTTTGAGAAGTTGTAGATGTGTGTAAGCATTCGTACAAAACTCAGTGTACATGCAAGCTGATGGAAGCATACACAATCTCAGTTTTATCTTAGTAAAAGGAAAGTCATTCACCTCTAACTGTTTTCATGTATCTCAACAATTTAAGGCTTAAACCCCCAGGTTACATATACAGACATGTCCTTCTCCAGTCTTACTCCCCCTCCCTTCTACCCAAAGAAGACAGAAAAAGAAAGAAACACGTAATACCGCTGTTTCTTACCTGGTCTGCAGCGACAGGTGAAAAGAATGACGCCACTCACAGGTACCACATTGACACGGGGTTACTGGCACATTCGTCAAATGTTTACATCACACCTCTCACCTGTACAATTACATTAACACAGGGGTTACTGGCACATTCGTCAATGTTTACATCACACCTCTCACCTGTACAATTAACATTAACACAGGGGTTACTGGCACATTCGTCAATGTTTACATCACACCTCTCACCTGTACAATTAACATTAACACAGGGGTTACTGGCACACTCATCAATGTTTACATCACACCTCTCACCTGTACAATTAACATTAACACAGGGGTTACTGGCACACTCATCAATGTTTACATCACACCTCTCACCTGTACAGTTAATACAGGTGTTACTGGCACACTCGTCAATGTTTACATCACACCTCTCACCTGTACAATTAACATTAACACAGGGGTTACTGGCACACTCGTCAATGTTTACATCACACCTCTCACCTGTACAATTAACATTAACACAGGGGTTACTGGCACACTCGTCAATGTTTACGTCACACCTCTCACCTGTACAATTAACATTAACACAGGGGTTACTGGCACAGTCATCAATGTTTACGTCGCACCTCTCACCTGTACAATTAACATTAACACAGGGGTTACTGGCACAGTCATCAATGTTTATGTCGCACCTCTCACCTGTACAATTAACATTAACACAGGGGTTACTGGCACACTCATCAATGTTTACGTCACACCTCTCACCTGTACATTAACACAGGGTTACTGGCACACTCATCAATGTTTACATCACACCTCTCTCCTGTACAATTAACACAGGGGTTACTGGCACACTCATCAATGTTTATGTCACACCTCTCACCTGTACATTAACACAGGGGTTACTGGCACACTCATCAATGTTTACATCACACCTCTCTCCTGTACAATTAACACAGGGTTTACTGGCACACTCATCAATGTTTACATCACACCTCTCTCCTGTACGATTAACACAGGGGTTACTGGCACACTCGTCAATGTTTATGTCACACCTCTCACCTGTACAGTCATCAATGTTTACGTCACACCTCTCACCTGTACAGTTAACATTAACACAGGGGTTACCGGCACACTCGTCAATGTTTACGTCATACCTCTCACCTGTACAGTCATCAATGTTTACATCACACCTCTCACCTGTACAATTAACATTAACACAGGGGTTACTGGCACACTCATCAATGTTTACGTCACACCTCTCACCTGTACTTTGAACACATGCAATTATGAAGCCTTCAATGAACACAATTTTGAACTCACCTGTTGGAATAGGCACACTGTCACATTTTTAGCTAATATGCATGACTGGCATATTTTCAACATTAAAGACTTGATCTAGAGAAGAATTCTGAGCCCCTAGATTGGATTTTAATCTAGATTCCAGAAAGTTACACAACCAGATCCAGCTCATGGCATGAAATGCTAAGAATCCTTATACAACTAATATTGCCAATACAACCCATGATGGAACTCAACATGTGATATAAAGCAATCTTTCAAGGGCTTATACAAAGGAATTGTGTATAAAAATGTTTCTCATTACATGTAAAAAGAAAACAGAAAATGTTGAAAATCCAGAATAATCTCAAATAAGAAAGTAGCTATGAAATCTAAATGCATACATCATTACCACATGAACCTGAGAACCTGAAAGCCCTAATTACAATTTGGCAATTGAGGAAGCTATATTATAGTATGCTAATAATGATGATGCGCAACTGATTATGATATGAACGAGTGAAGGTAAAAACGATGTCAGTAAGGTGTCTTTTTTCCCAGGTCACAAAACTACCTGATGTTCACCTTCTGCCAATAGAGTTTCAATGAATGCATCTTTGTTATGTTCAGATTTGAAGGAGACTAACCATACTTGATTCAGACTTCACATGCTTCACTACTTCCTCTAAATAAATGTCCACTGTTCCATATGAAACAAGGTCACCTGATCTGTCTACCCTATCCTACCAGGGAATAAAGTCTCTTACTGGTGAGCAAACTGGTCAGTAGCAGTGAAGGGGTTAAAGCAGCTCACCTGTAAAGCCTGGAGCACAGAGACACTGAGCAAAGCGGTGATGATTGACACAGGTAGAACCTGCCGCACAGATGTCTTCCAGGCACCAGCCCACCACTGTAAGAATTGCGCACCATCACAGTATAAAATGAATATCATCTTCACTTGCCTCATATCAGTGTCATGTTCATGTCCTAAATCTATACACTTTTGGCAACATACAGCTCTGTTTTACAGCAATAATTCATTCAGTAATCACATTTGTGTTCATCTGTATATCCTCCCATTCTTAATTGTGACACTGCTCCCACACCACACATTTTGCCTCTCCCCTCCAAGCCTCCAGGCAACTGACAACTATCTTGGCAGAAATCTGGATGCGCTGGACACCAAATGCCTCAGAAATAAAAAAAAAAACACCTAGGCATCAAGTGGAACAGCTTTGTGTCAAAGGAAGAGATAAGAGGCAGATGCCAACAACTTCCAAAATCAACCACTATCTGCGAGCGATGCCTCTGCTGGCTACACCATGTATGGAGGCTGCCCACAACCAGACCTGCAAACCTGGCCATCAAGTGGGTCCCAGCAGACAAGAGGAAGAGAGGGTGACCCCAGATGAGTTGGCAACAGTGGACAGAAACCTACACACAGCGCACAAGAATTTGAGGGAATTAGCAGACTAGTAAAGGACCAATCACAGTGGAGTGCCTTGACTGTCTTATGCATCACTCTGTGCAGGAGCAGCTAAGGTCTCCAAGCCATAACTTGACTGTTCTAAGGCAGACCAAGTGTCTGCTGTCTATAAGTTAGGAGTAATCTCTGTCAGTTCATGACATTCACCCACCTACATCATTGAAATGCTTTGATTCATTTCATTAATTCATTTGGTTATCTGTCTTTTTGTTTACTTATTCATTATAACTATTTGCTTGGAGATCCTCATCACGGAAATCTAAATGACAACCAATCTGAGCCACACCTGCCATGGCACAGCTGTAAATGTTCCACATCCCTGGCAGAGTCATTAGTTTGAGATCAGAGGCACACACCTGAGGGAATTTTTCAGGTGCAGGCAGCTCCAACCCAGGACTGACCGTGCTGTGGACTCTAATGGGTAGAATGGGGCTGGAGCAGCTCACTGTATAGTCAAGACTAATGATTCTGGTGATCCTGGGACTGTGGGTTCGAATCTCTGCAAAGCTGTTTTAACATAGGATTATTCTTGTGGTGTTAATATCAGTTCTGACTCCATGTCCCAAAAAGTTCTTTGGATGAGATTTTAAACCAAGGTCCTATGTGCGAAAGCGTACATAAAAAAAAATCTTGCTCACACACACACAAGTTAAATCCCAGTAGGACCTTTTCAGAGTGTCAACGTTGTGTGATGGCGGAAATATCTTTAAAATTATGAAGCTAGCAGAGCAGCCCTAACGAGGAGAAGAGCAGCCCTAACAAGGAGAAGAAGAATGAGAAGACTGGAACCACAAATCAGGTTTCTTCCACTTCATCGATAAGTGTCTGATCAACACTGCAGGTATTCATATCTATCTTGTAGTTTCAGGCCAGAATGGAAATCATTAGCATCATGCCCAGCCTCAACAATCATTAAATTAAAAAAGAAGAAAATCAGACACTTGTAGCACTTGCAATGATCTTTCAATCACCTGTTTCAAATTGCTGTCCATGCCGATGTTGAGTTCAGGTCAAAGTCTTCCAAATCAGGCAGTTCATGGGCACAATCATTGACTGGACTTGGTAGTGTCTTCTGGAGGGCATGCTGATCCTGGCTGGTTCAGTGACTGTCAGCAATATGAGACATATCAGCTGGTGCCCTGCTGGTTTAGTCACTGTCAGCAATATGAGACATACCAGCTGGTGCCCTGCTGGTTCAGTGACTGTCAATGTCAGCAATATGAGACATACCAGCTGGTGGCCTGCTGGTTCAGTGACTGTCAGCAATATAGACATATCAGCTGGTGCCCTGCTGGTTCAGTCACTGTCAGCAATATGAGACATACCAGCTGGTGCCCTGCTGGTTCAGTGACTGTCACTGTCAGCAATATGAGACATATCAGCTGGTGCCCGTCTGGTTCAGTGACTGTCAGCAATATCAGACATATCAGCTGGTGCCCTGCTGGTTCAGTGACTGTCAGCAATATGAAACATATCAGCTGGTGCCCTGCTGGTTCAGTGACTGTCAGCAATATGAGACATATCAGCTGGTGCCCTGCTGGTTCAGTGACTGTCAGCAATATAAAACATATCAGCTGGTGCCCTGCTGGTTCAGTGACTGTCACTGTCAGCAATATGAGACATTCAGCTGGTACCTGTTTGGTTCAGTGACTGTCAGCAACATGAGACATATCAGCTGGTGCCCTGCTGGTTCAGTGACCGTCACTGTCAGCAATATGAGACATATCAACTGGTGCCCTGCTGGTTCAGTGACTGTCACTGTCAGCAATATGAGACATATCAGCTGGTGCCCATCTGGTTCAGTGACTGTCAGCAATATCAGACATATCAGCTGGTGCCCTGCTGGTTCAGTCACTGTCAGCAATATGAAACATATCAGCAGGTGCCCTGCTGGTTCAGTGACTGTCATTGTCAGCAATATGAGACATATCAGCAGGTGCCCTGCTGGTTCAGTGACTGTCAGCAATATCAGACATATCAGCTGGTGCCCTGCTGGTTCAGTGACTGTCAGCAATATGAGACATCAGCTGGTGCCCTGCTGGTTCAGTGACTGTCAGCAATATGAGACATATCAGCTGGTGCCCTGCTGGTTCAGTGACTGTCATTGTCAGCAATATGAGACATATCAGCAGGTGCCCTGCTGGTTCAGTGACTGTCATTGTCAGCAATATGAGGCGTATCAGCTGGTGCCTTGCTTATGCTGGATGAGCCGAGGCACCACTATACACAACCAAAATGAATCAGCATCAACGTGTGTTTCCTCTGACAGGCTGCCTATGGACAACCTGGTATTGATTGCTCCCTGTGAACTGCCAGAATTGAGTGGCAAGATCAGTTCGGGTGTAGCTGTGTAAGAAGCCAGAACAAGCAGCAGAAGAATTTCACTATTAAGAGAAAATAAGACAGCAAAACAAAACAAAACAAAAGACAGCTAAAAAAAGAAAAACAAAAAAAGAAAAAAGAAGTGCAGCTGACCTTGACACTGGGTTATGCTGGTGCTGCCGGTGGCCATGGCGACCATGTTGGGGGGGCACTCCGCGCAGCTGGTGGCTCCTGTGTAGCTGCTGTAGTGGTGCATGGGGCAGGGCATGCAGGGAGCTAACCCAGAGGAGCTGAAGTGGCCCAGCCAGCAGTGCTCTGCAACACACAACATTCTTCTCCCTCACAGTGTGTCAATCTTGCAGGGGAGGTGTGCCATAAACAGGACACCCAAACATCATAATTCAGAGCTAGACTGACAGTTTTCACTAGCATACAACACATATCGCCGCCCGGAAATATAGCTACCATACTCAAAATGTTTTTTGCATTTTTGATATTTTTCGTATTCTAAAAGAGTGGGCCAAGGGGCATAATGTAGCCAAGTCCCAATCATATTATCCTAAAAATAAACATACTGTGAGCAAATACTTGTACCGTACCTCAGCTTGCAGTATATCTTGTGGGGATAATAATATTTTTTTTCTTTTTTGTCTCCTGTAAAATTTGATTTTCAGACTTACAGCAGTTGTATTTCCAGGTGGCAATATCATAATGAGCAAATTCTGTAACCAAGTCAATGAAAATCATTTCCCATCAAAACTGAACAATCAGCAGAACGCTGAACAATCAAACTAAAAATGTGACAAAAATTCTGAACTGTATGGGGAGGTGATCCAACTTTATTTTTCATCCAATCAAACATGTTACTCCTTGTGTGTCAGTGATGAAACTAATGACAGATAATTCTCAACTCTTCTGCACTAGATTTAAGTTAGACTACTGTCTGTCAGTGATGCATCCTCCATTGTCTTAGTAAGAACCCCCTATCACCATAGTTATAGGCAACCCCCTTGGAATCACCTTGAATGGGAGCCCTAAGGTAGTGACAGAAACGCTTTAGAAATGACGATCTTACACACAGTTGAAGATTATGACTGAAAAATGAACTGGTGCTGGGAAATGTTACAATCCTGTACAGGTGGGGCTGGAAGATCGTTTCATTCACACACACACACACACACACCACACACTCACACTCACACACACACACACACACACACACACACACACACACACACACACACACTCACTGACTCACTCACTCACACACACACACACACACACACACACACACACACACACACACACAAACACACTCACTGACTCACTCACACAGATACACACACACACACACACACACACTCACACATACACACACATCACACACACTCACTGACATCACACACACATCACACACACTCACTACACTCACACACACACACACACAACACACACACACACACACACACACACAGACCAAACACACACAAACACACACAGACCATAAACACACAGACCATAAACACACACACACCACACACACACACACACACACACACACACACACACACAGCACACACACACACACACAACCACACACACACACACACACACACCAGACCACACACACACACACACCAGAGCAGTCACTGGGGCCCGTGGCTCCCACAGAGGGTGTGCTGTTTCCATCAGGGCAGGACACACAGAATGTTTTTCCTCTCTCCGTCTGGTATTGACCCTTCTCACACAGCTGACATGGGACCAGACCACTGGGGAGTAGGAGCCAGGGGCACACAACCCTGCACAGGAAGAAAAGGGGAAATAATTTGGCGAAGGAAATTAAAAGAACACAAAGAATGAGATCCAGAAGTGAAAGATGAAAGAGAAGTAAAAAAAAAAAAAAAAAAAGTGCTCTTGACAAAAGAAAAAAATGCAGATGTGTGAGGACTCATCAAGAAGTGTCACCTTGTTTTTATTTTCTTTTTAGATTAATGCAAACACCTATAACTATGCCCCCCTCCTCCTCACCCAACACACACTATTACAAACAGTTGGAGTTTTATCAAGGATGAGTAATTGAAATATGCATTCACAGACACACAGACACTTACCAGAGACTGACTGAGATGCTGTGTAAAGGAGAAAAGCGGGAGAGGTGGGAGGGTGGGGGGTATTTGTGGGATTATCAACCATTGAAAGTCAGTAAAACAATGCCAGCTTTTTGAATCACAGTGCATCAATTGACAGCAGAAAAAAAATGTAAGCAAGAAAAATAAAAAATGAAGTAAAATGCAATCAAAGATAGATTTTGTTACGTGGTCTACAAATTGGCAGATAGCTCTGTATGCGGAAGTCACGTGATTAAATATGTTATGGAAGTTAATGGTTGTCTGGGCTCCATCTTATCGTGAGTCGATTCCATTTCTGTCTCGTCTCCACTTCTGTATGAGGGCTGCACGCAACATGGTGGCAGCGGTGGGATGGTTTACATCCACGTGTTAACTCTACAGAAAAACTAGTAATTAATTGAATAACTGTCCCTTAAATAAGGACTGACACTAGCGGCCGCAGATCTAGACCTTCATCATACTGATCATAGTGAACGATCATCATCATGGGAGATACGGACGATGAGACACATGTGTCGCCAATTCGGGGCATCAAAGCCCCCAAACCTTTTGTATTGGGTTCCAATCCAGCAGAAAACTGGAAATTGTTCAAGCAGAGATACAAAACGTACACACTTCTGGCACAGCTAGACAAACAAAAAGAAGAGTATCAAACTGCCATGTTTCTGCACAGCCTTTCCGACGAAGCACTTCGAGTGTACAACGGTTTTCAGTTTGACAGTGACACTCCTACAGTACAACAAATAATGGACAAATTTGAAGAATTTGCTGTAGGTCAAGTCAATGTTACATATGAACGTTTCGTATTCAATCAGAGGCAACAAGAAGAAGAAGAATCGTTTGAAAGGTTCTACTCCACAATAAGAGGTCTCAGCAAGACATGTGATTTTTGCCCAGATTGTATGGACTCTATGATTCGAGACAGGATTGTGCTTGGAATCTGGGACCCCAACACACAAACCGAACTTCTAAAAGTTAGGAAGCTTAATCTGGAGAAATGTGTAGACATTTGCAGAGCAGCTGAAAATGCTATGGCACAGGGCAAAGCTATGAACTATACGGAAAACACAGAAGCTGTTCACAAAATGAAGATAGACACACGCTCGGAAGTCAGAGAGTGTAAATTTTGTGGCACACGACATAAGCTACGTAAAGAAGAATGCCCAGCTTTTGGAAAAACATGCTTTCGTTGTTCAGGAAAAAATCACTTCAGCCGCAAATGCACAGTTGCTGGAAACAAGAGGACACACAGCGAGGTGTGAACCAAGTACAGGAAGAAACAGAACTAGGAGCAAGACACATGGACAGTGAGGACTGGATCAACAGTGTTGGTCAGTCCAACAAAGATGTGAAGTGTTCTATGTTGGTACAAGGACAAGAAATAACATTTCAGATAGACACTGGATCATCTGTGAACATGCTGCCGGCAAAGTTTGCTAGCCACATAATACCAACCGAGAAGATAATGAAAATGTGGAATCATACTCAACTCAAACCCGTTGGCAAAACCAAAGAGTCAATAACCAATCCGAAGAACAAGAAACAATACACAGTTGATTTCATTGTGTTTGAAGACAACTTTACTCCACTACTTGGTCTACAAACTTCACAGGATATGGGTTTGATCAACATAGAAAAGGACAATTTCATCCGTGTAGCACAGCTCCATTCTGCATCACCAGAAGATGAGTATGCAGATGTTTTCGACGGATCACTGGGAAAACTCCCTGGCCTACAACATCTTGAAATAGACCCACAAGCGAAACCAGTCATCATGCCTGACAGGCGCACACCAATTTCTCTCAGGCCTCAGCTTAAAACTGAACTTGACAAGATGGTTGAAGATGGAGTGATCAAACCAGTGAGTGAACCTACACCATGGGTCAGTCAAATAGTTGTCACAAAGAAAAAACAAGGGAAACTACGAATCTGCATCGATCCACCGGAGCTAAACAAAGCTTTGAGACGAGAACGATATACCCTACCAGTTCTTGAAGATATACTTCATGATCTCAGCAAATCCACGGTGTTTTCCAAGGCGGATCTATCAGCGGGATTCTGGCACGTTCAGCTTGACGAAGAGTCAAGCTTTCTGACCACTTTCCAGACATGTTTTGGCCGATACCGCTGGCTAAGACTACCCTTTGGTACTTCAGTTTCATCAGAAATATTTCAGAAAAAACTGATTGAAGCGCTTCATGGACTACCAGGTGTTGAATGCATTACTGATGATGTCATCATCCACGGGGAGACAACTGAAGCACATGACAGACACTACCAGTCTTTTCTACAGAGATGTCGAGAAAAACAGATCAAGCTCAACAAGGAGAAATTATCCCTACGCTCTGACAACATCACA
>CM065714.1:8235550-8238050 GCA_033310375.1 Conus canariensis | reverse complement strand
ACAATAATCCTCCACACACAAAGCAATAATCATGCAGATTCAAAGCTGTGATTATCCACGTTCAACATTAACCTTTCACACTCAGAACAGTAATCCTCAATACTCACAACACTAATCTTTCACATTCACCACATTAATCCTCAACAAACAACACTAATCTTTCACACTCAGAGCAGTAATCCTCAATACTCACAACACTAATCTTTCAAATTCACAACATTAATCCTCAACAAACAACACTTATCTTTCAGACTCACAGAAGTTATCTTCTACACTAGCAACAATTATTCTCCTCACTCATGACAATAATCCCCCACACTCACGACAACCCCCCCCCCCCCCCCCCCTCCACTCACAACAGTAATTTCCCACACTCACAACAATAATCCTCCACATTCACAACTGAAATCCTCCTCACTCACAACACTAGTATTTCACACTCACAAAAATACTCTCCCATACTCACAGCAATAGTCCTCCACAAGGACAGAGCCAGAAGAGCATGACGCCTGGCCCTGTGAGTCACTCGGGGGCAGGAAGGAAACGTTGCCACATTCAGAAACTGCAATCCTGATGGTCAGATTGTCCATCTGGGCCAGAATCAGCTTGCCACACTCTGAGGCCAACTTCTTCCAGACCTGGTCCCTCAGCGTGATGCTCACCTTCATTTTCAGCACAAAGAAGGGGCGACCCTGGGAAACAGAGCGAAGCCCATCCTAACTGGGAGGGATTCTAAAATGGGAGGCAACTCTCATACAGAGAAGGGAAACATCGATGATCGAAATGGCCAAAAAATATACTCCACAACAAAGTTCCACATCTATCAAACCAAAAGACAGCCTTCAAACATTTCAAAGTGAAGCCACTCTGTAATGGACTCTAGAAATCCTTATATAGTTCGCTCTTCAAATGGAACCAGTCTTCATTTAGAGGCAAATCTAATACAGACAATGTCAGACAATGTTCTAGGAAAAAAGACAGGCTCAACCAGAATATATGGAGGAAAAGTCAAATCTCCATTGGGAGGTAAAGGTAGAAAAGACAATGACATAAATGTTCCAGACAGATAAGAAAAATTCTTAATTATGAAAGAATCTCCATTTAGAAATAAATTTAGTACACAGAATGGTAAAAATGTTCCTGAAAAGAGTCTTATAATGCTTTTATCTTTGTTATGGCAGCAGACTGCACAATCAGCAATAAGCGTGTCACAAACAATTCTTTGGGAAGCACATGTGCGAAAGTTCTTTTTCCTTTTTCTCCAATAAAGACCACTTTCACATGTTTTCATAAATACACTGTACATTACTTAGGTGCAGTAGGCTGTTACATGTAGTGGGTTTTATTTTCCCCTCATGACAAGGTGAGGCATGATTTCATACTGAACATCATGGACTGATCACTGGGTGGATAAGTGCAGGATCTTTTCTTCATTCTTAGTCACACACATGCAGTTTATATCAAGAAATAGTGTGTGTGTGTGTGTGTGTGTGTGTGTGTGTGTGTGTGTGTGTGATGTATCTGTGTATGTGGCTAGGTATGTGCATACGTATATAGGAAAATGATTGTCTCTTTATAATCCCTAGAACCATACTGAATAAAGAACATTTTTTTTAATAACTTCACCAAAAAAAAATCACTTCTTAAAGATTACTGGAATGGAAACAATCTCTCTCTGCCCATAAACAAGCAAACAAATCCGCAACCAGTGTCTTTCAAAGCAAGCCTTTAGCTGCCCAAAGTCACACAGATCATACTGTTTTCACAGAGTCACCTCACCTGATCAAAGAAGCCCATGTGTTCTATCTTGATGTTGATGAACTGGGCGGAGTTCAAGCAGACATCTTCAGTGAAGAAGGGGTTGATCTGAGACAGCACGCTGTTGCTCACCAGTTCCAGACAGGTGTTGTCACTGATTCCATCGTAGGTGAAGTTCAAGGTCATGTTGAAGTCAAAGTTGGTGTAGGATAGGGCTGTGGAGGAGAACAAGGGGGCAGAGAGTAGGGTGGTCAAGGTGCATGATGATTGGCTGACAAGGACGCTGGTTCATTCGAGATTTCTTTCCAAGGCAAACATTTAAAATTCTCTGCCTGTCTGTATGCTATCATTCTTTTAGTTTCTGTCAAACACACATACTGGCTATACATAAACACATGCATTCAAGCTGTGTACACAACTCACCCCCCACCCCACCCAATCCCTCTCCCCAGGAATATTCTTGCTAATTCTGTAACAAATGCAAAAAATTGACATATTTTGTATATGCCCTCAATTCTCCACCTACAAAACCACATATCAAATGCTTTAACGTATACATGAGCAATCTCAAGTGAGCTCATTTTTGCCACATTCTCTCCTTCCACCATCTCTCCCTTGCTCTCTCTCTGCCACACACATCTGTCTGTCTCTCTCTTGTTTTCTCCCTCCCCCCTTCTAACATATATATGCAGCAACACACACTCACAAACACACCCACACACACATTCATGCATACTTGCAC
>CM065714.1:8195550-8230550 GCA_033310375.1 Conus canariensis | reverse complement strand
CATGCCATTTCAATCAAAAGTGTTCAATACCAGGTAGAAGACCGGGAAGGTAAATGTGGTAAGCCGAATAAGTTTAGTTAAGTGCAAACCTATTAGATAGCTTAATAAAATTTCCAACCATCGTAAGTATCTCTGTATTTGCGTCCACATCCAAGTCAAGGTTACCAGTCAGTAATGTTGAGATATCGCGTTTTGCTGTGTCGTGTAGAGTTTCTATTGTCAGAGCACGGGTCTGTTGATGGAGTAGACAATTAATCAAGAAGTGGGCTGCATCTTCAACTGCCGTGCCACAGTCACATGAAGGGTTGTTTCTAAGATGTCGTTTGAAAAGATCGTGGTTTAAGTCACTCATTTCCAATCTCAACTTACACAAAATTATTTCTGACGTCCTATCAGATAAGTAGTAACATCTAGGCACGATACTATCGGCACTGCTGAGGAAACGCTTGAGAAAACTAAGAGAATTAGATACTTTAATATTGTCAGGGAGGTCATTCCAAAGAGCAGTAGATGAAGGAAAGAAGGAAGATTTGTACATATCTAGTCTACACTTTGGCATCTGCCTCTCCAGGGGGCGCCTGAGGTGATAAGGGTTTACAGAGGATATAAGATGGGGAAGTCGATTAGACAGATAAATCGGAACAATACCGTTGACAATTTTGTAGTACAGAATGATTTTATGACGTCGTCGTCTCTCTTTTAATGATGTAAAACCGGATTCCTTGTATAATTTTTGGTGGCTAGTCCTCGGACTGAGCCGACTATAGTTCTAATCGCATCCAGATGCACATTTTCTAAATCTTCAGCTTGTTTGTTTGTACAATTATCCCACACGACATCCGAAAAATCGAAATGGGGCAAAATAAATGACTTATACATTATTTCGAGTGATTTCCGACTAAGACGGTATTTAAATGAGCGGAGGCAGGCAACAAGAACACGACATTTTGACAACATGGATTTGATGTGTCGATCCCATTTACAATTATTTTGAATGATAACTCCTAGGTGTTTGTGGAATTCAGTATTATGTAATGTCACGTTATTAAACCTCAGAGGTTCAATTTGTGGCACCGCATGGTTAGAAATTGTCATTAATTTAGTTTTAGACTGGTTAAATGTTATTTTCCATTTGAGAGCCCAAGTATTGATTTTTTCAAGATCTGAGTTTAAGATTTCTGTTCTAAGACGAGTATTTCAAGACCTAAATATATACTGGTATCATCAGCAAATAGCTTTACCACAGATTCAATATCATGAACAATATCATTTATATAAATAAGGAATAACATTGGTCCAAGAATAGAACCTTGGGGGACGCCTGCCGATATCGGGAGATACGGTGATTTACTTCCCTTTAAAACTACTGCCTGTGTACGATTTGTCAAATAGTCAGCAAACCAATCAAGCAACTGTCCTCTAACACCCAAGGCAGAAAGTTTATATAGTAATCCACGGTGCCATACCTTATCAAAGGCCTTAGATACGTCGAAAAAAATCACCTGTGCAGTAGTTCTTGAGTCTAGAAATTTGCAAAAATCATCATATATACACAAAAGTTGAAAAACAGTTGAGTCTCTTGGAATGAACCCCGACTGGGCATCTGATAAAAGATTATTGCCTAAAAGGTGTTTAAACACATGTTGCTGAACACATTTTTCTAAGATTTTACCGATACAGCTCAATAATGAAATAGGACGGTAGTTTTCGCATTTATGTTTATCTCCTTTTTAAATATGGGGGTTACATGAGCCAGTTTCCATATTAAAGGAAATTTCCCTTCTGTTCATGAGCGATTAAACAGGTATGCTAATGGTTCACAAATGACGTCCGCAGCAGCAATTAAAATTCTATTGTGTACCAGGTCTGGTCCGACAGCTTTTCTACTATGAAGACCTTTCAGTATTTCTAGAACAACGTCTTTGGTAATAACTAAATGACTAATCAAACCGCAATATTCATTTATCCTAGGTAAATCTTCATCATCGTCATCGACCGAACATTGCGCGGCAAAGTAATTATTAAGGGCAGTAGCCTTATCTTTTGGAGTGTAATAAATCACATCGTTATCTTCAATGGAGGGATTTCGTCCTGAGGCATGCCTTTGTTACGAATGAATGTTTTAACTAGTTTCCACCAGTCCTTGGTTCCAAAGCAATTCGGAGAGGAGATTCTGTTGTCTAATTCTAATACATATTCTGCCTTCCTCAGTCTAATAATATGTGTAAGCTCATTTCGAGTACGACGAAAGAAAGCCCAAGCCCAGTCAGAATTTAATGATTTAGCCAATTTATGGATACTATTTTTTCTTTTGATTATTTTTTTAATTTCAGTCGTAATCCATGGCGCATCGCGGTCATCTATTGTAACCTCTTTGACTGGCATACATAGTTTTGCAACATACACAAGCAGATCAGAAAACTTCTCGGCAGCATCATCAATAGATTCCAAGGTTAAAATGGAATCCCAGTCAGTATTAGATAATTCAGCAGTTAGTCTCTGAGCATTTAGTTTAGCATAATTAAACACTGTACGTTTGTAGGAGGTGTTAAATCTGCGGTGGTTTTTCAAGACAACATACGGAGCACAATGATCGCTACAGATGGTGACAGTACGTCTGAACCTTGAATGAGGTCTGGACATGGCGTAAGTATTAAATCAATTATGGTGGACGAGTTTTCAGTAATACGAGTTGATTTATTAACTATCTGAAATAAATTATTCGTTGACATAATATTTTGAAGATGCGGTGGTGGTTGAACTGTACAATCTGCGTTGAAATCACCAAGAATAATGAATTTGTTAGGAGTATTTCCAGCTAACTGTACTGCCTGATCAATTAAGTCCCAGTAAGCTACATTAGCAGAGGGTGGTCTGTAGAATGTTCCTATCAGCAGTGTGTTTTGTCCTAGTTTTGTCTCAATCCACACAGCCTCCAGAAATGGCACACTCAGGTCGGGTCTAGGTTTACAAACTAAATGATCTTTTACGTACACAGCAACACCTCCATGTGGATCGCCTACTCTGTCTCTCCTGACTGGAGGTTGGAAACCGGGAATTAGTATGTCGTCATTAGAAATATTGTCTGAAAGCCATGTTTCAGACATGGTTACCACATCAAAACAACTTACTTCACACTGAATTAGAGGAATTTTTTTGCTTAAGCTATGTACATTCAAGTGGATGATGGATAGTCCATTTGAAATATCATCAGTCGGACCTGGGTTTGGGTGGACATCACCTGCAAGTTGTAGCAACATCTGTATTGCAAATCCGACAAGAAAAATAATAAGCAGGTCAGCAGTACCCACACGTTGAGGAAGCGTGTTCACATCATGACTATTGGAAAGTGATGGATCAAGAGATGAGAGCTTACACGGCATCGTATTGACGAGCGGGTCCGTTCAACATTATAAAAAGGAAAAGTGAGAGGGTCAGTGCTGATGATCCATATATCATCAAGAGAAGAAACGGACCAACGTCAGTCACTGTGAAAAAGGACAACTTGAACATAGACAATTTTAGGGCCCTGGCATAGAACATTCCGACTCTGGCTCTGAACTGAGTTAGGCAACAAGTCATGTCACTGCACGGAGTAAAAATTCAAACAGAACAGAGAACAGAGCCGGAACATTTTTCCTGGTCATCAATGGCATGGCGTTTGGCTCAAACACGCTGAGCGATTTATAAACAATTATCCCACAAACAAAGAATGACAAAAGGTACAAAAAATGATAACAAAGCATACGATCCAAGTCCATGGCCGTGAGAGGCCCGGGAAGATGAAAATGTATTCGACAGAAATCTATTTGTGGACGTTGCTAACGGACAACCGTTAACTGATCAAAACTGGTAACAATGGACATATTGAGTGTTGAGGGGAAAAAAAAAATCCAACATATGTTTGTACTAGATAAAGGTCGGACACAGAAAGTGTAGGAATTATAGTCGTTATTGTGGTTTGTAAACCAGGAAAAACAGCAGTCAATACAAGAGATATGACACCGCCGTCAAATATGACTGGGCAATAGAGAAAACAAACCCATCGTGAATGCAAGATACACAAACTGAGCACACACACACACACACACACACACACACACACACACACACACACACACGCACACACGCACGCACACACACACACACACACACACAAACACACACACACACACACACACATATACACGTACACACACAAACGCATATACACACACAAGCACACACACACGCACATACACATACACAAATACAAAACACACACACACACACACACACACACACACACACACATACGAGCGCGCGCGCGCGTGCACACACACATTATAAACACACACACACACACAACACACACACACACACACACACACACACCCCACACACACATACTAATCAATAGGCTTGAGAGAATCGAATGTCACACATCACATTTCACTAGGCCGCATGCGAGCAGAAAACCATGAGATAGGCAAACCACACACTATACGAATCTGCAGATGGAGGTTAGTGAACTTCCCTAGGAATAAGTGCACGAACTGCACGAGAATGATGCCAGCAAATGTTTTTATCACCACCTGGGGCCCCAGCACCACGCCGCACAAACGCAAAAGAATGTACGCATAGCCATACCACACACACACACACACACACACACACACACACACACACACAGAGAGTCGCACACATATACCACACATCACAACACACACACACACACATATATACATATGCATATATATAGACACACACACACACACACACACACACACACATATACATATATATGTGCATGTTAAAGAGAGACAGATCTCCATGCGCATGCTAAAAGGGACAGATCTACATGTGCATGTTAAAAGAGACAGATCTCCATGCGCATGCTAAAGAGAGACAGATCTACATGTGCATGTTAAAAGGGACAGATCTACATGTGCATGTTAAAAGAGACAGATCTACATGTGCACGTTAAAAGGGACAGATCTACAGTGCATGTTAAAAAGAGACATCTCCATGCACACGTAAAAAGGACAGATCTACATGTGCATGTTAAAGGGACAGATTACATGTGCAGTTAAAAGGGACAGATCTACATGTGCACAGTTAAAAGGAACAGACCTACATGTGCAAGTTAAAAAGGACAGATCTACATGTGCATGTTAAAAGGCAGATCTACATGTGCACGTTAAAAGAGACAGATCTACATGTGCACGTTAAAAGGACAGATCACATGTGCAAGTTAAATAGGGACAGATCTACATGCGCATGTTAAAGAGCAGATCTACATGTGCACGTTAAAAGGGACAGATCTACATGTGCACGTTAAAAGGACAGACCTCCACCCATGCTAAAGGACAATCTACATGTGCACGTTAAAAGAACAGATCTACATGTGCACCTTAAAAGGGACATATCACATGCGCACGTTAAAAGGGACAGATCTACATGTGCACGTTAAACGGGACGCTACAGTCAAGACTAAATGACATTCTGCACATGCTAAAAGGGACAGATCTACATGTGTATGTTAAAAGGACAATCTACAGTGTGCACGTTAAAAGGGGCAGATCTACATGCGCATGTTAAAAGAGACAGCGACTTAAAGAGACAGATGACTGCACATTAAAGAGGACAGATCGACATGTAGCACGTTAAATGGGACAGATCTACATGGCATGTTAAAAGCGGACAGATCTACATGTGCATGTTAAAAGGGACAGATCTACATGTGCAGTAAAAGGGACAGATCTACATGTATATGTTAAAAAAGACAGATCTAGATGTGCAGTTAAAAGGGACAGATCTACATGTGCATGTTAAAAGAGACAGATCTACATGTGCACGTTAAAAGGGACAGATCTACATGTGGATGTTTAAAAAAGGGACAGCTGTACATGTGCACGCTAAAGGGACAGATCTACATGTGCATGTTAAAAGAGACAGATCTACATGTGCATGTTAAAGAGAGACAGATCTCCATGTGCATGCTAAAAGGGACAGATCTACATGTGCATGTTAAAATAGACAGATCTACATGTGCATGTTAACGAGAGACAGATCTACATGTGCATGTTAAAAGGGACAAATCTACATGTGCATGTTAAAAGACAGATCTACATGTGCACGTTTAAAAGGGACAGATCTACATATGCATGTTAAAAGAGACATCTCCATGCACATGTAAAAAGGGACAGATCTACATGTGCATGTTAAAGGGGACAGATCTACATGTACATGTTAAAAGGGACAGATCTACATGTGTATGTTAAAAGGAACAGATCTACATGTGCACGTTAAAAGAGGCAGATCTACATGCGCATGTTAAAAGCGACAGATCTACATGTGCACGTTGAAAGAGAGAGATCTACATGTGCACTTTAAAAGGGACAGATCTCCATGCGCATGCTAAAAGGGACAGATCTACATGTTCACGTTAAAAGGGACATATCTACATGTGCACCTTAAAAAGGACATATGTACATGCGCACGTTAAAAAGGACAGATTTACATTTGCACATTAAACGAGACAGATCTACATGTGCAAGTTAAAAGGGACAGATCTCCATGCACATGCTAAAAGGGACAGATCTACATGTGCGCGTTAATAGGGACAAATCTACATGTGCACGTTAAAAGGGGCAGATCTACAGGCGCATGTTAAAAGAGACAGGTCTACATGCGCACGTTAAAAGAGACAGATTGACATGTGCACGTTAAAAGGGACAGATCTACATGTGCACGTTAAAAGGGACAGATCTATATGTGCATGTTAAAAGCGACAGATCTACATGTGCATGTTAAAGAGAGACAGATCGACATGTGCAAGTTAAAAGGGACAGATCTACATGTATATGTTAAAAAAGACAGATCTAGATGTGCAGTTAAAAGGGACAGATCTACATGTGGCATGTTAAAAGAGACATATCTACGTGTGCACGTTAAAAGGGACAGATCTACATGTGCATGTTAAAAAAGGGACAGCTGTACATGTGCACGTTAAAAGGGACAGATCTCCATGCACATGCTAAAAGGGACAGATCTACCTGTGCATGTTAAAAGAGACAGATCTACATGTACACGTTAAAAGGGACAGATCTACATGTACATGTTAAAAGAGACATCTCCATGCACACGTAAAAAGGGACAGATCTACATGTGCATGTTAAAGGGGACAGATCTACATGTGCACGTTAAAAGGGACAGATCTACATGTGCACGTTAAAAGGAACAGATCTACATGTGCATCTTAAAAGGGGCAAATCTACATGCGCATGTTAAAAGAGCAGATCTACATGTGCACGTTAAACGAGACAGATCTACATGTGCACGTTAAAAGGGACAGATCTCCATGCGCATGCTAAAAGGGACAGATCTCCATGCGCATGCTAAAAGGGACAGATTTACATGTGCACGTTAAAAGGGACAGATCTACATGTGTACCTTAAAAGGGACATATCTACATGCGCACGTTAAAAGGGACAGATCTACATGTGCATGTTAAAAGGGACAGATCTACATGTGCAAGTTAAAAGGGACAGATCTCCATGCACATGCTAAAAGGGACAGATCTACATGTGCATGTTAAAGAGAGACAGATCGACATGTGCACGTTAAAAGGGACAGATCTACATGTATATGTTAAAAAAGACAGATCTAGATGTGCATGCTAAAAGGGACAGATCTACATGTGCATGTTAAAATAGACAGATCTACATGTGCATGTTAACGAGAGACAGATCTACATGTGCATGTTAAAAGGGACAGATCTACATGTGCATGTTAAAAGAGACAGATCTACATGTGCACGTTAAAAGGGACAGATCTACATGTGCACGTTAAAAGAGACATCTCCATGCACACGTAAAAAGGGACAGATCTACATGTGCATGTTAAAGGGGACAGATCTACATGTACATGTTAAAAGGGACAGATCTACATGTGCACGTTAAAAGCAACAGATCTACATGTGCACGTTAAAAGGGGCAGATCTACATGCGCATGTTAAAAGCGACAGATCTACATGTGCACGTTGAAAGAGAGAGATCTACATGTGCACGTTAAAAGGGACAGATCTCCATGCGCATGCTAAAAGGGACAGATCTACATGTGCACCTTAAAAGGGACAGATCTACATGAGCACGTTAAAAGGGACAGATCTACATGCGCACGTTATAAGAGACAGATCGACATGTGCATGTTAAAAGGGACAGATCTACATGTGCATGTTAAAAGGGACAGATCTACATGTGCATGTTAAAAGGGACAGATCGACATGCGCACGTTAAAAGTGACAGGTCTACATGCGCACGTTAAAAGAGACAGATCTACATGTGCACGTTAAAAGAGACAGATCTACATGTGCACGTTAAAAGAGACAGATCTACATGTGCATGCTAAAAGGAACAGATCTATATGTGCACGTTAAAAGGGACAAATCTACATGTGCATGTTAAAAGGGTCAGATCTACATGCGCATGTTAAAAGAGACATATCTACATGCACACGTTAAAAGAGACAGATTGACATGTGAACGTTAAAAGGGACATATCTACATGTGGACGTTAAAAGGGACAGATCTACATGTGCATGTTAAAAGCGACAGATCTACATGTGCATGTTAAAGAGAGACAGATCGACATGTGCACATTAAAAGGGACAGATCTACCTGTGCATGTTAAAAGAGACAGATCTACATGTGCACGTTACAAGGGACAGATCTGCATGTGCATGTTAAAAAAGAGACAGATCTACATGTGCACGTTAAAAGGAACAGATCTACATGTGCATGTTAAAAAAGAGACAGATCGACATGTGCACGTTAAAAGGGACAGATCTACATGTGCATGTTAAAAGAGACAGCTCTACATGTGCACGTTAAAAGGGACAGATCTACATGTGCATGCTAAGAGAAAAGACACACTGCTATCTTCCAGGACAGGCCTCGAATACAGCTCAAAATCTTACATCATTTAGCAGGGTATGACCCCATGATCTAAGCACTGCCCCTGGATCCTACAAGGCTCTAGGCGGCTCCTGGACTGTGGTCTCACTCTGGTCCCCCCCCCCTCCATTATATTTTGATCCGCCCCTGAAGGAAGCAGGAACAGCAGCAAGAAAGTGATGTCATTGAAGGGACAGGCGGGAGAGAGTAGACACCAAAGAAATGAAGAAGGAAAAGAAGAAGGATAGAAAAACGTACAGACACAATATTCCCAGGTATTTCAAATAACCAGTTATTGAACTATCATCATAACAACTCTTGTCCATTTGGCCGGCAAGTTTGCTTATTTACTTGCACTCCTGGTGAGTGTGTGTGTGTGTGTGTGTGTGTGTGTGCGTGCGTGCGTGCGTGCGTGCGTGCGTGCGTGCGTGCGTGTGTGTGTGTGTGTGTGTGTGTGTGCGTGTGTGTGTGTTTGAGTTTGAGTGTTCGGAGTGGGGAGGGAGGAATGGGTTAGTTGAAGGAGGGTGGAGGAGTGAAGGGCATGAGGGGAGGGAGTAGGTGTGTATGGGGAATTCAGTAAATTTGGAGTTTGATGTTTGCATTTTTTCCTTTTTTTTTCTTCCCTGTGTTCAATATACTTTGAGTTTCATGATTATTCAGAGGGTAAGCACATACTTAAACACTGATTAGGATCATTAGTTTTTTAACAATGACAAAACTGATCACTCAGCTGACATTACTATGACTGCATCTTTCTACACTGCCATCATATTCTGAGCACTTAACTGTTTCTCCTCAAATTGGCTCACGAAAAAAAAAAAAAAAAAAAACCCAATGGCACTGACAAAGTTCAAGGATTTAACTCTCTCGTCACGAACAGACGCTATAGCGTTTTCCAAAGACGCAACGCTTCAGTACGAACGAACGCTATCAAGGTTTCGGCCTTCAACAATTTTTCATGCGGTGGCAGCGTGATCAGTACACGGCAAAAAGATATAGATAGTATCGTTAGCATTCCTTCCTTCGCCTGCACAGCGGTTTCGCGGCACACCATGACCCACTTTGGCTCAGTGGCTGATTGACCAGACCAACCCACCTGACTTACTAATCTGCATAGAAACATGGCGTCTCAAACAAGTTTTTCTGTGAATGTGTCGGAGCAAAGTCGAGCCGGTCGGCAACGTTTTAGCATTACTGAAGTTATTGAAATGCTACAAACGGAAGGTTCAGACACTGAAGAAGAGGATGACGAAGCTGATGAAAGTGATTCCAGTGAAGAATTTCGAGGAGAAGAGGAAATTGACACTGACTCGTCTGTGGAGCTCAGTGATGATGAAGGTGAGGGTGGGCCACTTCGCCACGCGAGCGGAGCATTTGCATGCCATGAAAGACTGGGGATTTGAGTGAGCAAGAGTTCATTAGCTTTCCTTTATGCGACTGGCGTGAAGATTTAAGTTTTTTTCCGACAGTGCCTCCTTTTTCTACTACTTCTGGCCTTCGTGTGTCGGCAGAGTGCCATGCCCCCATTTTTGCATTATTCCAAGTTAGCTTGTGCATAGCAGGCATGTGATTTATCTATCTTATTTAGTTTTCGGGAGTGTATCTACCTTTTTTTCAACTCATTTAGTGTATTTACTGACTTTTTCAGCTGAATGTGAAGCCATGGACCCACTGACTCTGTGCAAGAGTGTTGTGATGCACCTGAAAAAAACCTGGACATTTTTTCAGCCTCAAGCATAAGAAATCGTATGAAAGTGGGAAGTTTATTCTTTTGTATTCTACTAACACAGTTTATGAATAACACTTCCCGAAACTTTCATTGAGTTATCTCTTGTTTTGTATTTTTGGTGATTTTTTTTACTAACCATAACAAATGGCCCGTCCACAGGGAAAAGCAAGGGACAGAACTGTCCGTCCTAAGTGAGTTAACACAATCCTAATTTTCAAAGACATTTAAGGCTTTAAAATGAAACTTTCTCACATCTTTGGAACCATTGCAGAAGGTATGAATTTGATACTACATGTAAATCAGGGGTCATACTCCTTACCCCCCTTTGCAACATTCAAACTAACAGTGCCATCCAGTTGTGAAAGAAAATATACTCTAAAGACACTAACACAAGTTTCTCTTTCCAGTCAAATGAACCCAAACTGACTTAATCTCATAGAGTAGT
The DNA here is from genome assembly GCA_033310375.1 of Conus canariensis. Taxonomy (NCBI): domain Eukaryota; kingdom Metazoa; phylum Mollusca; class Gastropoda; order Neogastropoda; family Conidae; genus Conus; species Conus canariensis. Next base: position 8,219,441 of record CM065714.1, on the reverse strand, counting down.
CACAAAGAAATGAATATTCAGATGACCTGGTGACAGAAAAGTTATCTTAGCACAGTTCCAAATAAACTGTATGCTTGCTAACAGCCCAGTAAGTCTAAAACCTGGACATCATGAACCACCTGTCTGAAGATGTAGGGCAGGTGTGGGCGGAAGTCAGGGGGTTGGTAAGTGACGGTCAGGGCTCCCCCAGAGTTGTCGCTGACAGAAGGCACAGCAATGGTCACTGGGACCAGACCGGCAGGCCCTAGGGGGACGCTGACACTGGTCTTCGGGCAGCCGTTGAACTTTGGCGGCTCATGATCTGGTGAGACAATTCCAAGACATAAATTGGAAAGACAGTCACACAGACAACACTACCAATCAAAAACTACAAGTCTGCAATAGTGTCCTCATACTGGCTGGAATCAATAAAAAGATAAGACCTGCATAATTGTGATGTGATATTTACGTACAACTGAAAATGACTGAATGACAGTTAAATATATCATGAATACAAAAACTTGGCAGACTTGAAAATAGTTCAGATGACAGCGGTAAAAAGAGACGTTTGTGTCAGCCAAATTGGCTGTCTAGCAGCTACCATTTCAATTAGATTGACTTTTTCTATCTTCGTATCTGTTTAACAATGAAAAATAATTTTACTGCTAAAATAACTGTACGATATTCTTACCTGTCAAGACATAAGGACACCCTCCCACCTCTCTGCTTGGCTGGGGTAAGGTGCAAAACTGGGCTTTGTTTAAATATAGCAACTTGAAGTGAAGTCACTGAGGGCAATCACTCTTCAGGCCTAACCAGCTATGGAGGGAAGATAAGCTCCCTTCTCTCCCTATTTCTTTTCTTTTTAAAAGGATCCTGTTAATATGGTGATGTTGAATGTCAAGTAGGGATAATGTATTTGTTTGGAGAGGAAAAGTATAATAAAATCATCAGTGGATCTACTAACAAAGCCAGTCTATGCCTGGCAGCCTCAATCCCCACATGTTCCTCAGTTTGCATGAACTGACCTTGGCATATGGGTAGGGTGGTGTTCCAAAATGGCATGGCATTTTCATGCAGATAACGTGTGTCTCTTCGTCTTCTTTCAGACATCAGACCTATGGAAAAGAAGAAAAAAAAAAAAGGACAACATGCAGATTAAAATGCTCTCATGACAACCACTTTGCTTGTTCATGTAACAAGAACCTTATTTATTTCTGTTATTCCTGTGATATTTGAAAGACAAAAATGATTAAAGACTGTTAGAAATATGACATGTAAAACAATCAAGTTCAAGTTGGGTCTCATTGATGTGATTTAGTCGATGTCCAACCTGCATGTTAGCTCAGCATGCTGGTCAGACCTCGAGTATCTACTGCCTAACATTGTTTATGCCTCTATTATAGTTGTATATGTATGTGTTCATATGTGTGCGAGTGCATATTTAAGTGTGGTTATGTGTATGTGTGTGGCTGTATGCATGAATGGGTGAACTTCTCTGTGTGTGATGTGTGTGTGTGTGTGTGTGTGTGTGTGTGTGTGTGTGTGTGTGTGTGTGTGTGTGTGTACCAGTGTATGCATGCTTGTGCATGTGTGTGTTTGCTCATGAGCATCTAAATGTGTGTGTGTGTGTGTGCATGCGTGCGTGCGTGTGCGTGTGTGTGTGTATGCATGTGTATGTATGTATTTAATTATTTGTGATGAATGGCTGTTCAGAAAAGGAGTGTGTTACAACTGATCAATAATAATAGTAATAATAATAATAATGATAATAGTATTAATAATAATAATGATAATAATAACAATAATTCATGCTAGCTCTGGGGCAAAGCAATTGTCGTTGTCTGTAATGGGCACAGTGTGTTGGATCTGAACAAACACCACCGAAGTGACTCAGCAGCAACACAATGTCTCCTCTAAACCACTTGACACTGACTCTCCCAACACAATGTCTCCTCACAACCACTTGACACTGACTCTCCCCAACACAGTGTCTCCTCACAACCACTTGACACTGACTCTCCAACACAGTGTCTCCCCACAACCACTTGACACTGACTCTCCCAACACAGTGTCTCCCACAACCACTTGACACTGACTCTCCCAACACAGTGTCTCCTCACAACCACTTGACACTGACTCTGCCCAACACAGTGTCTCCTCACAACCACTTGACACTGACTCTCCCCAACACAGTGTCTCCTCACAACCACTTGACACTGACTCTGCCAACACAGTGTCTCCTCACAACCACTTGACACTGACTCTCCCAACACAGTGTCCCTCACCACTTGACACTGACTCTCCCCAACACAGTGTCTCCTCACAACCACTTGACACTGACTCTGCCAACACAGTGTCTCCTCACAACCACTTGACACTGACTCTCCCCAACACAGTGTCTCCTCACAACCACTTGACACTGACTCTCCCAACACAGTGTCTCCTCACCACTTGACACTGACTCTCCCCAACAGAGTGTCTCGTCACAACCACTTGACACTGACTCTCCCCAACACAGTGTTTCCTCACAACCACTTGACACTGACTCTCCCCAACACAGTGTCTCCTGACAACCACTTGACACTGATTCTCCCCAACACAGTGTCTCCTCACAACCACTTGACACTGACTCTGCCCAACACAGCGTCTCCTCACAACCACTTGACACTGACTCTCCCAACACAGTGTCTCCTGACAACCACTTGACACTGACTCTCCCAACACAGTGTCTCCTCACAACCACTTGACATTGACTCTCCCCAACGGTGTCTCCTGACAACCACTTGACACTGACTCTCCCAACACAGTGTCTCCTGACAACCACTTGACACTGACTCTCCCAACACAGTGTCTCCTCACAACCACTTGACACTGACTCTCCCAACACAGTGTCTCCTGACAACCACTTGACACTGACTCTCCCAACACAGTGTCTCCTCACAACCACTTGACACTTACTCTGCCAACACATGTGTCTCCTCACAACCACTTGACACTGACTCTCCCCAACACAATGTCTTCTCACAACCACTTGACACTGACTCTCCCCAACACAGTGTCTCCTCACAACCACTTGACACTGACTCTGCCCAACACAGTGTCTCCTCACAACCACTTGACACTGACTCTCCCCAACACAGTGTCTCCTGACAACCACTTGACACTGACTCTCCCCAACACAGTGTTTCCTCACAACCACTTGACACTGACTCTGCCCAACACAGTGTCTCCTGACAACCACTTGACACTGACTCTGCCCAACACAGTGTCTCCTCACAACCACTTGACACTGACTCTGCCCAACACAGTGTCTCCTCACAACCACTTGACACTGACTCTCCCCAACACTGTCTCCTCACAACCACTTGACACTGACTCTCCCCAACACAGTGTCTCCTCACAACCACTTGACACTGACTCTCCCCAACACAGTGTCTCCTCACAACCACTTGACACTGACTCTCCCTGTGGATGGATTGCCGGTGCCAGGGATATGAGACAAGCCAGGGTGTGACCGTGTATGAGAAGCCAGAATGGGCAGCGTGAGGGTAATGCCACTAGATGGCAGAGAAAACAGCAATGAAAAAAAAACAAAGATGGCACTGCACCATGGTCTGTGCTCTCTCTTGTGACTGCACTGAACTACACCTGGATCAGAAAGTTGTGCAATGCGACAGGGTAAACACATTGCAACACAACACATTACAACACAACACATTCTACAACAAAATACAAAGTGACATAACACATCACATTACAACACAACACATTCTACAACAAAATACAGAGCAACGTAACACATCACATTACAACCCAACACCTTACAACACAGTAAATTACGACACAACACATTATAAAGTGGCAGAGAATACCACAATACATTTAACATGACACATTACAATGCAATATAACATGTTACATTGCAACACAACATAGCACATTATGTGACAACACGTTACAACACAGTACAACAAGATATAGCAAAATGCTTTACAACACTTTACACTACAATCTGACATGAATACAACGCCCCCAAAATGCAACCAACCCCAACATAAAACCCAGCCCAGCCCTTCACCATGCAGTGCTGCACTGCACACCAGCAAACCACTCCACACAACCTCGGCACCTGTATGAAGCCTCAGCGTTCCCACCTGCCCAGCCCCTCACACCAGCAACCCACCACACACAACCTCGGCACCTGTATGAAGCCACAGCGTTCCCACCTGCCTAGCCCTTCACCACACAGCGCTGCACTACACACCACCCCACGCAACCTCAGCACCTGTATGAAGCCTCAGTGTTCCCACCTGCCCAGCCCTTCACCACACAGCCCTGCACTACATCATCCCACACAACCTCGGCACCTGCATGAAGCCTCGGCGTTCCCATCTGCCCAGCCCTTCACCACACAGCGCTGCACTGCACACCAGCAAACCACCCCACACAACCTGGGCACCTGTATGAAGCCTCAGCATTCCCACCTTTGGTTTTAGTGATGCTTTCTTCCAGAGCCCCGAAGTGATCACAGGAGTGCGTCTGTGCATTGTACACCTGGCTTTGGAAACAGCCCCATCTTTCTGCAGCCACCGTAAAGTTGGCCTGCGTCGAAGCTTGCGGGCATAAATCCGTCACCGTGGTGATCATGGCGTTGATGGGTTCCGCAGTGGACGTCTGCAGGTAGGAGTACAGCTGAGTCTTGCACTCACTGACTGGCTCTGACTGTCCGTTGAGGTTCAGCAGGATGAAGGGGATGACGATGGTGGCCTGAGTGTTAGACAGCGTCAGCTGGGTGCTGCGAACCAATAGGATGATGGTGTCTCCCACGGTCGACACGTTGCACAGCGACCCTGTGGTGAACTGCGAGTGGACGTCCTCCATGACCGACAGAGACAAGGTGTGGGATGACGTCTCCAAAGCGTCACGACACCTTTGCCCCGGTGCCGTGTTGAAAATGGTCAGCTGGATCTCGATGGTAAATGATGGTAAGCTCTCTGAAATGAAAAGTGCAGTTCTGATTTAACCATTCAGTTCTCAGCTGACTGTGTGGGTAGGTGTGTACCATGGTGAATATAAGTTTAGCACGTATTGGATGCCTACATTTAGTGTATGCATTGTATATGTGTGTTAGTGTATGAATATGTGTGTGTGTTGTTGTTGTTCTTCAATTTAACGTCTTTTCACTAAATGTGATATTAGACAAGGAGTGTGTGTTTGTGTGTGTGTGTGTGTGTGTGTGTGTGTGTGTGTGTGTGTGTGTGTGTGTTTGTGGTGTGTGTGTGTGTGTGTGTGTGTGTGTGTGTGTGTGTGTGGTGTGTGTGTGTTTGAGTGTGGGCGTGCTGCGTGCGTGCATGAGTGCGCGCCCGCATGCGTGCGTGTGCGTGTGTGTGTGTATGTGTGATGAGGAGAAACTCTAAGTAAGAATTAAACTGTTAAAAAAAAAAAAAAAACCATCAAAAGTAAAAACAAACAACTGTACAAAATAAGATCATGAAACAGCAAGTACAGGATTGAGCCAACTGGGCTTAACATAAGAATTCTACAAAATTTAAGAGAGACATGGTATCCTGGAATATGCACTCTGAAGCATCATTTCTAAATTCTGACAAATCAGAATCAAAGTAGGGGCAAAAGTATAGAACTTGTGTTGTTGTACAATTATCAAGGGCACTGCAAGCACATCGAGTGTGTGTGTGTGTGTGAGTGTGTGTGTGTGTCTGTGTGGGCACGCGCACGTGTGTGTCTTGGTGGTGTGTGTATGTGTGTTTATGTAAAACTGGTGCATGCAATTTCGCGTGTCTGTACATGTGTGTCTGTGCATGTGTGTACATATATGTTTGTGTTCAGTGTGTCTGTGTCATCGTGTGTGAGTGTGTGTGCACATACACCTGCACAAAATGCACTTACACAACAGGTGTGCATTCACTTGCACACACACACACACACACACACACACACACACACACACACACACATGCATACAGGTGTGCATTCACTTGCACACACACACACACACACACACACACACACACAACACATACACACACACACAAAATTCAAAAACTATCGGATAATCTGAGCATCACTCACTGTCCAAACACATAAAGTTGTAGTCCTCATAGACCGACCCCTCATCGCAGTAAAAGGTGGGGTCGGCCATGGAGGTCAGCAGGTCAGGGGTCAGCTGAATGGAGGAACAGTTGGTGAGGTAGGTGGCTGGCAGCGTGACGTTGGGCAGCAGCTTGCCAGGATGTTCAAAAATGGTGGTGAGAGAGCTGGCACATCTCAGGAGAGTCAAGCGACTGACAGAATCTGCCAGGGGTAACAGTTTGACATCTGCTGTGGCGATAAGCTGTGAACACAACCATTGTCTCTGATAAATCAACTCTCAGTTATACTCTACATAATATCAGGAGAGAGAGAGAGAGAGACAAATCACAGAGACAGAGAGAGAGAGACAGACAGACAGACAGATGGAAAAGAGAGAGAGAGAGGAGAGAGAGAGAGAGAGAGAGAGAGAGAGAGCGAGAGATCATTCTTTTTGATTATCACTGATAATTTTAACATAAACTCTCACACTCCAGAATGACACATGACGCATGAATTGAACCAACAAAAAAGGTTATAAGACATCTTTTATCATGAAGGTATATTCCCTCGAATTTTGATCAAATAAGATCTGTTCTTCAAATTCCCTTCAGCAAGAAGATAAAAGTTTATATAGATATACACAAACACATACATGGATACACCACACACTTGTGTGCATGCACACACACACATACACCCACACCCACACACTCACACACACACACATTACATTAAAATTCAGCAATGTGAAGACAAATATCCCTTGAAACCTCAAAAGCACAGTTATATATAGCGGAATCGGATCTCTCCAGACAATTGCACAAGAGTGTATCTTAATGTATGTATGCTTAAAAAGACAAACATAATTCTGCTTCTTAAAAACTTTACACAGGAAAACACAGACTAGTGGATGTAATTGACCACTTCATTGGCATGTAATAATCACTCAGTTTCAGAGCTTCACACACACACACACACACACACACACACACACACACACACACACACACACCACACAAAAACATACAACACACACTCACACATACAACACACACAAACACACACGCAACAGACACACAACACCCACATACCTAACCCCCCCCCCCCTACACACACACACACACACACCAAGCACCCAGACAAGTACCCACCCGACTGGCATCATGCACGGTGACACTCAGATTGGCTGTGAGGTCGACAAAGATGTTGGTGCAGTTGCTGTCGTAATTCTGCACATGGGGCTCCAGGTCCGTCAACAGACTCATCAGAGCGGCGTCGTACTCCATCAGGCAGGTCTCCAGCAGCTTTCGGCTGTGGCCGACCAGGTGGGTGAAGGTCGCCTGGAAGGTCAGGAGCAGTCTGGGGATGGACTGGACGGGGGCAGGGGGCATGGTGGCTCTAGGGGTGGGTGTAGCAGCCGCTGAGGAACTGAATGGGGATGTGATGGTTCTGAGCACAGAAAGGACACATGGGGTAACTAAATGTAGGGGACATAGGCTGTCATACTCTTTTATATATATATATATATAAAACACATACATGCATGCACATATTTACACATGACCACTCTCTCTATCACACAGACACAGACACACACACACGCTTTCACGCTCTTAACTTTACACTCTTGTGTAGAAAAGTACAGGGTAATCATACTTCCACGAAGAATTTTCTGGGGAAGGGATTGAACTGAAATTTCATTTTAAATGCTGAAAGGTTTGCTTGAACACTCCACTCTCAGCAAAATGTGAACTGGCAACAAACTGGAACCTTTCAAAGGTAATGTACTCTCACGGTGCTGAACACAGTCAATTGGTGCCATGAAACCAAAGCCAAACTGTTTTCAATAAGCAAGTTTTTGCATTCACTAATGACTCATAGACAGAAAGTTTTGTGGCTTGTGGCAAAGACAATTCAAACCTTGCTAGTCTGATGGAGCTGATTGGATTTTGTTCCAGCTGTATACCTCCACAACTGGTATTGATGAGACTTCCAAGAAATAATACATTTATATTCTTACTGCTTTTGTGATTTTTCTATATATGATTTTTACCTACAAGATACAACACCCCCATTTCTATGTGATCTATAACACTGGCACATAGAAAATTTCTGGTGTACAAGAGTGGAGTATGACAGTGTGTAACCTCTCACCTCTGACACACAAAGATGTGAGTCTGCAGCTGGTATCCTTTGGGGCAGTCCCAGGAGCTCCTGGAGATGTTGAGGTTGCCGGACAGGTAGGTCACCTTCTGGCAGGACTGGGGCACCACCTGCTGGCTCACTTGCTCAAACTTGGCAGGCAGCAGACTCAGCACGCTCTCTCTGAACTCCTGAGCGCACTGCTCAACAGCCTCCGGCTGAGACGCTCGGAGCCGGAGTGAGAACTGAATGAAAATGGTGGCCTGGGAACAGACAGAAAAGCAAGACCAGGTGATGTTCAAAACACACAGCCAATGAAGCGACAAAATCAGCACAAACGAACAGCAAAAAAAGAAAGTTTTGTTGTGTCTTTTGTTTCCCTGTCCTGAGTGTCTTTTGTCCTGCCTGAAAAAGACCCAATAGGTTGAAACACACAGTCTCTGCTTTGTGATTTGTTTATTGCTTCTTCTGGCAGCTCAATTATTTCATTTTCACTTTCATGTGACAGCACTGAACCAAAAAGCCACACCTTTCGACAAAACAAAAACAAAACAAAAACTAAGAGAAGGTAAGTATGCACCAACATCAAAATATTGTAAGTCAGTTCAGAAATATAGATGAAGCATAATCTATTATTAACATAACCCATCAACAAACCAAACAATAAATACAGATAAATCTGACAAAAAAAATTAACTGAGCTTTTACACACTATTGATATGTATCAAATGCAATAAACATCAATATCCAAGCATTACCAATAAATTCATGTTAATGTATCTTTCACTAGAATACATGTGCATGCATGTATTCATTTACTCTGTTCTTTACACTCATGACCCCCCATCCCCACCCCATCCCCCATTTTTGCACACTCATTGACTGAAAGATCAACAACATTAATCTTCAATACTGTCAGTCATCTTACATGGCCAGTAAATCAGGTCAGATAAGAGCTGGGTTAACAGACATGAAAATTTAAAAACATAAAAGAAGAAAAATGGAAGATGGACTTCAAAATGCTGTCCAACACTCACCTGGGCTCCTTTGAAGCGGATATTGCCAGACAACAGTTCCACGACCACATCAGAAGCATTGAGACAGACGGTTTTACCAATGTCAGTGTTAAAATCCCGCATAATCTCGTTGACCTTGCTGTTGATTTTGACGTGGACTTCATCGATGCAGGTGATGTTGGTGAAACTCCCCTCCATCTTGTCCTTGACCTCCATCAGTAGCAGAGGCCACGCGACTGAACAGGAAAGACATGACGGCCAGTCAGACGGTTCTGCTTTGTCTTGGTGTAAGTCAACAGCTGATGTGTGTAAGTGAGAATAACTAAAACCAGTAAGAAAACATGGACTGGATCAGGACTTTTCCCTTCTCCCCCTTCACCAGACCTCCCTCTTCCAGGCATCTGTAGTTTAGTACACATTTTGTTTGGCATGGTATCAGACTCACTGCACTACAGACTACATCAGTGCAAGTGCAAGTACTGCTGCAAAACTAGCTGACATCTACCGATGCAACATATATTACTGATGAAAGGCCAACTACTGTAGACAGAAAGCAAAGATAAGCTTAATCTTCTTCATCCTCCCGCCTGTTCACTCTCTCTCTTCAACTGTTTTACCTCCTCCCCTCTCACATCCCTTGTTCACATTAACACACACACACACCACACACACACACACACACACACACACACACACACACACAAGCACCCTCCCTCCCTCATCTATAGGGTTTGGTTGTAACGAGCTTATCTATACTGATAGCATCCACTTGGTCATGAAGGCTTCGTCATTCAGATCTGGGTTTAGAATCAACTAACAAAAGAGAAAACCTACTCTGTCTTCTTCCTGTTCAAACTGCATTCCATCCCTGGTGTTTCCTTCTTGATGTTTCAAGGTTTATGATATCTGACGGAAACTTTTGATCTACATTAAAACCATAAACAGGTAATTTTTGAAGTCGATGTTAATGAGGCTGATACAGGACACTGGGCTGCTCCATGAAGAGGCTGACCAGAGCAGACCCTGGAGATGCCCAAGGTTGAACGGTCCACAAAGAAAGGTTAACTCTTTCATTCCTACTTTTATATGAACCATTACTTCCTCTTGTTCCTAGATTCTTATAATACGAGTATTCCCTTCATTCCTGGATTTAGAGAAAAGAAAAAGAAGTATAAAGTGAGAACTGCCATGTGTGCAGTAGCAAACCGGCCAGAATAGAGCGGCAACAACTTTCCCACTCTGTAGGGGCCATCTGGCATCCATTCCATTCATAAACACTGCCGCGCGAGCGACCCGGTCATGATGTGTACCGATGATGCGACTCGCGCGAAGTTCAAAGCGCTTACTGCGAGAACCGATTTTCCGGGCTGCAGGAAGGAAAGGAGGGATTTTGTGCTGCTCGGTTTTCCGGGCTGCAGGAAGGAAGGGTAGGATTTCTGCAAACCAGAAAACCAGGTTGTAGGGATGAAAGAGTTAAAGACGTTTAGGATTTCTGTTCTGAGCAGTCTGTTGCTGGCAAACAAGTTAAAAAAGCAACCTAGCGTGTATCCCAAAGCAAAGCCAAAATGCTCTCACATCAACTGATGCTGCATGCCTGTTTCTCTCTTGCCTACTGTACACCCTTGATTCACCCTTCCCTCTCTGTCTTTTCCATCAATTATCAAAAACACTGCAACACAAAGGCACTGTGCTTTTCAACAACAGAAATAATCCACTTGTAACTCATTAAATGAATAAAGAAATCAAAATTATTCTGGATTGTTTTCTTTTAATGTGACTTCTACTTTTTGTGAAGGTATGCACACATGCGTACTTGTATTCATTAGTGCGTTTGAGTAGGTGAATATAAATGTGTCGATCACACACACTGGACCAAAGCATGTGAAGAATGGTTTTTAAACTGCAGAATTATGACATACTAGGTTACATGTCCAGCTAATCCACACACCATATCTGTGTGACAAAAAACATACTGCCTTTCATTAGGCAAGATGGATTTTACCCCAGTTCATGTAAAAGAAAAAAAAAATTTAGTCTGATACAGACACATAACAATGCTCTGTTATTTGTCACTTCCAAATCACAGTTATATCAGTATCTGAATACACTTTTCAAGAGGATTGTTGGAAAGGCTGCACTACATTTTAACACGAAATGGAGAAGCGGCGTGAAGTGGAGACAGTGAGAGAGGTATCAAATCAAAAGAGAGAGGACAGGATGGGGAGAAGTATGGGGACAACGTTGGGGAAAGGAGGGGGAGGGGTCTGGAAGGAGGGGGAAGAAATAAGAATGTCATGTGAAGAGTTAAAGTCCTTTGAAATTAGCATTTGATTTTTGCCTTATTGCTTTTTTTCCTTTAAAACTAACTTTCAAAACATGGCTGAATTTTCCAAGCGTGACTCATTTTCCACTGAACTGCTTTACCTTGAAGAAGCCTGGTATGTCAAGATTGAAATCTTATCTTTCATAACTATGATTTACTTAAGTTTTACTTAATATCTTATTTGATATTTTATTTGATACTTTTTCTGCCCCAACAGTATCTTGTTAATCTGTCTGTTGACTCGCTTTGTCATGGCTGGCCTGTTTGTTTATAATACTGCACATATTATATGACACTATCACACACACACACACACACACACACACACACACACACACACACACACACACACACACACACACACACACAGAGTGTCACTGAAAGCTACAGAGCATGGTGGGAACCTTTTGATCTTTCCATGCTCTTAACTTTGTGTTGAGCAATGAACAGTGCCCTCACTGTCTGTCTTCTATGCCTCTCATCAAATCCTGTTGTTTACAGCCTGGCCAACTTTACAGGCCACATCGAGGACAGACACAGACATGTAAAACTATACCACATAACTCTGAATCTCACTGATAATTTTGAAGGTCACGGTCATCATACCTGATTTAATCACTTGTCAGCCACCATGCAGGACTGACAACAATCAGGTCAGTGCATCTTGATTCTTGTTTACACAGTACCATCTGTTCATGCTGATAACTGAGTTCATCAAATGGAGGATGCTTCAGCATGTTTTCCAAACAGTATTTTTCGTTTGTTTGCTTGTATTTGGTTAAAAAGTTTCTGAGCAAATACTTGCTGTTTGTCATAGTAATTAAAGGTTATCTGTATTCAGGCTGGTATGTATGCAAACACTGATGTATCTGAATTTTGCATGCAGACAAATTTGATCTGACACCTTTTTGTTTCCTTAACCCTTTCCCTAAAAGCCTGCCTATATATGTGTGAGTGGATGACTTTGTTTACTGTATATAGATTGACTTCTTGTATGTGAGGTGTATATTAAAAGGTGTTAAAGATTACCCTTTGAATTTTTACAGCACTAATAGTATGTCATACTCATACCCCACCTTCTACCCCGAGTGCAGCCCACTGTTATGATGCAAATATTCTCTTATACACACACAATTTATCAGGTAATAATCACAATAGGAAACAGGATCGATCAAATTCAAAATTGACTAATGAAATAAAGGCCTCATGATTTAATTCAGAAGTATGGGATAGTTTCTGCAGCAGTTATAGACTAGAGCATTTCATCTCTCTCTCTCTCTCTCTCTTGAATTACCTCACTTGTTTGCATGCAAACGCTTTTTAAACATACGCCCGAATACTCCAAATACAATTGTATACAGTGAGCTAGGAAGGTATCCTTTGTATGTAGATGGTGCAATAAAATCAATGCGCTACTGGTTCAAATTGCTAAAGCTGTCACTTGCTAGTCTACCAAATCAAGCATATGAAATAGAAAAATCTAAAAATTTCAATGTATTAGAAACCGGAGTGTACAAAACAAATTGGGTATCTTCGATAAAACATTGTTTGGATACTTATGGCTTTTCTTTTGTTTGGTTAAATGGTGGAGTGAATTATGAAAAACTGTTTTTATGTGAACTTAAACAACACATGATTGACTGTTATAGACAAAATTGGGATATTAAAATACTTATTAGTGACAGATATTCAACATATCGTTCCTTCAAATCCTTACGGCAGCCTGAGAAATATTTAACTGATATAACAATTCCTAAATTTCGCAAAATGTTTGTGAGATTTCGACTTGGTGTTAGTGATTTGAATGTCCATCAAAGATATACACTAAACTCCAAAAACTGTCCATTCTGTCATCAAATTGAGGATGAAATACATCCTTTGATTGTTTGTCCATCCTATAAACATTTAAGAGATAAATACATTTTGCCTCATACTAGAAATGTTCATCAAGTGTCATTGCTTGTTTTACTGCAAAATGAAAAGTCGCTCCGTAGCTATGTTAATTTTTAAAGCACTAAAACGAAGAGAGGGACTGTTATTAGTTAACACAAAAATGCCAGAGTAATTTCAGGAAGAACATTTTGTTATGCAAATATTTTCTTTCATAATTTTCAGTATATTCACTGGGCGCGTGTGTGTTCTACTTTTGTTCTTGACCTCATTGCAGATAGGTTGGTGGCCTTTGCAATTAACTATTTGAGTTGAATCGAGTTCTCTCTCTCTCTCTCTTTCAGAACTTGAAAGTGGCAATGTAATGGCACAAACTGAAGAGCCTCTGTCTCTAACTGGGCTGAAATTGCTGCGACACAGCTAACTGTGAGGTTAGGCCATATGGTTATTCCTTACTTCTCTTTATGACATATTCCAAATACAGCGTGAAACTACAAAAAGAGAATCCTTGAGTAGACGTGGAGTGAGAGATGTCGTCATCTGCAACGGCCTTGCATTCTCCCACAATATTCACATATGCGCTTACTGAGTACCCCAGTCTGCCTGCTTGAAGCATACTGTAATGCTTAGCTGCCTGGACGGACTTACATGTTATGGCTTAGTTCTTGAAATTATCTATATCTGATAACCAAAACATCCATTTTCATTTTTGATTTTTAAAAAAACATACCAATTAGAAAAGCCTGTTCTAAAACAATTTTACATTTCCCAAACATACTTTAATGGAGAAACTGGCTGCCTCCATCTACTGAATGAACAAATACAGTTGTTCAGAAAACTGGAAACAATAAGGCACTAAGAAAACGCTGAATGATGCACTTGGAAAACACAAAAGAAGGACCAACTCACTCATAACCTGCTCAGTGTAAATATACACCAAGTATCCCATGAAAAGTATGTTTTTCCTTTTCTTTACTAAAGGGAGCTGACTTTCAGTTAACTTTTGATGCTTTGTGATCAAAGATCATCACCTTCGGCAATCTTTATACATGTCAACAAATCTGACCAACAGCAGCTTGCTGCGCCGTCAAAATTTGTTGCCAATGGCAGTGAAAGTGTTGACAATTGCTTTGAAGACAGTCTTAATGACATTTAATTCATTAACAGAAATTGTGAAAAAAAAAAAGCATCCAAAGTTCAATTTCCTGTTACAACAGGATTTTGTTTCTGGAGCTGGCTGGCAAGCAAATAACAGGAGCTGGCTGCATCTTCAAACAATTCACTTTCCTCTTATCTTTCATAGTTTTCTATCTCTCTATCACTCCCCTCATCACCAGATCCACTTTGTAATATGATTTCAAGCGCTTCACTGAGCGAGAAATTGCTGCCACCCCTTCGTCTGACCGACATTTTTTCGCACGCACTTAGTGGCAAAGCCCGGTGCCGTCAGTTCCTTTGTTCCAAAGCTGCTGGGGCCAGCCAAGTTCATGACAGAGCACTGAAAGTAAGGTCTACTACTCGCTACAACATCCCCAAGACTAGTTGCAGAGCTTATTTCCCTTGGATCATTTTATGGAAAGTGTAGGGATTTTTTATGTTCCAGTCACACGGTATCAAGACCAGAGAGAGAGGAAGACCTACATGCCCATTCCAGGAGTAAGAATTGCACACAGTGGTGACCAATCAGAGAAGGTTACTATTTATGGTACATGAGAATGAAAATGATGGCAGTATATAACAAGAAAACATATCCCTTGTGAGCTCTCACCTTTAAACCTGTGTGTATGTGGAACGAAGCAAATACGGCACTCCGTTGCTTTGACTTTCATTGTTACCCATTTCTTTTATTTCTATACTTTTATACCGGTGTCAGGCTAAGTGATTCATCAAAAGTCTGTCAATTTGTTTTTGATATTAAACAACAGGGCCACTTACCTCTTTCACATATAACTCTAGAACCATGACAAACAAACATTGCCCGCTCTAATAAATCAACAACTTGAAAAAGTCATTTATCACTCTATTCTACAAATTAGTTACATAGCGTTTGTTATCATCTTTCAGCAGATTATCATAAATAAATACCTAAAGACTTTTTTTTTATAAATGAACACATCAGAACCAGCGAACAGCTGTGTTTTGAAAGCAAACACCTTACCGTGAACTGTCACATGTATGTGGAATGAACATTACAGCCAGCTGAATCAAACCTTGAGGAAAGTATTGCTGACATACAACACAAAGTCGGTGAAGTAGTCTGTAAAACTAGCGTAAAACTAACCCTTGTGTCTTATTTTTCTTCTATCTTTGTTGTTAACAGTATGACAATCACAGTACAGCGCCCATTCCTCATGCAACCAGCACACTGTAGAGGAGGCAGGCACAAAGAACAGCCATGCATGAAGCTCACAGCCACCAGCCACAACCCCAGGCACCACAGCCCCCTAACCCAGCACCCTCTCAACATGCACAGAACACAGCATGCTTCACCTCTCCCATGCCTTGCCTACCATTCTTTCTTCAGGCAGAACACAACTCATTAGCATGTTGCATGCAAACAGCGCTCAGCTGCTGGTCAGACTGCAAGAGATCATGTGTTCAAGGTTCCAGCCAATCTAAGCATCAGCCAGTCGCATCATTTGAAGAGGAAAAAAAGAAAGCATGGTTTGCTTCTGAGTGAAGCTTACCGACAACACTGTAGCACTTTATGAAAGATTTTCCATTGAACGGCAAAAGTCGTAGCACTGTGGTAATAATTGGAGTTGCGACAATAACTGTAACACATATGTGTGGGGAAAAAAAAGGATGTCTATTAGACCACATCTTTGCTTTAAAAACAGTCCACTGGGAGGAAAGAGCAGAAAACCAGACGGAGATTTGCAAGAATCAAGAAACGTATCTTCCCTTCTCATCCTCCTCTCTCTCAGTCTGACCAGGCCAGCTTGCTGCTGAAGCATGACCCATGCTTTGCGATGTCCCACAACCCCCTGCTTACTGTCCAGGTACCCCGTGGGGAGGGTGGTGTATTCCGGCTCTTTGATCACCGCGCTGGTCTTGCCTGTGCTGCTGTGGCTTGGTCCCTGCTCCGACCAGGGCGTCCACGTGGCCCCGTGGGTCGTGCTTCTCCCAGGGTCTGGGGGTCAGGGCTGCTTGGTTTGGGGGTTGTGTGTGGTGCTTGAGTTGTTCTTGGTGCTTGGGTTGTTCTTGGTGCTTGGGTTGTCTTTGGTACTTGTGTTGTCTGTGGTGCTTGGGTTGTTTTTGGTGCTTGTGTTGTCTTTGGTGCTTGTGTTGTGTGTGGTGCTTGTGTTGTCCTTGGTGCTTGTGTTGTGTGTGGTGCTTGGGTTGTCTTTGGTGCTTGTGTTGTTCTTGGTGCCGGTGTTGTTCTTGGTGCTTGTGTCGTGTGTGGTGCTTGTGTTGTTTTTGGTGCTTGAGTTGTTCTTGGTGCCTGGGTTGTCTGTGGTGCTTGTGTTGTCTTTGATGTTTGTGTTGTTTGTGGTGCTTGTGTTGTCTTTGGTGCTTGTGTTGTTCTTGGTGCCTGGGTTGTCTGTGGTGCTTGTGTTGTCTTTGGTGCTTGTGTTGTTTGTGGTGCTTGTGTTGTTCTTGGTGCCTGGGTCGTCTTTGGTGCTTGTGTCGTCTTTGGTGCTTGTGTTGTTCTTGGTGCCTGGGTTGTCTGTGGTGCTTGTGTCTTTGGTGCTTGTGTTGTTCTTGGTGCCTGGGTTGTTTGTGGTGCTTGTGTTGTCTTTGGTGCTTGTGTTGTTCTTGGTGCCTGGGTTGTTTGTGGTGCTTGTGTTGTCTTTGGTGCCTGTGTTGTTCTTGGTGCCTGAGTTGTCTTTGGTGCTTGTGTTGTCTTTGGTGGTTGTGTTGTTCTTGGTGCTTGTGTTGTGTGTGGTGCTTGTGTTGTCTTTGGTGCTTGTGTTGTGTGTGGTGCTTGAGTTGTCTTTGGTGCTTGTGTTGTCTGTGGTGCTTGTGTTGTCTGTGGTGCTTGTGTTGTCTTTGGTGCTTGTGTTGTCTGCAGTGCATGTGTTGTCTGAGGTGTCTGTGTGGTCTGTAAAGTTTCAGCTGTGTGAGAACTCTGGGAGGTGGGTTGGGAGCTACTACTGGTGTAGGATGGACCCACCCCTGGCTCCGTCGTCAGAGCAGTGTAACCTGCAGTAGAGTTGTGGGTGGTGGGCAGACTGTCTGTCACCTGGCCCTGTTCTGTGTTCTCGGAGGGGAGTGCTGTTTGTGGGCTGGGTATGGTTCCCGTTGCCCGGGTGCTTTGATGGGCACTAGGAGTGGTGCCCCAGCTCTCTGCAGGGGTCAGAGGACTATGTGAACCTTCAGTGACACCAGGGCTGGCTGTGGTGAGCAGGTCAACTGTTGTGTGTGGCCTTGGTGTTGTCTGGAGCCTTGCTGTGGTTAGGGGAGTCAAAACAGTTAGTGTGGAATCTCTAAAAACAGTTGCTGTGACAGTGTTTGTGGTGGATTGCGTGGAAGTGTATGACCTTGCAGTGGGAGCACTGGTTATCTCCTGAACACTGGTACTGTCAGAGGACGACTGAGTCTGCAGGGTTTGGGGCGAAAGGGTCACGGGGGATGATGAACCTGATGTGATGTCAATAGGGGTGCTTGTGACAGATGGTAATGTTGTGTGTGATGAAGGAGCAGTGTCAGCATGTGTGCTGGGACTTTCCCCCACAGTTGTCTGA
The DNA here is from genome assembly GCA_033310375.1 of Conus canariensis. Classification (NCBI taxonomy): domain Eukaryota; kingdom Metazoa; phylum Mollusca; class Gastropoda; order Neogastropoda; family Conidae; genus Conus; species Conus canariensis. The sequence continues at coordinate 8,201,310 of CM065714.1, read as the reverse complement.
GGGATCTCTGTTTCAGGCTCTGTGCTACTGAGGGTGGTTCCTCCAGTAGTCAGACTGGAATCTTCAGAGCCTGTCATGGTTCCCGCTGTAGTGATGGAGGCAGTGGCAGCCGAAGCTGTTGTAGAAGAAGCTGGTTGGAGCAAGACACAAAGGAAGTCCCTCAAGCCTTGACAGTTGCAACAAAATCCCCCATGCCAATCAATAAAAACAAGACACCCAAACGAAACAAGCAAGCGATAAACTGGAGAGATGAAGGACTGGGTCAATTTACCCATGACAAAATCAGACAGAATCAGACACAGATTTATGAAGATAACACACAGTCAGTCACAGAGATCGATACGGAAGAGACAAATAGGGCAAGAAAGAGATAAAAAGTGATAACCAGTATTTCAACAATAAACTTTTATAAACATTTTACTTTATTTTACTGTTATCAGGCACCTAGTCATTGTGGATTTTGGACAAGATTACCTCAATCTTACTTCCAAATTCATCTGTTTACACAGCTTTTTTTTCTTCATTTTCTCATTTGTTTACCTGCTTGCTATGTCATTTACACATTCATTCATTTGTTTATTCACAAATTTTTATCTAAACAAACATAAAATACCCTAAAATATTTTATTTCCTATCATTTTATTAATTTTTCAACAAATTTCAAGAGCCCTCAGATTCTTTGTTTGTTTGTTTGTTTTTTTCTTTTCATGAATAAATGCTCAATTACTGCGACACTTTTTCTCAATACTAAAATGACATTTGAAAAAAAGAAGCCGGTTAATCAAAAATAATACACATTCCTTTAACCTTTTCCATAGACAGCAATTCAAATCTTCACATCCTGAGAACAAAGACAAGTATCCGCAGAAACTTAGAAAAAAAAAATCAATAAAAAATAACTACATCCCATTCAGAACAGTAACAGAATAGAAGAGCAGAAGTATGCCGACAAACAACATAAGAGAAAAAAAACTGATAAAATATGTGCAGTTTCATAGAAGAAGAGAATGAAACGATTTTAACAATATTGTGGGAGAGAGAAATAAATAACAGGCAAAAATGCATGCATTGGACAAGAGAGAGAGAAAGTAAACATGGAATGATTTTAATACCCAAACTCATGCACAGTGTACTGACAAAACAGAAAAACAAAAACTGTTCAAACTTCAAATCACAAAAACAGCACCACCCAATCAGAAACAGATTTTCACCAGTGTCTGACGACCAGAGTGACATTCTGAATTAAGGATTTGGATGAAATAAATTGAAACAGAAAAAAAATAACCTACAACACAAAACGATATTCAAGATTTCACATTGTGGAAGTTTTGGGATCCCAGAACAATTTTACATAAAGGAGGTGACACACTGAATCGTTAAGGTCCCCTTTGAAATATTTTCTAATATATCCCATAACCCTCTCTCTCTCCCTCTCTCTCTCTCTCTACTGATTTATCATTTTTTGTCCCACCCTCTTCTCTCTCTCTCACACAGACACACACATTCATGCATGCTTGCAAGTGCACGTGCACACGCACACACACACACACACACACACACACACACACACACACACACACTCACTCACAAACGCTTATGCACACACACTCACACACTCATGCACACACACATATGCACACACACACACACACACACACACACACACACACACACACACACACACACACACACACACACGGCATCTATGAACAGCCATAAATAATGAAATAATGTAGTATTTAATGTCATTTTTCTGCTCTTCTCACTGTACATTTTCACTTGCTGTCTCATCAAATGAGCAGATTCTCATTAAAAGATGTACAGACAATCTGCACTGAAATGGTCCTCCTACCAAAAAGAAAGAAAACAAACACCAACAACAATGAGACAGAGAGAGATGAGTACATATTATTGACCCATTATTTGACATAGATCATGATCCACTTTAGATTACATATGAGGCAAGCATACATTCATGACAATTACCTCGGAAGCTTTCCTCTGGGTTACAGTGTACGAGATTATGATCCAATACTGGTGAAATATGCACTAAAAGAAATGAACAGAAAAATGATAAATGAAAGCCCTCCCCAATGCAAAGAAGGAGTTTTGGTGTGGACTCACCTTTGGAGGTCTGATCTGAATGCTGCAAAACACCCGTGCTGTCACCTGCCCCTGAGGGGGAAGATGCTCGCGTCGATCTTGTCGTTATATCCTTGATGGTCGACTGCGTTGTTGGTGTGTGCTCATGGGTGGCCACTGACAACGAAGAAGTGGAGGAAAGGGTGGTGGTCATGGTAGAAGCAGTGATGGAGGTCGTTGAAAAGATGGAGGTGCTGGTCGGTGGGGCTGGGGTGGGAAGATGGATGGTGGTGGTGGTGGAGGTGTGGAGGTGAGGGGCAGGGGTGGTGACCTGAGGAGGCGTGACCGTGACTGGCGGCTCAGGCACACAGGCTGAGATGAATAAATGACTTTTTTTTTTAAGTCAAAGTCATCTAAATCTTCTCCTGATGCAAAAATCACACAAAGACATCAAAACAATGATAGGATAGATGGCAAGAGGGAGACCACTTCACCACACAGAGATCTGAACAGTTGTAGGGGTAGGGCCTGGAATATCTTACCGCTGTATTAGTTATGAAAACTGGCCACACAACACTGAAGCATCCATTGTACGTTTCTTTTTGCAGGTACGGCCTGGAATATCTTACCGCTGTATCCAACACTGTGATGAAAGACAGAATTACAAAAAAGAAAAAGGCTCTAGCTTGTTCTTGTGTGGCAAATAAAAGTACGCCCATCTATCCCACGTGTGTTGTGTTATTTCAAATGTCAAAAATAAACAAGAAGCTAACTCTGTATGATCACACGTAAGGAAAATGGCTGCCATTGTGGCAAAAGAATAAAAATGACAGAACAGGCCTTCTCTTCAGCCCAGTGAATGGTCCTGTGCCCTGACATTGCTTTGTAGGGGAACATACAGCTTCTGACCCACACAGTGCTCTGCTGGGAATCCACTAAACACAACAGCACCTCATAACGATGAAAACAATGATGGAGATTTGTTTTATTGCTTTCCTTCAGGAGAGGGAGATCAATGCACTTTCCAATAAGTGTAATACATATTGATACACATCACATATCTGCTAAAAGGAAGAAAAGTAAATGCACAAAATGCAAACAGACATTCATACATTTTACAATACTTATTCTCTCTCTCTCTCTCTCTCTGTCCCTCTCTCTCTCTCTCCCCTCTCTCTCTCAAATACACACACTCTCTCTCTCAAACACATACATACACACACACATTCTCTCTTTCTTTTCTTCTCTCTTCCCTCTCTCTCTCTCACTCACCACACACACACACACACACACACACACACACACACACACACACACACACACACGCAGACACACACATATACATGAATATCAATGCTCCCATAACTGAAAAGCATCAGAAAATGTACAGTACCAATAAGCAGTTTCAACGAGATATGTCTGCAGGACTGCTTTAAAGGACTGAACAGAAGAAGAAGAGCAGTGAAGGCAATGAACAAGGCAAACATCGCACTGAGTACCTTGTGTGCAGGCCGGCAGACCCTGACCACACTGCACGTCCCCGTTCATCAGCCCCAGACCATGGGGGCAGGCCCAGCTGTGCTCACTGGTGTCCACCTGCCATCACACGTCACCACATTGCTCCACTGGCTACCTGGCACACCTAGCATTGACGACAAGATCAACACTCTCTGCTGTTAATGCTGTCACAACCCTTCCCCTTGTGGGGACAGGCCCAGCTGTGCTCCCTGGTGTCCACCAACCATCAGACAGTCATCACTTCTCTCCACTGGCTACCTGGCACACCCAGCATTGATGACAAGATCAGTGCTCTCTGCTGTTAATGCCGTCACCACCCTGCCTCTTCCTCTGTGACTGTCTTCACCTCTACATCCCACCCCAATTTTTATGTTCTGCGTCACACCCATATGGCTTCCGAATTACAAGATACAATCAACTGTCTATCTCAGATCAACATATCTAGAATGAGCTCCCTTTTCCTCGAAACCCAACACTGACTTTTTTTTCAACATTAGCCTCAAACACCTCCTTTTCCCAATCTGATTTTTCCCCTCCATCATGATTATTCTCCTTATGGTTATGTATGTGCCCGCAACTAATTGTTGTAGTGAGCATGTGCACAAACACCATGCGCAAGCACTTCCAAGTATTCTTCTGCTTGAGATATAGTACAATCATGTTATTATTATCATTATAATCATCTTCATTTATATTACTATCATTATCATTATTACCAATAATCTTAAACTCACAGACACAGGTGTGGCTGGGAGTCAAGTCGGTTGTAATGCCCAGCTGTTGCATTCACACCATCTTGGCACATGTCATCTTATGTGTTAAGCCCTGACTGTAACTACAGCCATCAGATTTTCTTTTCCTTTTGACTTCAATATAACATATTGCAGCCTGGAAAAACAACTGCCGTAACTCGAATTCTTTGCATTTTTAAGATTTTGTTGTATACTATAAGAGCGGAGCCAAGGGGCATAACGTAACCAAGTCCCAATCACATCATCCTAAAAATAAACATGCTGTGATAAAAATACATGTACAGTAGCTCAGCTCGCAGTATATTTTGTGGGGATAAATAATCGTTTTTTTTCGTCTCCTGTAAAATTTGATTCTCAGAATCCAAAGCTCCAATTCATTGGTTTTTCATGCAGACTTACACAGAAATGTCTAAGGAACACATTAAGACATGATTCAAAGTTCTAAAAAAATCTAGAACTGTTTTTTGTTACACGCCTGAAAATCAGTAATACTTTTGTTCATCATTAAATCATGTTTGCAAAACAACATAATGTATGCTTATGTGTGTATGCACATGCGCGCACACACACACACACACACACACCACACCATAAAATGTCTAATGAAACAAACTCTGGGTCTCTTTTTCAAGTTCCGCTAGTCAGCATATCAAAAAAACAGAGACCAACCACCAAACCTTTGCACGGGTAAAACATTCCCACAAAACAATCAGTTCAACATACAGACTCTCTCAGTAAACTTGCACAGGTTAAACATTCCCATCCACAATCAGTTCAACATACAGACTCTCTCTGCAGGAAGGCTGGGGGGCAGCCCAGCTCCTGGGAGGCATCCAGCATGAGCAGGGAGCTGCTGGCGATGAAGTTGGTGAAGGTGCTGGAGATGGCCTCCCCACACTGACAGCACGACCACAGCCCGGCCTTGTCCTCCACCCTCACCTCAAACCACCCCCTCACCTGAATCTGAAATAAAAAGTTTTCAAAGTGGGGTGACTGCACCTGGAAACTGAAACAATAGTAAAAACAGGATTACTGTGCCAACACACAAATCACAAAACACAACCTGTTTCAACCCACTGGGTCTCCTTCAGACCAGACTTGCCTGATGAAAGCCCAATAGGTTGAAACGCATGGTATTTGTTTTGTAATTTGTTTGTTCCTTCATTTGGTGGTGCAGTAATTCTGTTTATGCTTTTGAAAAAAAAAAAAGCACAGAGAAGTGCTGGCCTGAAATGCTGATGAAATCACACATTTTCTTACACCGATTTTGGAAGCCAAATGAAGATACACACAGAAAAATCAGTGCTGCCAGTCCTCAATCAGTTCATTTTTGTGATGTAAATGAAAAAAAAATATATGAGGCATTTGAAGTAACTGAAATACAAAACATAATGTAAAATGAAATATG
>CM065714.1:8153050-8193050 GCA_033310375.1 Conus canariensis | reverse complement strand
GTTCACAAACATTATCCATCAAGTTGTTGGCTCACGTAACTCAGGCATCAACAGAGTTGTGAGAATGTTTTTTTTGTTTTCATATCATAACTGACCAATGCAGTGAGTGCTGTTTCCTGACCACAGCCCATTGCTCTGACAGACGCGGATGGAATCTCCTTCCAGCTGAAATCCACACAGGCAGGAGTAAGCGGCCAGGGAGCTGAACGTGGTCTTGAGGTAAGACGCCACGCCATTGGCCACCTCTGGAGGAGGCCCACAAACCAGGGCTGAAACACAGTGAGGCGAAAATCTTAAAGAAACGTTGAACAAGCCATGATCTCAAAGCAGATGGATCTGACAGACCAACATGCTGGTTTTATCCGTTTCTCCTGAACATACAGCTCCCCAACCCTGGGCATCATATCTCCCTTAAAACATGTGCATGTATCTTTCATCACTTCTCTCATCCCTTCCCCACAGCTCTGACACACATACCTACACCACAGAAACACTCATGTGCTTAGAAGCAACCAGGGGAATAAACCAGTCATATATAAATCACAATACAGATAATAACAAACAAGTTGGGTAACTCTTGCTCCCATGATGAAATAAATACATGTCCATAACTCCAAACGAATGCTGCTTGTGACACTGAATCCTCACAGATACCACAGCACAGAGCACACAGAACCACCAAGAACATATCCCAAATACAGACAGCTGACATGCTATTTTGCATACAGGTTTCTGAAAACATGTGTCATGTACCATGGCAGGACGGCTGAAGGCCTGTCCACTGCAGACTTTGTTGCGCTGTCTCCACATCAGTGTGCAGCTGGCAGAAACGGTGCTCTGGTCCCTTTAACCTGAAGCCTTCATCGCATCGATAGGTGGCGTTGCTTCCCAGGATCTGTCCGCTGAACACCACGTGGCCGTTCAAGGGCAGGTCCAGTCGGGGACACACTGAGACTGATACCCAAGGCAGAAACAGTCTCTCTGTTAATTTCTTTTGTCACTATATCACTATGAAGATCAGTACAGGGTGCTGTTTGCAGGGCAGAAACAGTCTCTCTGTTAATTTCTTTTTTCGTTGGTATCATCCTTTTGTCACTATATCACTATGAAGATCAGTACATCTGTACAATGCACCGAATGAGTAAGTCAATCAACCTCTCTCTGTCTCTCTGTTTGTCTGTCTCTCTTTCTTTCTTTCTTTCTCTCTCACTCTCTCTCTCTCTCTCTCTCTCACCACTACACCCACACACACACACACACACATATATATATATATCACCCTCTTTTTTCTCACTCACATGTTCCATCCCTCATACAATACAAACTAGCAAGTGTCCAATCAACATCAGCGTGACTCACCATGACATCTGTGGACCTGAGCAGACCAGCGCCCGTCTTCCAGGCACTGCAGCCGAGCAGGGCCATCAGGAATATCCCCAGCAGGGCAGGCCACAACGGCCTCTGTGGGGGGGAGGTGGGTACCGTCATGCAACGGTGGTCCTGTGTAGGCCACTATTCCCCCCACCACTGTCAGGGGTGGGCAGGGTGCTGTTTGCAGGCAGAACAGGAAGAATTTAACACTATTTACATACAGAACAGGAAGACTGTATTTAATTAAAGATACTTACTACTGTTTATATACAGCATATGCAATGACGGCACAAAACACTCTCCATGTTCTGACTCTTAACACTGTTCATACACAGAACAGGAAGACCCAAACCCCAATTTTCGTATATAGAACAGGAAGGCAATAACCACTGTTCATATATGGAACAGGAAGACAATAAACACGTTCGTTTACAAAACACAAAGACACTATACACCGCTCTTATAGAGAACAGGAAACCACTAAACACTGTTCATATATAGAACAGGAAAACAATAAACACCGTTCATTTACAAAACAAGAAGACACTATACACCGCTGTTATACAGAACAAGCAGCCACTGAACACTGTTCATATACAGAACATGAACACAATAAACACTGTTCATATACAGAACAAGAAGACGATAAACACTGTTCATTTTCAGAACAAGAAGACAATAAACAGTGTTCATACACAGAACAAGAAGACAATAAACACTGTTCATATACAGAACAAGAAGACAATAAACACTGTTCATATACAGAACAAGCAGCCACTAAACATTGTTCATATACAGAACAAGAAGACAATAAACACTGTTCATATACAGAACAAGAAGACAATAAACACTGTTCATATACAGAACAAGAAGACAATAAACACTGTTCATATACAGTACAAGAAGACAATAAACATTAACCCCTTCACTGCCACAGTATAATAGCACATTTGAAAATCTGTATGCCGTGGTAAAATTTAGCTTTTTTGGGTAGGTTCAATGAAATGGTTACTGCTCACTTATTTCTTGACATATCTCTTTGATTTTTTGCATGTTTTGTTATTATGCATTTGTCTACAATGTCCTGTCAAAATGGCTTGATTATGTTGATAATTAGTATAGCAGAAATTGACATAATTATAAACATTTTACCAAAAATAACAGTTTTCGAGTATACACAAACACATTGCGCCAAACAGAATGAGTCAAAACACTGAAAAAGTGGTCTCACTATTTATTGAATATCAGCACTAACACATGACAGTCATATCAATCCCAAGGAATGTTGTTCTTGATGATAATCTGCTCATAATTGGGGGTACTATTTTTTAGGTAAAAAGGGGCATAATCATGCGTTTCACGGTATGTTCACTAACATGTACATTACTCATCTATTTGTTGAGTTATTTGTTAGATTTTTTGTGGATTAGTTACTTATATCCTTGTCTACAATTTCACATCATTCTATACTGGTTTTGTTGGTTATGATGATGGTTCACACTAATAACATGTGATAAAACAGTTTTTGTTTTGTTTTCAATGTGAGAGTTTTAGAACAACTGAGCATATAAAAGCCCACTAAACACAACAAAAATACCTTTTGGTGTTAGCTCAACAACATTACAAACACCTGGGATTCATATTGTTGTCAATACATGTCCCTCTGTGTAACAATCTGTATGTTACTGGGGGTACCCCAGTTCTACTAGAAAGGTGCATAATTTTACTATTTGGGGTAGGTTCAGTACCTCAATCACTGCTTGTGTATTTCTTTACATATGACTTAGATTTTATGGCTTCTCTTTCCTTATACCACAAACTTTGATGCTATATTACAATAATGTAGTTTTGTGGGCCATTAGGGGATGGACAGGGATACATATGTTGGTGGTTTTACAAAAAGAACAGTTTTCAAGTATACATAAACAAATTGCACCATATAAAATCAGTGTAAACAATGAAAAAGTGGTGTGACTAATTGTTCAACATCAGCACTAACACATGACAGTCATATAAATCCCAAGGAATGTTGTTCCTGATGATAATCTGCTCATAATTGGGGGTACTATTTGTTGGGTAAAAAGGGGCATAATCATGCTTTTCACGGTATGTTCACTAACATGTACATTATTCATCTATTTCTTGAGTTATTTGTTAGATTTTTTGTGGATTACTTACTTATACCCTTGTCTACAATTTCACATCATTCTATATTGGTTTTGTTGGTTATGATGATGGTTCACACTAATAACTTGTGATAAAACAGTTTTTGTTTTGTTTTCAATGTGAGAGTTTTAGAACAACTGAGCAAATAAAAGCCCACTAAACACAGCAAAAATATCTTTTGGTGGTAGCTCAACAACATTACAAACATCTGGGATTCATATTGTTGTCAATAAATGTCCCTCTGTGTAACAATCTGTATGTTACTGGGGGTACCCCAATTCTACTAGAAAGGTGCATAATTTTACTATTTGGGGTAGGTTCAATACCTCAATCACTGTTTATTTATTTGTTGACATATGACTTGGACTTTATAGCTTCTCTTTCCTTTTACCCTAAGCTATGATGCTATATAATGTAGTTTTGTTGGCCATTAGGGGATGGACAGGGATGTAACAAAATGGTGGTTTTACAAGAAAAGAACAGTTTCTGAACACACACACATGTTACAACACTGACAAAACCTTCTGTTAGTGTTTATTCAGCATCACTGTAAGTATACAGTGTGGTCCAAATTGTTATAGTATAATACTTATTGGTAAATGTTCAAAATGACAACCATGGAAAACAGTCTGAAGAAAAAAAATAAACAATTGTCTGTTGAAAAGAAAAAAGAAAAACACACACACATTGCATGCATTTGTTATCACACAAAACACTGTAGGAACTGTGTTAGTTTTTACACAAATACTTACATTACTGCCAAGCTGTCTTGTATAGGAATCCATCACTTGCCATACAAGGTCTTGGACATAATCCTCTGGTTGTCTGCATTCCCTGCTTCACAATTTTACTCCACGTGGTCTTCTTTCACTGATGGCACTCGGTCTGGTCACAGCATTGACAATCATGAACACACGCACAGGTGAGAAAAAAATTCACTTCCCGGAACTTTTCATGCAGATGATCCAGAATGGGTTGAATCCTGTAGAGCCGGTCGTACCCTGGATCACCTTCAACTGGTACGGCTGCATTGTCGTTGAAATGCAGAAACTGAAGAAGAATCTGAAATACAGAATAAAAGTTTCAAGATAAGTAAGCAGACACACAATTGGGCACACACACACACACACACACACACACACCAACAGACCCACAATTGGGCACGCACGCACACACACCACACACACACACACACCACACACACACACACACACACACACACACGACACCACACACAGTAAGCAGACCCACAGTTGAGCACACACACACACACACACACACACACACACACACACACACACACACACAACACACGCATACACACAAACAGCTTCCACACACACACACACACACACACACACACACACACACACACACACACACACACGGCACCACACACAGTAAGCAGACCCACAGTTGAGCACACACACACACACACACACACACACAACACATGCATAGACACAAAGAGCTTCCACACACACACACACACACACACACACACACACACACACACACACACACACACACATACACACATACATTACACATATGCACAAACACACACTAACAGTATCACACACACATGAATGTAAAAACACCACAATGATACAAAACAAAAAATCTGCTGTGGATGAATGCTTCTGTGTTTTACAAAATGAACAAACTTATATGGAAAACTTGCATACAGAAATAAATAATGCTTAGGCGCGCGCACACTCACACACAAACACACACACACACACACACACACACACACACACACACACACACACACAGTCCCACCTATCTATACAGTCATTACTTGCCATAATTATGTGGTTTCAGTAGAATATAGGGCAAAGAAGAGAAATACAGAAAGTGAATAGTCGAGGAATGAAGAATCATGTAGTAAAAACAAAAACAAAAAAACAACAACAAAAGAAATATAGAGCTACTTGCCTGAAACCGGTTTCTGGTCATGAAGGAACTGATGACTGGAACTTTGTACAGCTGAAAATTGGCACAGTTGACTTTCAGACCAGAATTCCCAGCCAAAACAACAGCAAGGTTGAAGGGCTGTGCACCTCTTTCTCGCCATTCTTTGATCAGCTGTTGCTGACCACGCCCCATGCCACGCCCCCCTGCCGCTTCCACGGGACCTTCTCCGTCGTTCTGAGCCCGTACCACGTCCACCACCCCGTTCGTCAAGAAAGGAAGGGTGGCAGTGCTCGTTGACGGCACGCGTTCGGCAATTTCCGCTTCGTCACCCACGCTAACGGCGCTTTCTTTACTGCTGCATTGTGTACAGAACAAAGAAGCCACGTCATCACCAGCATGTATCTCCGATAAAAGTGGATGGTGCTGATTCCCATCCATCTTCTCCTCATTGCTAGTATCAGGATCCGATCCTCAAAGGTCTTCTTCATCACTATCTTGATACTTTAGAACTTCATCTAAAACATCAAGGGCAGTGTAACGCTTGAAAACGGGACGTGTCGACCAAGTGCTAGGTTGAGCTGCCATCTTGAATATGCTTATCAGCTGATACTTCTCAACTCGCAATTTGCATATCATGTGGTCAGTTGGGCGGTCGCGTGAAGGGAAAGGGGCCGTTCCTTGACACCAGTAGAAGAGGTGAGAACATTTTAGAGGGTCGTCTCCCAAGTAGATTTTTTTGCTTTCTGTTACGAAGTTACGGCGAGACATTCTCGTCCCGGGCGTAGCGATTTTCGGTTTTCTGGACTTTTCTGGACGAGCGTTACTCGTTCCAGGCAGGGAACGGGTTAAGAAGACAATAAACACTGTTCATATACAGAACAAGAAGACAATAAACACTGTTCATATACAGAACAAGAAGACAATAAACACTGTTCATATACAGAACAAGAAGACAATAAACACTGTTCATATACAGAACAAGAAGACAATAAACACTGCTCATATACAAACAGAAGGCATCAAACTCTGTTCATACACAGAACATGAAGACACCAAACACTGGTGACACTGAGACCAGAGAGACACTGATCATTGTTCACATACAGCTGCTGATAACTCTCAGCACTGTGAACACAGAGAATAAGAAGACATCAAGCATTCACACAGGGAACAGGAAGACACTAAGGAGTGTTCACATGCTGAACAGGAAGACAGTTAACAGTTAACACTGTTTACATACAGAACAACAGACCACAGAGGACCATTCACACACAACAAGAAGATACAACTGTTCACATATAGAAAGAGAGACAGTAATGTTCACAAACAGAAAGGAAGACTCTAAGCAATGTTCACATGCAGAACAGGAAGACACTCAGCACGGTTCACATACAGAACAGGAAGACACTCAGCACAGTTCACATACAGAACAGGAAAACACTCAGCATGGTTCACATGCAGAACAGGAAGACACTCAACACAGTTCACATACAGAACAGGAAGACACTCAGCACGGTTCACATACAGAACGGGAAGACCTTGACATGGTTCACATACATAATGGGAAGACCTTGACATGGTTCACATACAGAACGGGAAGACACTCAGCACAGTTCACATACAGAATGGGAAGACACTCAGACAGAGAAAGAGACAGAGAGAGTGAGACAGAAGGCATTATGACAGATAACGAGACTCTCCCTCACCAATGCAGGATTTGTTAGGGACAAGCTGACCACCGTTAATGACAATGACATTGCCAGTGTACAGCGTGAATCCTGGGTTACAGCCACACTGGTAACTCCCGGGCAGATTGTTACACAGCTGGTTACACCCCCCATTCTCCACAGCACATTCGTCAATGTCTGCAATGAAACAGCACCAAACACTGCGAATCAGCCACTGCTCATGTTCAACATAGACATACTACAAATAAGAATTTCTCTTGTCAAAAATATAAGAATTGTTCATGTATAATACATATATGACACACGGTCTTGTTGATTTACATCGGATGGTTAAAAAAAATCAATATATGAATTACAAAACATGGAAAGGTCGAAGGAGTGGGAGGGGGGTTACTAAACTACAAAGAAATTTAAATATGTTATTAGGAAAATTATAGTTCAATAACTGTATGCCTTTCTGATGTGCCACTCCAGAGTTATGTCTGTTTGAGTAAAGCAGCCACTCTCTTCCAGCTAAACAACCAAAACATGCCAGGCAAGGAAGGTTACTCATCCAATCACTACATAACGGTTGAAAGGGTTAATCACTAGATCTTCTTCTTCTTACGCAGGCTGATACTCCCACAGAGACAGGCAAGTATTAATCCCATCTACCCAACAAAGGGAGTGGAGTTTTGTGTGTATGACCGTTTTTTATCCTGCCATTAAGGCAGCCATACTCCATCTTCAGGGAAAATAACTAGATCAATGCAGCTCACATGAAAAGATGGTAAAAGAATCTGACATCAAAAGAATTAATTAATCAGCGGTACCGAATTAATCGACTAATGATTGACTGAAAAATGGACTCTTGACAGAGTTAACTTGGGAGTGGACTGTGTATGGTTGAGACAGTATAAGAACAGTCAGAATAAGAACAGTCAGAATAAGAACAGTTAGAATAAGGACAGAGTAAGAATGGACAGAATGAAAACTGTCAAACTAAGTGGCATAATTCTACACCTGTTGAGAAAGAATGATAATAGGACAGCAGGCATGTAGGCACACACTCACACATGCATGTACATACACATGCACACGCACACACACACACACACACACACACACACACACACACACACACACACACGCACACACACACACACACACACACACAACCCCACCCACCCACATACACACACACACAAATACACACACACACACACATAGTATGAACTACAAATCATCCATCCAAGACAAGCCCCTACCTACCCTGACACTGTCACAGACACAGCCCTACCTACCCTGACACTCTGTCTCTTGCTCCGGCCCCACATGATGATAACCCAAGTCACAGACACAGCGGTAGCTGCCCACCAAGTTCTGACACCTGTGGTGACCGTCGTCCGCACACATTCCCTCTAGCTCACACTCGTTAATATCTGTGGAGGAAAACACAGCACAACACTGACTGCTGTGCAGGCATTCAGCAACTGCTGTAAGTCATGTGTTCTTGAACAGTAAAAGTCAGCACATTCAGAGAACAGAAAGGGATGTCCAAAATGTAAGTTTAAATCAATCTTCCATGAAAATTATGTCCCATTCTGGTTACTGTCCTCTTGTTAGTTGAGGAGCAGAGAACAAAGCTGGTTAGCCGTTACCTTTGTTAAACTGTAGTTCTCTGCATGCTGAGTTTAGTTTAAGACTTCTTCTTCAGGGGCCTTCACCCCCAAGCGTATGCCATTGACCTCAATCTCCAGTGGACTCTTCTTACAGATGTAGTTTAATGCAACATTCTGTTCAATATTGACTTGCCCATAAAACATGAGAAATCATTTTTTTGTTTTCTGTTTAGGTCAATGGATTTACTATATCCCCACCTCTAACAAGCTAAATTCATCATTAGTATCTTTATGCTCTGCACCATTCTCTTCTCAAATAGTATGAGGTGAAAACATGCCAACAGGTAAACAGCAGCACTGCTGTGATAATGGAAAGGAGAGGAGAACAGAAGATACTAACACTGAATATCAATCTTGTCAATCACCCATTTCCATTGTCATTGTAAACCTCACCAGACACACACATACACACACACACACACACACACACACTCTCACACATGTACAAACACAACACATACACATGTACTCATGCACCGCATACACTGGCATATATATACACATGGGCCCATGCCCATACACCATACACACACATGTGTACACTCACCACACATATACAATGATAATAATGGCACAGCCAAAGCTAGGTAGGCACTCAAGGTCTGACCGGCTTGTTTGGGCTAATGCACAGGTCAGACATCTGCTAAGCCATAGCCACAAAACCCTCTTCTTCAATTCTCTCATTTTAGTCATTAATTCATATATCCATCAGCTTTAAATCATGTGCACTGTGGCCTCAAAATTTAGCGGAAGTGGTAAAGTGTACATGGAGTAGTCCGCACACAGTGACACCTCCTTGATGAAACTGAAACTGAAACTGTAAACCTCCCACAGATGGAGAACTGCTTGACCCTACTTTGGAGAGTGGCTGGATTTCTGGCCCTCCTGGCCATACAGCAGTACCTGTGCAGTAGGGGATGGGGTGGCTTTTCCTACCCTCCAGGCCACAAAGCAGTACCTGGGCAGTAGGGGATGGGGTGGCTTTTACTACCCTCCTCGCCATACAGCAGTACCTGTGCAGTAGGGCATGGGGTGGCACCACACAGCAGTACCTGTGCAGTAGGGGATGGGGTGGCACCACACAGCAGTACCTGTGCAGTAGGGGATGGGGTGGCACCACACAGCAGTGCCTGTGCAGTAGGGGATGGGGTGGCGCCACACAGCAGTACCTGTGCAGTAGGGGATGGGTGGCGCCACACAGCAGTGCCTATGCAATAAGGGATGGGGTGGCACCACACAGCAGTACCTGTGCAGTAGGGGATGGGGTGGCACCACACAGCAGTACCTGTGCAGTAGGGGATGGGGTGGCGCCACACAGCAGTGCCTGTGCAATAAGGGATGGGGTGGCACCACACAGCAGTACCTGTGCAGTAGGGGATGGGGTGGCACCACACAGCAGTACCTGTGCAGTAGGGGATGGGGTGGTGCCACACAGCAGTACCTGTGCAGTAGGGGATGGGGTGGTCCACACAGCAGTACCTGTGCAGTAGGGGATGGGGTGGCACCACACAGCAGTACCTGTGCAGTTCGGGATGGGGTGGCAGCACACAGCAGTACCTGTGCAGTAGGGGATGGGGTGGCACCACCAGCAGTACCTGGCAGTAGGGGATGGGGTGGCACCACACAGCAGTACCTGTGCAGTAAGGGATGGGGTGGCACCACACAGCAGTACCTGTGCAGTTCGGGATGGGGTGGTGCCACACAGCAGTACCTGTGCACTAGGGGATGGGGTGGCACCACACAGCAGTACCTGTGCAGTAGGGGATGGGGTGGCACCACACAGCAGTACCTGGGCATTCGGGATGGGGTGGCACCAACAGCAGTACTCTGCAGTTCGGGATGGGGTGGTTCCACACAGCAGTACCTGTGCAGTAGGGGATGGGGTGGCACCACACAGCAGTACCTGTGCAGTAGGGGATGGGGTGGCACCACACAGCAGTGCCTGTGCAGTTCGGGATGGGGTGGTTCCACACAGCAGTACCTGTGCAGTAGGGGATGGGGTGGCACCACACAGCAGTGCCTGTGCAGTTCGGGATGGGGTGGTTCCACACAGCAGTACCTGTGCAGTAGGGGATGGGGTGGCACCACACAG
Source organism: Conus canariensis (assembly GCA_033310375.1). Taxonomy (NCBI): domain Eukaryota; kingdom Metazoa; phylum Mollusca; class Gastropoda; order Neogastropoda; family Conidae; genus Conus; species Conus canariensis. The sequence continues at coordinate 8,182,152 of CM065714.1, read as the reverse complement.
CAGTACCTGTGCAGTTCGGGATGGGGTGGTTCCACACAGCAGTACCTGTGCAGTAGGGGATGGGGTGGCACCACACAGCAGTACCTGTGCAGTAGGGGATGGGGTGGCACCACACAGCAGTGCCTGTGCAATAAGGGATGGGGTGGCACCACACAGCAGTACCTGTGCAGTAGGGGATGGGGTGGCACCACACAGCAGTGCCTGTGCAATAAGGGATGGGGTGGCACCACACAGCAGTACCTGTGCAGTAGGGGATGGGGTGGCACCACACAGCAGTACCTGTGCAGTAGGGGATGGGGTGGCGCCCACAGCAGGCTGTGCAGTAGGGGATGGGTGGCGCCACACAGCAGTGCCTGTGCAGTAGGGGATGGGTTGGCGCCACACAGCAGTGCCTGTGCAGTAGGGGATGGGTGGCACATACAGCAGTACCTGTGCAGTAGGGGATGGGGTGGCACCACACAGCAGTACCTGTGCAGTAGGGGATGGGGTGGCGCCACACAGCAGTACCTGTGCAGTAGGGGATGGGTTGTACCTGTGCAGTAGGGGATGGGTGCTGTAGTCCAGGGACGGCAGGCAGGTGAGGCGGCCGTTGCCTCTGGCAGCTGGTAGCCCCCGTCACAGGTGATCACCACCTCCTTCCCCACCTGCACCGGACCCAGCGGATCAGGTTGGCCGTGGACGATGCCTGCTATGCCTGGACACTCCAGCACTGCAACAGGCATGGACAACATCAACATTTAGGGGGTGGAGGGGGGGGGAGGGGAGGGGAGTTTGGATGAGTGACTGTATACAGAACTAGGGGTGATGATTCTACTGTAATGCACTGTAATGAATGAAGAAATATAACCATTCTTGTGCTATATTTTCTGCTCTCTTTGCATGTCCTTGTACTTTCCCATCTAAGTTGTTTTCTTCTTTTCTATCTTTTTCTATTGTGCTGCGTTCTACTGAATGAAGAAATCTAACCACTCTTGTGCTGTATTTTCTGTTCTACTGGTGCATATACTTGTATTTTCCCATAGAAGTGGGTTTTGTTGTTGTTGTTGTTGTTTTTCTTTTCATATTACTTTTCCGTGTTCATCACTGTCCATGCTACATGAAACATCGTATAACCCCCTACTGTTCTGGTGACAGCACAGTGCTTCACTTCCAGTCTTTCCAGTCTCTGAACCACTGGTTTCAATCCCCAACCCCATGCCCACGCCCTCTTCCTTCCCTCCCCCATTATTGTAACTGATCTTGTCACTGCAGAGGCTGAAGGACTGAGTCTGTCACAAAAAAGCTGAATTTTGGCACAGATATAAACAATTTGGCACAGACATAAACAACTCTTTGTGTATTAGTTGTGGCTTACAGGGTCAGATTTGCTTCATGTCATAATAACTGAGTGCTACTTTGAAATCATGGTTTTGATTGGGTCAACCCACTCTCTGCAACTTCAAATGAAGACGTCCTCCACAAATTGTTAAAGGACGGTAGAAGGAGAAGAAGGAAAAAAAAGATGAGGTATACAAACAGATGAGAAAGAGGAAAAAAAAGATGAGGTATACAAACAGATGAGAAAGAGGAATAAGAAAAGAAGAGGTAAAGGAGAGAAGAAACAGAAGCTGAGGAGAAACAGGAAGATGAAGAAAAACAGGGGAGAAGGCGATCATAAGAAGGAGAAGTAAAGGAAGAAAAAGAAAAAGACAAGGTGATAAGAAACAGAGGAGATGGAGAAGGTGGAGGAAGAAAAAGAAGAAGAAATAAGAAGAGGAGTTGAAGAAGAAATAAGGAGAAGAAGAGTAAAGAAGAAAAAAAAAATGTAAAGGTGAAGGAGAGAGAAGGAAAAAAAAAGAAGAGGGGAAGAGACGACAAAGAAGACAGGAAGAAGATATAAAGGAAGAGGAGAACGAGAAGGAAAAAACAAGAGAGAAGAAAAGGAGAAGCAAAGCAGAAGAGAGCAAAGTATAAAAAATGAGGAGGAGGAGAAGAGAAGAAGAGAAGCAGCAGATGACAAACAATAAATAAAAGTAAATACTGAGAAACAAAAACAAAAATAGAAAGAAAAGAAAAAAGAAAGAAAAAATGGAGAAGATAAGAAGAAGAACAACAAGAGGAACAGATGCAGGAGGAGGACGCAGCGCGCTGTCCTGCTGTCACTCACAGTGGCACTCAGGGACAGGGTTAGTCCACTCCCCCTCTGCAGTACAGTAGGAGAACTTGGCACCCACCAGCTGGTAGCCCTGCTTGCAGAAGAACTCCCTTAGAGCGCCGAATGTGTTGTCCTCTGCCATGGCACTGCCATGCGGAGGTGGTGGTTCTTTTGGACAGTAGATCTCTGAACAAAGGCAAAGCAGCAGTATTGCATCATCGATCGATTCACATGTGCACAGGCTTTTATGTCTGTACCCATGCATTTCATGTACATGCAAACATGTATCTATTTCAACGTGCCTGTCTGAGTATCTAATGCTGGCAGATGTCTCATATCTGTGCGCTCTGTGAGTGTGAGTGTGTGTGTGTGTGTGTGTGTGTGTGTGTGTGTGCGCATGTGTGTGTATGTGTGTGTGTGTGTGTGCATGTGCGTGTGTGTGTGTGTGTGTGTGTGTGTGTGTAAGAGAGAGAGAGAGAGTGTGTGTGCGAGTACACGTGCGTGCAAGTATGAGCGTGCACTTAAGCATGCATGTGTCCATGCGTGTATGCATGTAAGCATGCATGCATGCATGCATGCAAACATGTTTGCCTGCCTGTGTTCCTAACTGCATGCCTGCATGTATCCTTCTTTACTTTGGAATTATAAGCACTATTGACCTTCACATAACTTCCCATTTCAACAAAACATGAAGATGGCAGTTTTTTCAGGTAACAAGTCTCCACAGGAAGACATAATGACATTCACACACACACAAACGCATGCATGCATGTACACATGCACGCACTCATGCATGCATGCACACAGACACAGACACATCCACCCATGCATACATGCATGCACACACACACACGCATACACACACGCACATACACACACACACCTTCCCCTCATTCTCTCTGACCTGACCGACACTCTCACCTTTGCACTTGGGGCCAGACGACCAGCCCTCCATCTGGCAGGTTGCGGTGCTGTCCCCCTGCATGTAGTAGCCCTTGCTGCATTGGTAGGTGGCCGTGTGCCCGAACATCGTCCCCGACAAACTGACCAGGTAGCCATGCCTAGGAATGTCTGGGGACCCGCACACCTTCACTGCAACACACCATGGTATGGCACTGCCTCAACATGATTGTCTGGGCCAAAATACTGCAACTGCTACAGATTCTCTCTCTCTCTCTCTCTTTCTTCACTTATTCCTAACTGCTAAAGATTCTCTCTCTCTTTTCACTTATTCCTAACTGTTAAAGATTCTCTCTGTCTCTCTCTCTCTCTCTCTCTCCTCACTTATTCCTAACTGTTAAAGATTCTCTCTCTCTCTCTCTCTCTCTCCTCTACTTATTCCTAACTGCTAAACATTCTCTCTCTCTGTTTTCTCTTGTTCCTAACCGCAAAAGGTATTCTCTCTCTCTCTCTTCACTTGTTCTTAACTGCTAAAGATTCTCTCTCCCCTCTCTCTCTCCTTCTCTCTCTCTCTCTCCTTCTCTCTCTCTCTCTACCTCTCTCTTTCTCTCTCTCCCTCTCTTCACTTACTCCTCTTTCAAGTAGCTAGCATATGTACTGAACAGCTCTCTTTACACCACACAACACATAGACAGAAAAACATACAGAAACACTGCCCTTCAAAAATCAGTTACCTCGTTAACATCTTCATCATCAAAGCAAAATCAGAATTACTGAGCTGCCAAACAAAGGAACACACAAATCACAAAACAGATGCAGACTTCAGGCAGAACAATGTTCAAAACAAAGGAAACAAAGGATAAACAGTCATTTATGATATCTCTTCAATCTTGACGCAAACTGTGGTGTGGGCAAAAGGCTAAAATCATGGAATGGACAGTGAAGAGGTTGGAAGGAGGAGAGTAAGATTAAAACAATAATGATAATTCAAAAAGAAAGAAGAAAACTGATGGTATTATAAATGCATTATAATATTAATAACAGTGATAATGATGATAATGATGATGATGATAGTAATATTAAAAATGATAACAGAAGAGGTTGGAAGGGAGAGAGTACAGATTAAAATGATAATTATTATTATCATTATAGATTAAAATGATAATTATTATTATCATTATAATTGTTACCATCGTCATTTTCATCATCATCATGATCATCCCACTAATCACTATCATCTACTGAACTCACGCTGACACACTGGCAGCACGTGGGGTTCCCACCGGCCCTGCATGTCACAGCGTGTCTGACTGTCACCAATCAGCTGATAGCCATCGTCACACTGATAGTGGACCACCGTGCCAAAGGTCACTGAGGTTGTGCTGATCTCCAAAGGGGGGTCGATTCTTAAAGGCTCACAATCTGGATGCAGCAAGACACACACAGGCACACACACATGCGAGCACACGTGCACATACGCACACACACACACACACTGAACTAAAACAGCAAATAAAAGCATACTGACAGTCTCTGGTTTTATACAGGAGTAGGAGAATCTGGACACACCTATCTGAGGGTGGAGGTGGTGTATTTTTCCACACTATTTATCACTATTTATTCTGAACTGCAATTCAACAGACAGATGTCCACATACATAGTATCCTCACATGTGTGTGAATACATATATACACAAGTATGCACATGCATGCATGCACACACACACGCATACAAAAAATATGTTCGAAAACCATTTCTATGTGTGTATGATATATATCAAGTACAATATTTGCTTAAAACATGTTTTTTCCAGTTACTATATTCCACAACATTGCCTTGTACCCGCTTCACAGAGGTTCTTCTTCAAAGAACAGAGTTCTGATTCTGAGTTCTCTCTCTCTCTCACTCACTAAGTCACTCTCTCTCTCTCTCTTTCTTTCCCCTGCTCCATCCTAACTCTTCTCATTTGTCTGTTACACCAGACAGTGCAATGTCACAGACTACACACACACACACACACACACACACACACACACACACACACACACACACACACACACACATATCCAGGTCAAAACACAACACCTGAAGACAGTCACACCATCTCCTTCTCTTGCTCCACCCTAACTCATCATTTGTCTGCTACACCAGACAGTACAATGTTACACACACACACACACACACACACACACACACACACACACACATCAACACACACACACACACACACACACCACACACACACACACACACACACACACACACACACACACACACACACACACACACACACACACACACACACACAACACACACACACACACACACACACACACACACACACACAACACACACACACACACACCAACACACACACACACACACACACACCTAAAGACATCCACCATCAACACACAAGCCTAAGACAGTCCCACCATCCACCAACAGACACGATCTACCATCACACACACACACACACACACACACACACACACACACACACACACACACACACACACACACACACACACACACACACACACAACACACACACACACACACACACACACACACACACAACACACAACACCTGAAGACAGTCCCACCATCTCACCAAAGACACTGACGCTGACCATCCAGTCACACACACACACACACACACAACACACACACACACACACACACACACACATCAACACACACACACATCAACATACAACACCTGAAGACAGTCACACCATCTCACCAAAAGACACTGACGCTGACCATCCAGTCCTCTGTATGGAGCCATCGGTGGAAAAGTGGATCATGTAGACACCACCGCTGGACAGTACAGGTGAAGGCATCACTGTGCCTGATACCTCCCCTGCCAGGTGAGTGGCCAGCATCTGACTAGAATTGTACACCTGCAGACAAAGGTCCTTTGCTGACATGGGTATATCTCTCATCATTTTTTTTAGATACAGATATAAATGGTAGTAGTACTGTGTGTATAAGTGTGTGTGTGTGTGTGTGTGTGGGGGGGGGTTGTTGTGTGTGTGTGTGTGTGTGTGTGTGTGTGTGTGTGTGTGTGTGTGTGTGTCTCCTTCATTTAACGTCTATACACTATTCGTGATATTAGACAACAACAACAACAACAACAACAAAAAAGTGAATGTGTATGGAAGTAATTGCGAGCGTGCATATAATGTGTGTATGTGTATATGTATGGGTGTGCGTGCACGCAAATGTGTGTGTGTGTGTGTGTGTGTGTGTGTGTGTGTGTGTGTGTGTGTGTGTGTGTGTGTGTGTGTGTGTTGTGCTATCAAACTGGATTACCAAATCAGAAAAGCCACAAGACCATGTAATAAAGATGAGTGACAAGTTTTTTTACTGCTTCAATGCACTGACCTTTAGCGTGTTTTGCTTTCACTTGTAAAAATATTTCTTGCACTCCCAATGGTGAGTGAAAATATTCACCACTTTCAGGGCTGCAATGTTATTATTACTGTTACCACCACCACTGACACTAGCAAAATCATTTTAGTCATAACCATCACCACTACCATCATTACCATCATCATCATCATCACTACCATCATCACCATCACCATAATCATCATCATCATCATCACCACCATCACCAATACTAACTTTAACAATGTCCACAGCAGCCTCAGTGTCAAAGGAGGGGCTGAAGATGAGGTTGAGCTTCCTACTGCGGGGGTCTGCTATCCTCCAGGAGCAGATGATGTTGTTGGGGTAACTGCTCACGCCATGGCCAGGGGACTCCACTGTCGTGTAGCCCGACACGATGTCCACCTCACAACCTGTGAATATCAACAACAGCTGTACAGCATGATACCATGTATTCATACAACCTGTCAGAATAAATAAGAGTTGTGTAGCCTGATACTACATCCACATACAACCTGTCAATATAAGGAAGAGTTGTGTAGCCTGATACTACATCTGCATACAACCTGTCAATATAAACAACAGCTGCATTGCCTGATGCTATGTCTACCTCACAACTGGACAAAATGAACACCACAGAAGAAAGTGGCGAATTTGTGGAAAGAGACTGTGGATCACTAAGCATTGGATCTGGTTCATCATGAGTGACACTTGACTGCCTCCAAAACTGACAATTCGCAAAATGGACCAACTCTTCAATGTGTTACACATTTGTTGTAACTGTGCAATGGGTGTAGTTGGAGAAACATTTTATTTTCTAATGGAATTTTTTTTTAATTTAACCCTCTTGTATTCAGATTCTCTGAGGCCAAATTCCCCTAGTTTTCAGATTTTTTTGGTGAATTTAGCCTTAAAATGGGTATGTATGGTTCATGCTTCACCACAACCAAGAATAAACCTCTAGAGCTATGAAATTCCGCATGTATGGTCACAAGGCTTTGTTCTATACTGTGAGCAAGATTTTGTGTGTCTCGAGGTGAAATGTCGTGTCACTGTCACCAAAATGTCACCCAATGTGTCACATACGATGGTGACAATTCTAATACAGCACACCAACATGCAGTTATCCCATGCACATGCATGTTAGTGTTGTAAAATGAAAGCTGCGGCCTAAGCGAGATGATCTGTCTTCTGTCTGCCTGCTCAGTCCCCACAGGTAATCCACAGAATGTCACACACAACTAGTGTCAATTGTCACTACTGAACAGTTACTGTAGATTCAAGCACAGTTCCTCATTGTTTTCTGTCACTGTTCTAAGCACCTTATACATGTCCATATGTATTTACACACTGTATAACTGTACAGTGAGGATATTGAGTAGAGTGTCTGTCACTGTTCTAAGCACCTTATACATGTCCATATGTATTTACACACTGTATAGCTGTGCACAGAGGAAATTGAGTAGAGTGTCACTGCCAAGTGTCATCAAAGCACTGTCACCATAAACTACAGGTAAGCATATATACACGTACACACAAACACAGAGACTAGCAAACTGCCCTACTGTTGAGCCACTTTCTTTGCATGGTAGTCATGGAAATAGTCATTCTTATGAAAGCATAAAGGCACCTGGCAGAAAGAACACATGTATGACGTTTCTACGCGTCGTCCCTTAGTTGTCATATGGAATAATCAGTACAGAGACATAGCCCTGCATTTCGTCAGGTGTTGTGTAGAACCATAGGGAGTCAGGTGTGCCCTTAACTGCTTGTTTTTGTTGAGCGTATCTGTTAGTTTCTTCTGCTACTAGTTGAAAAAATGAGAGGTAGAAAAAAGAAATAATCTAGTGTGGTGGCAGTGTTCGGCAGTGAGTGCACAGGGCCTGTCGGCTGTTGGAATGCGGCCACGTTGGCAGGATGTGTAGCCAGTCGCCATTGTTTTGCAGAGTGGCGAGTAGCACGTGGTTCTCAGGGTCGCTTTCACCATTTTTCTCTCCTTCATTGATGCGATTTCAACATCATTCTCTTCTCCTAACTCTCCATTTTCATACTTCCCCACTTCTTGCATAATTTGATCCCACTCCTCCGGTGAATACTCAGGAATATCATCAAACTTGCTGTTGTTAGCAGACAACGCCATTGTGAAAATCGGTCAGTCTCACGCACAACTCTTCGCTTGCAGTTTCTCCTCTTTCTTAGTGAATGGAAGTGGTGCCAGCATCCAAAAATAGTGCTGCCACATTACTGTGCTATAGTGGGAAATCCCCAACAACTTTCAGTGGCTCTCCGAGTATTTTCACGGAGTCAGCACGTGATGGAAAAGTACCGTACACATGCGGCGGGCAGCTCCTGTCTGCGGCCATTATGAAATCTTGCGCGCTGTCTCAGCGCTCCTGTCTGCGCCCGTTATGAATACAAGAGGGTTAAAAAGACACCTTTAATAAGATGTCAAGAGTTCTCAGATCTACTCACTCCAAAGTACTAAAATATCAAATCAGTTTGTTTGTTAAGGCGTTAAGGCCAACGGCAATCACTAATCAGGAAAAAAAATGAACCATAGAAAAAAATGACACTTCAACAATCTCTCAAGAAGTATTATTTACAATCAATGTGTGAAATACATAACTGAAGACACATTTCGTAAAGCATCTCTGTTGTTTTGTATGCATAAGACAAATATCAAAACTAAGTGATCCACAGGCCTATTTTTCACCTTTGAAAAGTATATGTAATAAAAGCAAAAAAATAAAACCAAAAGAATATTACTTACATCAAATACCTTATTTACAGATGTTTAGAAAATTGTCTTCTTCTACAAAAATTAAAGCACCACCCTTCCCCTTCTTATGCATTCAATGAATGAAAACTGAAGTATTTGAGGTCATATGCAAGCATATATGGTAACTAACGAGGCGCGTGTGCATGCACCACCCCCCACCCCCCAACACACCCACAGACGGAACAAAAGGACATACCTTACTAATTATGTATAACTTCTTATAAAATATATAAACATTACATTTTTATTTTTAAATGTTTTATGTCACTAATGTCTGAAATAAAATTCCTACTGACCAAATGTCATACTCTGTACAAGACTTACCTGAAGAGTATGTTGCATTGAATCCTTTTAAGCTGTGTGTGGCATCCGACCTAAAGCGAACTAAGAGAGTGGAGCCAGTTGATGTCATAACTTTAGGAAGCCGAGATCCTGAAAATCGTCCAAACAATGCTCTGTTGTCGGTTGGACCATCGTAGACTTCCACCCAATCAACGTCTTCTTCCACGTCAAACTCATGGAACTGAATCAAGAAATAAAACAGCATTGTTAATTCCATTAGTATGGGTGATGTGGTGACTCTAACTAAGTAGGAGGCCAGTTTTCATTAAATGGATAGCTGCTTACCATTCATTTTTCACTGAATTATTCTTGAAACTATCACTCACTTTTCTAGAAGCTAAGGATGACATTGTCTACCATTTACACTATAGTACACAAACCATGGCTTACTATTCATTTTCAGTAAGCAAACTACAGCTTACCATCTAATTTTCAGTAAATGAATCACTGATGATCATTTATATTTAAAAAAAAAAAAAAATCACTGCCTGTTATTTATTCTTCAGTCAGTAAATCACTACCTACCATTTTTTATTATTTTCCTTTCAATGAATCACTCCTGACAATTTTTCTTCACACTCCCTATATCTTTCTCTCTTTCCCTCAACCCGGCCCTCTACCATCCGAGCCCCCCTCCTCTTCTCTCTCTCTCTCTCTCTCTTTCTCCTTCTTTCCCTTCCTCTGGCTGTTTACTCATTTCCATAAAAACCCAACTCTTAGATTCAATGCCTGTCTTGAGTGGAATATGAGAAGATAAGTGATAGCTTGCTCTTCATTGTCCTAACTGTTGTTTCAGTTTCAGGGCTGCAGTCACCTCACTTGGAAACTATCTTAGTGGTGAAGATTTGACCCAGCTGTCAGCAGTGCCCATGCCCCACTCTTAGACCCACACTATTGCTTCAAAGACTGCCTGGAAGTATTACTGGCAGCCTGTGGCATCCCACTTCAGGGCTGGGAAACACTTGCCACAGACCTTAGCGACTTGCTGTCCACAAAGGAGTAAATAGCTTCGAAGAGAAGCGTTAGCAGGAATTGGACCAGAAGCGCCAAGCCTGCAAAGAGAAGAGACCTGACCCAATGACAGCTGTCGCATGCACAGAGTGCGGACATATCTGTGTGTCCAGCTTTGGCTTGCGCTCACACGTGCGGAGTCACTGACATCTTCGTCGACCACAACGGACATCCATGATGATGATGATGATGGACCCCCACCCACCCCACCCCATTCCCTCCTCCCAACCTCACTGTATAGATTTCATGGGCAGCAAAATATCTATAGCTGTATGATAATGCTTTGGGAAGAACCAGTAAGTTACAATAAAGAGTATGTTCCTGAGAAAATTTGTGATACACTGCAAGCAGTGTATATACCTTAAGGTGACAAACCATATGAAAGCAGCGTAAATAGCTATAGGGTGACAAACTGTGTGAAAGCTGTGTAAAACCTGTCAGGTGACAAATTGTGTGAAAGCATGTAGATACTGTATGGAGAAAAACTATGTGAAAGCCCTGTAAAACCTGTCAGGTGACAAACTGTGTGAAAGCCCTGTAAAACCTGTCAGGTGACAAACTATGTGAAAGCCGTGTAAAACCTGTCAGGTGACAAACTATGTGAAAGCCGTGTAAAACCTGTCAGGTGACAAACTGTGTAAAAGCTGTGTAAAACCTGTCAGGTGACAAACTGTGTGAAAGCCGTGTAAAACCTGTCAGGTGACAAACTGTGTGAAAGCCGTGTAAAACCTGTCAGGTGACAAACTGTGTGAAAGCATGTAGATACTGTATGGAGAAAAACCATATGAAACCAGTGTAAAAACTGTCAAGTGACAAACCATAAGAAAGCAGCGTAAATAGCTGTAGGGTGACAAACAGTGTGACAGCAGCAAAAATACTGCATGGACACAAAAAAACCCATGTGAAAGCAATGTAAATACTGTAAAGTGCAAAACTCTGTGAAAGCAGTGTAAATACTTTCACAGGATGAAAGCAATGTAAACATCTGTGACAATCACAGTGAAAGCAACACAAAACCCTGTAAGATATAAAACCATCTGTAAAGAGTGCAAATATTTGCACTTGGTGAAATCAATGTAAACACCTGTGACAACACACACGTGAAAGCAGAAGACATACCTGTAAGGTGACAACATCAGAGCCTGAGGAGGAAGCAATGACCCACTCGCAGACCAGGCGGTGGGGGTAGAAGGAGGGGAAGAGAGGGGAGGTAAACCACTGTACAGAACTTTGAGCCGAGAGTTTTCCTCCACAAGCGCCTGACTGACCGTTGAAAACAACTGAAATTGCACAGGAACATTAGGTAATTACAACAATAACAGATTATAATACCACAAGATTTGTGCATCAAGGCAAAAATGCATGGCCTTCAGCCTGCTCTCTTCAACGTGTAAGGCAAACAGGAGCAGGATATGGGTTATAAAGACAAACATTCTCACATACCTGCCTTGCACGCACGCACGCACGTGCACAAACACACACATGCACAAGCACACACATACACACAAACGCACAGATCAGTTTGCAAACCTATCAACATTATCAAACAGATTCATCTATAAAAAACATGAAAATAAAATATACAAATCAAATTTGTTTGTTTCTGAATTTCTGTTACTTTGTTTTTTAATACAAAAAGGCTTTCATTTTCTTGCAAAGTATTGCTCCACACAGAATGATTAAGTACAAACTAGAATGAGCAAAACAAGTCTTGCTTCATTCCTTAAACTGTGATCAGCATGAGTCTAACATCTTCGTTTTTTTTTTTTCAATTCATTTCATTTTTCTTTGATATTTTCTAAAATTTGCTTTATTGTATTTTCCACATTGCAAACTGCTTTCAAATCAGACAAACAAAACCAGAGTACCCTCACTATTTTGAGAAAAACTGCTTTAAATTTCCAATGTCCTCAAAAAGCATTTCTACGAGGAAGAGTTTAACTCAATGGTGCCATGTGTAGAAAGAAAATTCATGTGTGACAACAGAATTAAACAAGATAATAAAAACATCAACATGCTAACTACAGACTAAAAATGTAGATATGTGTGCAAAATGGTTTGCTCACCTAAAATGTACTGATATATTCAATCAAATGTGTACACACACACACACACACATACATATACACACACACACAAACACACTAATACACACACACACACACACACACACACACACAACACACACACACACACACACACACATTCACACACACAGACTAACGCACACTCACACACACACACATACAAACACACACACACACAAAAACACACTAATACACACACATACAAATACAAACACACACACACACACACACACACACACACACACACACACACACACACACACACACATATACACACCACACACACACATGCACGCATGGACTCATGCACCCACCCACCCACACACACACACACAACACACACACACGTACACATGCACACACACACACACACACACACACACACACACACACACACACACACACACCACACACCACACACCTGCTGACCAGGACGCATTAAAGCCACCAGCCTCTATGGAGCGGTCAGTGGTGAGAATGACTAGCAGGACATGACCACTGGCTAGGGGCACCAGGGGTATAGACTGGCCACTGTAGCGGCCGTATAAGGCACCCGCTTCCCTCTCACTCCCATCATACACTTCCACACTGTCGTATTTCCCCTCCACATCAAAAGATTCAAACTGAAAAAGAACAAAGCAAAGAAAAAAAAAAGCAGCTTGTAACATGTGCTTTAAACTTGAGTGCTATAATTTGAAGGCTTTTTTTTAACAAGACAAAGAAATCAAAAGATAACTGAGTAATAACTAACCAACACAACAAAAAAAAAGGGTCATTTCTTCTATTACTTAATTTTGAACACAAAAGAAAAAAAGTCATGCATGTTTCTTCATGAATTTTCACAAAACATTTAACCCTAAATGTATTCCTCACAAATATCAAACACATGCATGCATGCATGCACGCACACATGCACGTATGTCCGCGAGCACACACACACACACACACACACACACACACACACACACAACATATGATAGATTATTTTAATGTCTATGAGTATTCTTGTTCATATCTTAAAAATGCATGCTAGTTTTTGTATTGTTGATTTCTAAAAACAAAAGAAATGGTGTAGTTTATACATTTGCCACTTGCCTTTTAATCATTTGTTGCTCTTATCTCAAACGACCATTAAAACAATCATCAATTTAGCAAAAATCATGGAATTTACATCAATAAATGGACATGAGTGCTGGCATCAAACCATTGACAAAGCACAATTTGGACAATCTACGTAATCACCAGTAAAAGATCAAGACTTTCAGTTTAATGTGTGCCACCCCAATGCACATTTCTACACTTCAAAGATTACATGAAGAAGAAGAAGAAGAAGACATTGGATGCTTAACAGGAGGAAAAAAAGAAGATGAAGAGAGACACAGGAGAAGAAGAAGGAGGAGAAAGAGAGAAAAGATGAAGAAGGACAAAGATAGAAACGGGGGTGGGGGGGAGGGGGAAGAAGAAAGACAAAAGGGGGAGAAGAAGTATGGGGGGAGGAACAAGAAAGAAGAGCTGGACGAAAGAGAGAAACAGAGGGGGGGGGGGGGGGGGGGAGGGGTAAAAACAAGTTGGCGGATAGAAGGTGGAGGAAGGAAGAGATGGAGATTGAGAGGAAAAAAAGGATGAGTAGGAGAAGAAAAGGTTGAGGAGTGGGAGAAGAAGGCGACTGGGGACAGAAGGAAAAAAAAGAACACTTTCCACACACATTACTCCAGTGGAACTGTCTCCAAGAACAGGTTGTCACACCAGTGCCTTTGATGGGCAACCTACAAAGACTATTAGACCTGCCCCTCACACACACACATCCTCTCTTCCCCCCCCCCCTCCCCCCCTTGCACTTTCCCCTCCCCCACCTATCAAATGCTCCAAGAGCAAAGCGTAGCTGCCTTCTCAATTTGTGGTGGGTCTCATTCAGTAGTAGGCAGGAATTGGGCGTTGACTTACTTCCTCACAGGGGATAAACATGACGCCTGGTAATGACATCCACCATTTCCGTTCCCCCATCCCCCCATTTCTCTCTCCATCCCCCTCTCTCTCTCTCTCTCTCTTTCACTAGACCAATAATTGGCTACCTCTTCAAACACATGAAGACATGTGTCTAACAACAAGAACGGAAGGAGGAGGAGTAGCCGAAGCAGAAACAGAAGAAGGAAGAGGAGGAGGGAGAGGGGAAGGAGGAGGAAAAGAAAGAAGGGAGAGGGAGAAGAAGGAAGAAGAGTGGAGGAAGAGGAGGATTAGAAGGAGAAAGAGCAGGAGGGGAGGACAAAGGGAAGAAGAAGGAGAAGTTGGTGGAACAGCAGGAGGGTGAGAAGAAGAGGTGGGAGGGATACGAAGCAGGATAAAAAATTTTAAAAAAGGGAAGAGCATATCAGCATACTGGGGGAGGAAGGGGGGGGGGGTGGAGGAGAAAGAAGAAGGAAGAGCAGGAGGGGGAAGAGAAGGAGGGGGAAGAAAAGAAGAAGGAAGAGAAGAAGGAGGAAAAACAGGAGGGGGAAGAGAAAGAGAAGGAGAATGATCAGAAGGAGGAGAAGGAGGAAGAGCAAGAGGGAGAGAAGGAGAAGGAGGAAGACAAGGAGGGGGAGGAGCAGGAGAAGAAAAAGGCAGAGCAGAAAGGGGGGGGGGGGAGGAGGAGAAGGAGGAAGAGCAGGAGGGGGAGAAGGAGGAGAAGAAGGAGGAAGAGCAGGAGGGGGAGAAGGAGGGAGAAGAAGAGGGAGGAAGAGGCAGGAGGGGGAGAAGGAGAGAAGAAGGAGGAAGAGCAGGAGGGGGAGAAGGAGGAGAAGAAGGAGGAAGAGCAGGAGGGGAGGAGGAGGAGAAGAGAGGAAGAGCAGGAGGGGGAGGAGGAGGAGAAGAGAGAGGAAGAGCAGGAGGGGGAGAAAGAGGAGAAGAAGGAGGAAGAGCAGGAGGGGGAGAAGAGAGGAGAAGAAGGAGGAAGAGCAGGGGGGGAGAGGAGGAGAAAAGGAGGAAGAGCAGGAGGGGGGAGGAGGAGAAGGAGGAAGAGCAGGAGGGGGAGAAGGAGAAGAAGGAGGAAGAGCAGGAGGGGGAGAAGGAGAAGAAGGAGGAAGAGCAGGAGGGGGAGAAGGAGGAGAAGAAGGAGGAAGAGCAGGAGGGGGAGGAGGAGGAGAGAAGAAGGAGGAAGAGCAGGAGGGGGAGGAGGAGGAGAAGAAGGAGGAAGAGCAGGAGGGGGAGAAGGGAAGAAGGAGGAAGAGCAGGAGGGGAGAGAGAAGAAGGAGGAAGAGCAGGAGGGGGAGAGGAGGAGAAGAAGGAGGAAGAGCAGGAGGGGAGAGAAGGAAGAGAGAAGAAGGGAGGAAGAGCAGGGAGGGGGAAGAGAGGAGGAGAAGAAGGAGGAAGAGCAGGAGGGGGAGAAGGAGAAAAGGAGGAAGAGCAGGAGGGGGAGAAGGAGAGAAGGAGGAAGAGCAGGAGGGGGAGAAGGAGAAGAAGGAGGAAGAGCAGGAGGGGGAGAGAGGAGAAGAAGGAGGAAGAGCAGGAGGGGGAGAAGGAGGAGAAGAAGGAGGAAGAGCAGGAGGGGGAGAGAGGAGGGAGAGAGAAGGAGGAAGAGCAGGAGGGGAAGGAGAAGAGGGGAAGAGAGAGGGAGAGAGAAGGAGGAAGAGCAGGAGGGGAGGGAGGGGAAGGAGGAGAAGAAGGGAGGAAAGGAGGAAGGCAGGAGGGGGAGAGGAGGAGAAGAAGGAGGAAGAGCAGGAGGGGGAGAGGAGAAGAAGGAGGAAGAGCAGGAGGGGGGAGGAGGAGAAGAAGGAGGAAGAGCAGGAGGGGGAGAGGAGAAGAGGAGGAAGAGCAGGAGGGAGAAGGAGAAGAAGAGGAAGAGCAAGGAAGGAGAGAGGAAAGGAGAGGGAGAAGTCTGAGAACTGACCTTCAGCTGTGCTCGTGTCCCTATGGGTGTCTGTAGCTGCCACACACAGGTCACCTCTGTGGGATAATGTCCAGGGAACCTGGGGAATGGAATGTTCCTGTCTCCCTCCAGCCGTCCTCCACACGCATCACCTGCACAGGTAGTGTACTTCCACCTCTGAACAGTGTGTGTGTGTGTGTGTGTGTGTGGTGTGTGTGTGTGTGTGTGTGTGTGGTGTGTGTGTGAATGAGTGAGTGAGTGAGTGTGTGTGTGTGTCACTGTGTGTGTGTGTGCGTGTGTGTGTGTGTGTGTGTGTGTGTGTGTGTGTGTGTGTGTGTGTGTGGTGTGGTGTGTGTGTGGCGCGCGCGCGTTTGAGTGTGTGTGTGTGTGTGCGCGTTTGAGTGTGTGTGTGTCATGCTTTATGGCACAAACTGATGAGTCAAGGCATATCTGGGAAAATACTGCACGTTGTAATCAAAATGTATAATCAAATAAAATCGTGCATTTTTCTAAATGGTCAAAAATCAGAGTTCTTTGGCAGTTTTAGGGGAGTTCGTCAAGGAGAAAACCTTTCACCCTTATTGTTTTCATTATTTTTGAATGATCTACAACAGTTCCTTATTGACAATAACTGTTCTACTCTAGAATGTGATTTAACGCAAGAGTTGAAACTTGAACAGTTTATTAAATTGCTTGTATTGTTATATGCTGATGATACAATTTTATTGACAAATTCTAAATCAGCTTTGCAAAAAGAACTTAATGCCTTACATATATATTGCACGCAATGGCAATTAGAAGTAAATCCAAAGAAAACAAAAATAGTTGTCTTTCATGGTCGAAATAGTACGCGTGAAATTTTTTTCTTTGGGAATGAAAAAATAGAGGTTCTTAATTCAATTAAATACTTAGGCATCGAGTTCAGCAGAACAGGTTCTTTTTACAAAGCAAAAAAATGTGCTTATAATCAGGCTCTCAAGGCAATGTTTTCATTATTACAAACTGCAAGAAAACAGAAATTGCCAACTGATGTTTGCATACAATTATTTTATTCCATAGTTGTACCTGTGTTGTTGTATGGTTGTGAAATTTGGGGTTATGAACATGTTAATATATTAGAAAAGTTACAGTTACGTTTTTTAAAGTATTTATTTAGATTAAATAAAACTACAATGACTTCAATGACTTACGGTGAAACCGGAATCTATCCTTTATCTGTACTGATTAAAGTGAGAATGATAAGGTTCTGGGCTAACTTAGTTGTTCCTGATTCTAAGAAGTATTCAAACAAAGTATATTTGAAACTGGTTTTGATTGTGTTTGGAAATCTCATTCATTCACAAACAGAAGTAACTTATGTAAGTGTGTTAAAAAGGAGTTGCAAAATAATTATGCTCGTGACTGGCGCAGTTCTCTTGAAAACAGCAACAAGTGTGTATTCTATAAAAGTGTAAAGACTGTCTTTGGAAAAGAACATTATATTTCTACCTTACCAGATATTTATGTTATATCTTTATTTAAATTGAGATGTAGCAAATTGCAAATTGAAATTGGAAGACACCATAATGTTCCAAGAGAATTGCATATTTGTCGTAACTGTGAAATGGGTGAAATTGGAGATGAATTTCATTGCATCATGGAATGTCCAAAATATAATGAACTTCGTGAAAAATTCATCCCTAAAAAATATCTAAAACCAATGTCTGTTTTCAACTTTTGTAATTTATTTCGAAAAGGAAGATGCATTTGTTTGAATATTAGCAAGTTTCTAAAAAATGGGAAGATTGTTTAATGAGATCATTACAGTTCACCAGAATTCAGCATTTCGCAACTATGTTCACACACTGTTCTGAGTGAGTTTCGTATTTCTCTTTGTTACATTTGTATCCTCCATGCCCCAACAGGGGTCAAAGGATTAAATTTGAATTGAATTGAACTGAATTGAATTGTGTGTGTGTGTGTGTGTGTGTGTGTGTGTGTGTATTTATGCGTACATGCGTGCATACACATGTGCACATGCATGTGCGGTGTGTGTGTTTGTGTGCATGCATGCACATTCTCCTGTGTGCTTTGTGTGTGCGCGCGCTTGCGTGAGTGTGCTTGTGTGTGTGTCCTTGTTAGTGTGACTGTCTGAGTACATGTGTCTGTGACAATATCACTGATCACATTAGCTACACTATTCCTTTTTTCATCAAATTACCAATATCCCTCACGTGCATGTGCACACACACACACACACACACACACACACACACACACACACACACACACACACAAACACACTCACACACACATACTATAAGCACACATGAAAATACACACACACACACACACACACACCCACACACAAACACACACACACACACATGCACACGCACACGCACACACGCATACACACCCCTACACTCACATCAACCACCACCACCACTCTCTCGACTCCCGCCATTTTTACCAGCACTGCATATCATCCTGACAATCTCAGACAACATTACAGACATACTCACATCAACCATCACCACCACCATCCACCCCCATCACCCCCTACCTTCATGGCACTGCCTCTCATCACTGCCATCCTGACAGTCGGGGACCCCATCACAGACGCTGGTGTGGCCCACACACTGCCCGCTGTCAGCGCAGCGGAACTGGAGCTCATTGCAGGCCTTGGTCTCACACACAAACACATGCTTCTTGTCACACTCGCTCAGCCTCCACCGGAACCGGCCCCGCGCCGTGGCGTTGAGGGTGATATCACAGCAAAGCTCTTGGACATGCACACCTGCCGCAGGTCAAAGGACACAAGTGAGTGGATGGATCATCTCCGAGTCAGTCATCCCATTATCATTCTTCAAAAACAAGTACTGCAAACATTGCCAAAGTAAATAGTAAAACATGATGCATTTTGACCTCTGAAGTCTTCTTCAGGCAAGATAAACACCATTCAGGACAACGAAAACAAAGAACGAGCAATCACTTCTCTTCTCAGAATTGGTACAAGATGGGTGGTGAATAAATCAATGTTGATTATCTCGCCTGAAGAAGAACTTACAGGTCGAAACACACTGTGTTTTGTCTTGTAACTTCTTTTTCCTTGTTTTTGGCTGACTCACAAAGAATTATTTTCAAAATCTGTTTCAATGTCTGCCTGTAGTCACCTCCCTTTGAAACCAAGGCCAATGGATCAAACACAGCCAGTGACCTGGTCATGGCACTCAGTAAAAGTTAAATGCTATGAACACAGTGGTCCACTTACTCACCACCAATATCCATAATCAGTGTGTGACATCTCATTGTCTGAACAGGTAAAATACCAGTCATCACCAGTCAAACCAAACCCTATGGGTCGCTCATATTTTTACAAGCTCAGGTAATTTTCAGTCCTTTCCACTACGCAAGAGAATGGTTCTGCGGCAATTTTTGAGAATGCTATGGTTCTGAATACCAGGCTGTTCTCTGATGGAAGACATGAAACAGATGATATAGGGGTACCCATGAGACGCATGAACAAATAAAGCGGGTGGAACTGTGTCCTTCCGGTGTGTTAATTTTCCTGACCATCTCAGCTACATGTTTAAATAGATATCATTCATTTGTTATTGTTATAACAGACCACCTTAGCTTCATCATCAACAGGATATCATTTATCTTTATGGAGAAATAAGTCAGAATTTGCAACAAAACAGTTCCTGATAAGCTTTCCTCCTGTTTTCTAAGAGTTTGTAAGTAACACACATCTCTAACCATTCCCCACAAAGATTATTACTGCATAACAAATATTTGACTCTCTCTCTCTCTCATTTAAACACAAACGCACACACACACACACACACATATGCATACACACACACACACACACACACACACACACACACACACATGCATACACACACACACACACACACACACACACACACACACACACACATTCTCCACCACCTTTCCCAATAGACCCAGACAGGACGAAAAACGCCTGCAACTCACTATTACTACTACTAAGGTCAGGTGGGTTGCCCCTGTCCCAGAAGCCCTCTTGTTTGACGGCCGGGCTGCCATTGGCCCAGCTGTAGTCACCACTGCTGTCCCTCTTCAGGCCTGCACACACCATACATATGCCCAGGAGTCCCATGAGTGGGGAAATGGGTCGTGTATTCACCACAGCTGCATAAAGTAAAGGCTCAAAGGTAGGCACACATCATACATATGCCCAGGAGTCCCATGAGTGGGGAAATGGGTCGTGTATTCACCACAGCTGCATAAAGTAAATGCTCAAAGGTAGGCACACATCATACATATGCCCAGGAGTCCCATGAGTGGGGAAATGGGTCGTGTATTCACCACAGCTGCATAAAGTAAAGGCTCAAAGGTAGGCACACATCATACATATGCCCAGGAGTCCCATGAGTGGGGAAATGGGTCGTGTATTCACCACAGCTGCATAAAGTAAAGGCTCAAAGGTAGGCACACATCATACATATGCCCAGGAGTCCCATGAGTGGGGAAATGGGTCGTGTATTCACCACAGCTGCATAAAGTAAATGCTCAAAGGTAGGCACACATCATACATATGCCCAGGAGTCCCATGAGTGGGGAAATGGGTCGTGTATTCACCACAGCTGCATAAAGTAAAGGCTCAAAGGTAGGCACACATCATACATATGCCCATGAGTCCCATGAGTGGGGAAATGGGTAGTGTATTCATCACAGTAAAGCTCAAAGGTAGGCACACATCACAGCTGCATAAAGTAAAGGCTCAAAAGTAGGCACACATCACAGCTGCATAAAGTAAAGGCTCAAAAGTAGGCACACATCACAGCTGCATAAAGTAAAGGCTCAAAAGTAGGCACACATCACAGCTGCATAAAGTAAAGGCTCAAAAGTAGGCACACATCACAGCTGCATAAAGTAAAGGCTCAAAAGTAGGCACACATCACAGCTGCATAAAGTAAAGGCTCAAAAGTAGGCACACATCACAGCTGCATAAAGTAAAGGCTCAAAAGTAGGCACACATCACAGCTGCATAAAGTAAAGGCTCAAAAGTAGGCACACATCACAGCTGCATAAAGTAAAGGCTCAAAAGTAGGCTAAATCCACATTCCATCAATAAGCAGAAGCTCTGAAAGGACACAATGTCCCATGGTTAGTCTATGAGCCTTGAGGCAGGGAGGGTTGGGGGAGGGTCTGATGATAGTGTGATCAGGCTGTAGGCTGTCTCTCTGGTTGTGAGCGTAGTCTGAGGTGCCGCTGGTTCCCTTCATGGTGAGGTGGTTCCTCAGGTGGCTGGTTCCCTTCACGGGGAGGTAGTTTGAATCATGTTGTAGTTTTTCTCTCAGTGGTGAAGCAGTTCCAATGTAGGATTGCTGCCCTCCATGATGACTGATTCTGATGCCTTGCTCCACCAGGCCCCAAACAGGTCCTTGTCAGGGCTGATGTGGATCCATGTGGTCCACTCTTAGCCAGCTTGGGTACAGCACCTGTCCTGGCCATCCCTCCAGCCAGGACAGTCAGAGGTCAGAGGTGAAACTTTGCTATTCCCCTGGCACTGCAGGCACTGGGGATTTCCTGGTCTCTTTCTGCCATGGTGCCAGCCATTCTTGGTTATATCAACTCATCTTAATAACTTACCAAACAAATGAAGGCAATTGCTTGGCAGAGATTCATGACTCATACTTTTATATGTCTGATGAGTTTTGGACTTTGATTTCAAAACAAAACCATTAAAGAATATATTATTATCTTTCTAATCATTGTTATACATAGTCATTGTACTTGTTTTCCTGTTTAACTGGATTTATGGCTCTGATACAGCTTACCTGGTCAGCTGAATTGCAAGCACCATGAAGCAGAATGAAGCAGTATCAAGAGCATTGCTGACATCAGAATGTTCTTTATCAACCTCATTTTATCACTAGGAGAACTTCCAGAGGGTCATACTGGCACAGTCTATAATTCATGTTGTATGACATATTGTACTTTCTGAACACAGTAACACAAACAAAATGATTTGTATTTCATTGAAAAAAAAAAAAAAATCCACCGGCACTTCATTCTTCTTCTGGCCACAATACAGCCAGATGCTTTCAATATTCTCTCACCATTGCGTTCAGCTGGTCATCTGGCTTTGCATGTACCTCGTATGCCTCCCAGCAGGTCTCAAGAACACCTGAACGACCTAGATGACGGTGCCTGAATTAACCTTTGGACCTTACAGGGAGATAATCTTTGTTGAAAATGTGAACCTAGCTTGTATGTCTCCCAGCAGGTCTCAAGAACACCTGAACGACCTAGATGACGGTGCCTGAATTAACCTTTGGACCTTACAGGGAGATAATCTTTGTTGGAAATGTGAACCTAACACTGAAAAAAGATGGAAATGTTTCAGAAAAAGAAACAAATCTTCACAGGAAGGGAGTTGTTGCTGGGAGAGAGATGTACTACAGAGGGAAAAATGTTCTAAAAAAAAAACTGACCTTGAAGGTATGCATTCTTTCCTCAAAGTGTCTTTCATGGGAACCTTCTTTGTAATTTCAAAAGAAAAGGAAGAGGAAATACAAGGGGGAAAACAAAGAAACAAAGTTACAAGTTTTTTTCTGCCCTGACCGGCTCCTACCCAGAGTTGAGTTAGCAATGTGCTCAGTTGGGAAGACTGGGAGCACACAGTTGAGTTTCATCCCCTTAGTGAATATGGCTTTGAGAGCACTGCACGAAGTTCCTGACCAACACTGGAGGTGTCTGTATCTCTTGGGCCTGGCTGACACCGGAATATATTATTAAAGCAAGCTTAGAGTTCAGCCCTGTCATGCTGCCTCAGACCTGAATGGAAATCCTTAGCATCATCCTCATCATAAAAAAATGTCTTATATTCTATGGTCCTTCATGCCCCACTTTCATGGTGACCTCAGTTCAGGTGACCTCTCCACGTCTACGCCATTGGCTTGGTTCTGTCTGGTCACCATTACCAGCTCTTCATCCTCACAGGATCTGTTGTTGGATGGACATGTTGGTGCTCTCTGGAGGGGGAGCTCACTCATGATGGCTCTGCGACAGTGCAAATACTGTCATCAGTAGGGGGCTTAGCAGGTGGTGTCCTACATGCACTGATTTAGAACAGACACCACTGAACACTACGAAAATGACTCTGCAGCAGTGCAGTGTCTCCTCTGGTGAGTTGCTTCACAACAACTTGACACTGACTGCTTCCTGCAGATTGCCACTGCCAAGCCTGTGGTGGGATGGGCCAGGCTGTGGCTGTGGACAGAAGGGGGGGGGGGGAGGGGTCTGGCTGAGCAGCATGGGTGCACTGCCACTGAAGTGACATGGAGGATGAGACAACAAAACAAACAAACAGTTACAGGTTGTTTCCCTTGGCTCTGTGCCGCAGTCCTGCCTCTCGTCACTGACCTATCCAGACCTGCCAGGGCTCAGCAGTGGTGGCAAGGACTACCGTGTGGTCCACCTGCTGTGCCTGGTGCACGGACACCTCCTCCTGGAGCATCTGCCCCAGACCCTGGTTCTGGTTGAATCCCTCCACCTCCGCCAACTCTCCCCCCACACTGCAACACACGACATGTATCAGTTAGAAATATGTATTATTATCATTAAGAGTACTTATATAGCGCCTATCGCCCGCCAGAGACCAAGCTTTAAGTGCTTATCCGCATTTTCCTTTACACAGCGGACTGCCTACCTGGGTAGAGCCAACTGAAGAGCTGCCTGCTGGCACTTCATTCAGTCGTTAGTCAATATCTTTCATTCAATTAAACATCTCTTTCATTCTTTCGATTTTTCAAGCAGAGTGCATGCTATGTGTAACGTGTCATCCATGTGTATGTATGTATATCTATGAGTTTGTTTATGTGCATACTGTGGCATACAAAATGGGGATTTTAAAAAGTACAGGTAGGAAGGGGTAGGGGGAAGAGGCAGGGAGAGGAAAAGGAAGAGGGGTGTGAGGGGGTGGGGGAGAACAAAACAAAGTAATGATTGTAAAAATGCAAGTCAGGATGGAGGCTTCATGAGCGACATGCAACAGATGTCTGACTTTTGCATTAACCCTGCATTCTGGGTGAGCCATCCACTATAGTTCTCGTCATTATGAAGAGGAGTGAGTTGATGAGTGAGTGAGCCAGAAAAAAAAAACCCCAGGTAATTTCATGGATGTGTGTGTGAGTGCGAGTGTGTGTGTACATGCAAGTGTGTGTGTGTGTGTGTGTGTGTGTGTGTGTGTGTGTGCAAGTGTATGTGTGTGATTATGTATCTGTGTGTGTGTGCATGTGAATTCTGCTTTGTTGTGCTGCACTCTGGTGTGTGTGTGTGTGTGTGTGTGTGTGTGTGTGTGTGTGTGTGTGTGTGTGTGTGTGTGTGTGTGCGTGCGTGCATGTGTGTGTGTGTGTGTGTGTGTGTGTGTGTGTGTGTGTGTGTGTGTGTGTGTGTGTGTGTGTCCCTGTGTGAGTGTTTCTGTGTAAGGTAAGGTAATGTTGCTTATAGCCCAGCCGACCGCAAAGGGCCATATCAGGGCTGGTGTTCCTGTGTATCCGTGTGTGTGTGTGTGTGTGTGTGTGTGTGTGTGTGTGTGTGTGTGTGTGTGTGTCTGTGTGTCTGTGTGTGTCTGTGTGTGTCTGTGTGTGTGTCTGTCTGTCTGTGTTCCTGTGTGAGTCTATCCGTGTGTGTGTGTGTGTGTGTGCATGTCAATTCTGCTTCGTTGTGCTGCACTGCAAGGTGTGTGATATGACAGAATGAGAGTGACAGAGAGAGAGCTGGGGAGGGGGGGGGGGGGGTTGGGAGGGAGAGAGGCAAAGAGAAAGAGATAAAAGATTGGGATTGAGACTGACAGACAGATAAGAGATAGAAATTAAGCAGACAGACAGACAGAGACATAGAGAGAGAGAGAGAGAGAGAGCATCTTGTTGGCATACAATACACACCAAGAGCATATATGCACATATATGTGAGTACACAAGAAATATTAAAACCCAATCACAACTCACAAGACGCAATACATTACAGAACACCACATTACCAGGAAAAAGCAACACTTTAATACAACTCCTCACTACCATGCAATGCACTGAACTTCAGACCTCTAACACAGCAGCAGGCTGGAAAACAACCAGCACCACAGTTCTGTTCATACAAACAAGAAAGGAACTGGTGCCACTCCTTCCCCCAGGAGCCCTGTTCAGTGTGCCGTCAGCCTGTGACCCAGTGAAGCAAACAGGAGCCTACAGCTGGGCTGCTGCTTTGCTTCCCCTAGAGCAGTGCTCATTAGCAGCATTAGCAGCCAGAATGCCAAATGCCAACACCAGGCCACAATACAGATGCTCTGCTCCCTAACAAATCTAATGTACGGACACAGAATGGGGGATAACAGTTTAAGGTTTAACGGTAGTAGTCTGAGAGAATATGAAGCTGGAAACTAAATGCCAAGTCTGAGACAGAGCTGTATCCCACTGGAACAGGTAAAAAGTGTCTGTTTGCAAACTAACATGACTGTGACTTTCAACACCCCAGTTTTTTTTCTTTGTTTATTTGTTCATCATCTTCACAATATCATTGACACTATTCATCATAATAAAAACAAACAAACAAACAAACTAGGTCTCAAATTCTGTGGCCCTTCATTCAATGCAGTCACAGTGACCTCAGTTTTATTTCTTTTAGATGTCCTCCCCACACGCCCATGGTGCATTGGTCAAAGTCGCTGGCATAGTTAAAGTTCATGAGGACGGTCAATGGATGGGGGTAGTGATGCCCTCCAGAAGGAGACCCTCATCACACTGGCTGCACAACTATGCAGCTTTGGTCATCAGGACTGGGCTGGTAGGTGGTGCCCTGTGTATGATGGATCAGAACAAGCACCGCTGAACATCATTGAAGTGACTCAGCAGCAGTGCAGTGTCTCCTCTGGTGGGACTTTTTTTTTTTTTTTTTTTTTTTTTGGCCACCAACCTCCTTTTCATATATATAAAAAAAAAGCCTCCATCCTCCTATTTTCTCACTTTGTAACTCTACTTCTTTCCTCCAACAAACTCTCACACACCATGCACAGTCTGTGTGTTCACTGACCCATGGGCATCCTCTTGCTGATCTTCATGATTCTTTTAAAAGTTTGATACAATGACATTTGGGTTTGTTGATGTTGTGATGTTTGGGACCCCCTCTGGTGCGTAACCACTGGGCAACGTGTCAGTACTTGCTCCCTGTGGACTGCCACTGCTGGGACTGTGATTACCCGACTGAGTGTGGCTGTGTTTGGGGGTGACTGAATAACAGCGCTGGAGTGATGCCACTGGGGGGTAGGAGGGTGGAGAGGTAGGGAGCGGGCAATGAAGATCAGACAGCAAGAACGTACACATGTATACAAAAAAACTGGGGTTTCAAAGTGAGGTGACCGTGGGCAAAAACTGAAACAAACTGAAAAGAAAAATAACTATTCCACCCAACAAAAGAGACAAACAAATCACAAGACAAAACACAATGTGTTTTCACCTCTTTGGTCTTCTTCAGGCAAGGTACACAACATTCGAGACAATTAAAACGAAGAACAAACAATCACTTATCTGCTCAAATTAGGCAAAATGGAATTTAAAAAAAAAAGTGTACTGTTCATATGGTAACTGCACTGATTTCCCACACAGCTATGTGGGCCTATGTCAGGTTAACCCTCTCTTGTCAATCAATCCTGTCATGTGAAGGATGAAGGGGATTCGCCCACCATGCAGATATAAAAACACACTGAAAAGATGCTCACACCACCTGCAGTGATTCGCACAACATTTGACGTCAGAACTGCCAACTCCCAGAAAGAAAACCTGGATGTGGGAGTGAGGCTGGAGGAGAGGAAATGAATGACTGGGACTGTGGGTTTCCTGCTGAGGACAGAGGAACAGATTTAGCTGTTCTTGGCTGATACTGTGTCCTCTCTCATGTATATTAACTCTTTCTGCCGGGCATCCAAGTTCGGCACCTATGAAAGCCTATGGCCCCCTCCACCTGACTACAGGTCTGGTGTCAGTTTAGGTTCAAATGTAGCAGATTTAATCTTTATTCCATGCCTAAATTATAAGTATAGGAATGATAAGTATAGGGAGAGTATTTTGAAGCTGTTTCCTTCTTGTATGATGTGCTGGTTTGTGTGCAAAATTTTTAATGGTTTGGTGAATTTTTTCCCCTTTAGTTTTTGTCTTTTGATACCATAAGCCTACAAAGTAATGTAATAGTAAGGCAAGTTTTAAATGAAATCACAAAGTTCAGTTTCAGCAAATAACTTGAAAAGTGTAAATGCAAAAGCCACATAATTTTACCCACTTATAGCCAATACATTTGACTATCATGCATTCAAGTTTTATTTGCATCCTATAACAATTGTAACAATACACACAACCTGTTGAATTCAAGAAGCACTGAAAAAGTGAAGAAGGATCTGTTTGGCCCCTATTTCTCAAGGAACCATGCATCGCTCAATAACTCAAACACAACGGAAATCTAATATGTTTCAGACCACAAAAACCAGAAAAACCTCTGTGGCAGTGTGGCCTTTTAATCAAGAGTTATGACAGCTTTTATAATGAAGCCTAGGTCTTATAACTGACCAACCAACGTATGCTAGGCTGGGAATGTCCCACAGGCAATCACTAACTCGGTCCTGAAAGAGTTAAAAGGTTTTCAGACAAGTTTTCGTTGCCTTCTAAAGTAGGTTTGCACATTTTTTAGTTGTAACAGTGTTATGCTTTCTGTACAGCTGTTAATCTGGCCAGCTTTTCACTGACAAGACTTCATTCACTAATATGTCCTGCACCACATGACATGGAGCAGAATGGCACGACACGACACAAGACGGCACTGACTGCACTGCATCATAGCAAAGCA
Source organism: Conus canariensis (assembly GCA_033310375.1). Lineage (NCBI taxonomy): Eukaryota > Metazoa > Mollusca > Gastropoda > Neogastropoda > Conidae > Conus > Conus canariensis. Next base: position 8,153,794 of record CM065714.1, on the reverse strand, counting down.
CTGACAGGCAAGACACCATGCTGCATCATAGCATAGCACTGACAGGCAAGACACCGCACTGCATCATAGCATAGCACTGACAGGCAAGACACCACACTGCCTGCATGGCACTGACAGGCAAGACATTGCACTGCCTGCATGGCACTGACAGGCAAGACACCGCACTGCCTGCATGGCACTGACAGGCAAGACACCGCACTGCCTGCATGGCTCTGCAGGACATGGCAAGACACCGCACTGCCTGCATGGCACTGCAGGACATGGCAAGACACCGCACTGCCTGCATGGCTCTGCAGGACATGGCAAGACACCGCACTGCCTGCATGGCTCTGCAGGACATGGCAAGACACCGCACTGCCTGCATGGCTCTGCAGGACATGGCAAGACACCGCACTGCCTGCATGGCACTGCAGGACATGGCAAAAGCATTGGCATGAGACAGAAAGGCAAGGATTGGCATGGTCTGCACTGCGATCCTTTGCACTGAATTGCTTGAATTTCTGTCTGTATGTCATGCCTTGGATTTGGTTTGTTTCCCCTTGCACTGCAGTTTGTTGTGGGGCAGTGTATTCTACTGAAGTTTTGCCTTGCATCATGCTGCACTCCCTTGCCATCACACTGCATTACACGATGGTGGTTTGTGTGCTGCATGATACCCCGACAAAATGTCTTGTGACACATGTTGTGAAATACTATATCACACTGCACAGCAGTGGCCTTTCTTGTATCATACTCTGGTCTATT
>CM065714.1:8143050-8148050 GCA_033310375.1 Conus canariensis | reverse complement strand
GAGAACTGAAGTGAATTACAAGGGCACTCTGGAGAGAATTCACCTCCTCCAAAGTCAGACGGATCCTTTTTTTTTTTTTTTTTAATCCAGACCCCCCACCACAGTGGAAAGAGAAAAAAGTGTGTATCATAACAAGGGAAGAAAAATGTTGGTGTAGGTAGGCTTTCATCTGTCTTCTTTTTTCTGGATTTATGTACTTTGTAACTTCTGTGAGCCAGTTAATTTATGACCGAAAATTAACTTGGTTGGCATGGGCCAAAAGAATAACTTTCCATGTACTGTCTTTTTTTTTTTCAATAAGATAATGGAAAATATGAAATGTCAACGTTTATATTACAAGAAAGTTTTAATATTCAGTGAAAACATACCACGATATAGATAATAGTAAGTTTGTAAACAGTGTTCATCGTTTGCGCAAAATCTGGAATCAATTTTCTGAACCCATCCAGGATCCACTCTTGGTCTAGATCTGCACCAGGGATCTGTACCAGAATTCCAAGATCTACACCAGAATTCATAGTGTTCACCTCTGACCTACACCAGAATTCATTGTGTTCACCCCTGATCTACACCAGATTTCACTGTGTTCACCCCTGATCTACACCAGATTTCACTGTGTTCACCCACTGATCTACGCCAGAATTCATAGTGTTCACCTCTGACCTACACCAGAATTCATTGTGTTCACCCCTGATCTACACCAGATTTCACTGTGTTCACCCCTGATCTACACCAGAATTCATAGTGTTCACCTCTGACCTACACCAGAATTCATAGTGTTCACCTCTGACCTACACCAGAATTCATTGTGTTCACCCCTGATCTACACCAGATTTCACTGTGTTCACCCCTGATCTACACCAGAATTCATAGTGTTCACCTCTGACCTACACCAGAATTCATTGTGTTCTTTTGCATCTCCTGCCTCATCCCTACCCTCCTACAGTTGATTCCTTCCAGCCAAAGTCAAGGTCATTTTGGTTGTTTAACAGTCTTGAAGACTGTTGGTAACAAACTTCTTCTTGCCCAAATCCAACAGTGCAAAACTGAACTCACAAGTAAATAATTATGTGCCTATATTTTTAGACAGCGTGTGTGTGTGTGTGTGTGTGGTGTGTGTGTGTGTGTGTGTGTGTGTGTGTGTGTGTGTGTGTGTGTGTGTGTGTGTGTGTGTGTGTGTGTGTGTGTGTGTGTGTGTGTGTGTGTGTGTGTGTGTGTGTGTGACAGACAGACAGAGACAGAGAGAGACAGACAGACAGACAGACAGACTGACAGAGAGAGAGATAATATGCACATAAATGTGTGTGTGTGTGTGTGTGTGTGTGTGTGTGTGTGTGTGTGTGTGTGTGTGTGTTTGAGAGACAGACAGACAGACAGAGAGAGAGAGAGAGAGAGAGAGAGAGAGAGGACAAAATTCTTTATTTACAAGGACAGTAGATAAGCACTGATGTGCTTCCTTTCTACATCCAGACCTCGTCCTGAGTAGGGTCAACCATGCCGAATAAGATACAGCAATAAATGTAGAAGCAGGCAAAGTTAGGTTCAACTGTAAAGAGAGACAGTGAGATGAGGGAGGGGGGGTGGGAAGAGGAAGAGAGGAAGAGAGGGGGAAGAGAGAGAGAGAGAGAGAGAGAGAGAGAGAGAGAGAGAGAGAGATGTGAGGGGGAAGGGGGAGGGAAGGCACATAATTATGCATGTTACAAAACAATCAAACAAACAAACAAAATCTGAGGAATACAAGAAGCAAACACGGACATATGAAGACAATTAATTTCAAAAACATGAAGAGGAAGAAAAGTATGTGGAGACAAAAAAAAAAAAATAGTGATGGCCCAGTCTCAATGGAGGAGGAGGGAGGGGGGGGGGGGTATGTCAGGATAATAACAAGAGAGGCAGACAGACACACAGACGGAGACAGAGAGGGAGATTGAGATGGGCCCCGAGTGTTCATTAGCATAAGCCTAAAATGCATGGTTACGTAAAACATATTGAATCAAAACGTGTGTCGTTCTTGTCACAAACATCTCTCTCTCTCTCTCTCTCTCTCTCTCTCTCTCTCTCTCTCTCTCTCCTCTCCCATACGTGTTACCATGTTTAAGTGCAAGTGTTGCAGCATTTGTGGTAATCTGGTAGCTATAGCAAGAATGAGACGAATCGCTATTTTTAAGCCAGTACCTTCCCTGTCATAAACTAAATCATTGTCATTGTCTCCCTTGGTTCATTGTCTCCCTTGGTTCCAGCCCTGATGTGGCCCCTTGCGGTCGGCTGGGCTACAAGCAACATTATCTTATCTTATCCCTTGGTTCCAACTCGACCACCAATATCCGCCATGTCAGCACCAAGCTTTCCCTTCTAAACACACATCCCCTCTTCCTCTCCGAACATCCGCTTCTAAAAATAAACTGCCAAACGATATAAACACGAAGCGGCTCAGACACGCCAGCCTTCTGTAATTCTGCATTTATAAGCACTGCACCCCACCAAGAACATCCCCCATCTCCGGTGATGTTTTTCTTTCTTTTTCCCACCAGTCTTACACAACGCAGCACGGTGCCATCTGCTCTCTTTCCCGCAGGTCTGGGGGTACAGGAGTACAATAACAAACCCTGGGACGTAAAGCAGGCCAGGCAGCTGGGGCATGTTAAGAAGACCCGAGCTGCACTGCTCTTACGTCTCCGCTGTCAGTGCGTAGCTTTGATGTCTGGGGATTTATGAATGCACGTTCAACCCGGAGGACTGGGTGTGGGCTGTTTGGTAGTTGAGGGTGCAGTCAGTGAGTGGGCCAATGGGTGTGCGTGTGTGTGTGTGTGTGTGTGTGTGTGTGTGTGTGTGTGTGTGTGTGTGTGTGTGTGTGTGTGCGCCCCCCCCCCCCCCCCCCTCTGTAACAGAGAGGACTAAAGGGTGGAACCTGGGACCTGATAAAAAACAAAAACATGTTTTATGGCGTGAAGCAAATCTGTGGTGTATCTTTAAGTTAATTAAACGGCAATGTTATTTCGCCGTTTTAGAACACACAAATAAATATGAAACAAGTTCATGATAAAATCTTTTAGGTTAAACAACAATACTGTTTCACCGTTTTAGAACACAAAATATGAAACTCGTTTGTGCTGGATCTTTCTGTTAAACGACAATGTTATTTCATCGTTCTAGAACGCACAAATGAATATGAAACGCGTTCATGATGTATCTTTAAGTTAAACGGCAATGTTACTTTACCGTTCAGAACACACAAACAAATATGAAACAAGTTTGTGATGTGTCTTCAGAAAAACGGCAATGTTATTTCACCATTTTAGATCGCACAAATAAATAGGAAACAAGTTTGTGATGTATATCTAAGTTAAACGGAAACGTTATTTCGCCGTTTTAGAAGACAAATAAATATGAAACAAGTTTGAGATGTATCTGTCAAACGGTAACGTTATTTCACCGTTTTAGAACACGCAAATAAATATGAAACAAGTTGGTGATGTATCTTTGAGTCAAATTGCAATGTTATTTCACCGTTTAAGAACACACAAATATGAAACAAGTTTGTGATGTATTGTTACGTCAAACAGTAATGTTATTTCACCGTAGAGCACACAAATAAATATGAAACAAGTTTGTGTGTGTGTATCTTTAAGTTAAACGGCGGCAATGCTATTTCACGGTTTTAGAACACACAAATAAATCAGACCCAACTCGTTCAACATGACTTCCTTAAGATTGTAATCTCTTTCAACCGCTGATTCTCTAGACCATTCCACGTTACGGAAGATTACTTCAACAACTTCTCAAAATTCCTGAAGGTTTTCTCCTGCTGTAATGATCGATCTGCCGCCTAACAGTTTAATCCACGTGGTTGCCTTCGATCCTTGAAATCGACCTCAGCTCTCTTACGACCTCGTAAATCTGAGTCCAGCTCCAATTTTCCGTTTCTTTAATCTCCTTCAGTCACGTGACCTCTGCAGGATATTGTAGGACAACTTCGACCTACCCCCACCCCCACCCCTTTCCGTCCTCTTTCTGTATATGACAACCTTAGGATCTTCTACGATTATTCAGACCTCCGGAGTCTCTCTCTCTCTCTCTCTCTCTCTCTCTCTCTCTCTCTCTCCTCTCTCTCTCTCTCTCTCTCTCTTATTCTAGCCTTATATATTCTGGTGGTTGTTTGTGAATAAATTCATTGCGTCATTCATGTAAACAGTCGAAGACATTATTTCTCATATCTATATTAAACTTTCTCATCAGTGTCGATTAAAAATAACTCGTCTTCCGTGGTTCCTTACAGCCATCATCTCTCTCTCTCTTCTCTCTCTCTCTCTCTCTCTCTCTCTCTCTCTCTCTCTCTCTCTCTCTCTCTCTCTCCTCTCTCTCTCTCTCTCTCGCTCGTTCGCAGGAAACAAGCAGTTATCTTTTCTACTCTCCTTGCCAAAGACAACGTGGACCTTCAACGTTTTCTGAAATCGCTGGGGGAGTCTGTTCTGTGCCTGCACGTTATAAAAAGCGACATTACCTGTTTCTATCTTTACATCTGCATAATTACTGGGCTTGTTATAGGTATTTTGTGGTATGTACATATTTGTTGGTATCATTGGGCCCTTTCCTAGGCCAACAGAATAAAGTTTTGTTCATCCTCTCTCTCTCTCTCTCTCTCTCTCTCTCTCTCTCTGCACCCCCCCCCTCCTCTCTCTCTCTCTCTCTCTCTCTCTCTCTCTCTCTCTCTCTCTCTCATATTTCTACGGTACACGCCTCACTGAAGAAGAACCCAAAAGCACAATAGATCTTGATAAAGGTTACATATTTCAAACATACCACGCGTCAGCAGGAAACGATTCTGCGCCTGTTTCTATGTGTTGTTCTTGATGCTCATTTCACAATGGCACAGGCTGGCCCGTCAGACATCACAACTGATCAACCAACTATGCAGACCCGTTTTACACCCCCACCGATACAAGGGACCATGTCAGTAGATCATACAGTGAACTGACACCCCTGTACACTGCCTAAAACTG
>CM065714.1:8125550-8128050 GCA_033310375.1 Conus canariensis | reverse complement strand
GGGAGAGGTCACAATAAATATTTCAGTTCGTTTACCGTCAGTTGGGTTCAGACAAATACAACCTTCAGTCCCCCCACCCCCCACCCCATTCTCCACCCCCACCCCACCCTATGGTGCGTGCCTTACAGAGGTCTGTTGCACTGGCATCAGGGAGGGCGTGAGACTTTCCTAGCTGTCTGCACGCACGTTGCGCACATGACACCACTGGCTCCCACAGCAACCCCCCTGATAGGTTGCCTCCCCGCCAAGTCTGCGACCTCTTCGCAGGGGTACGATTGGAAAACTGAGCGACCGTGAACCGTGCGACCCGGTAACAGGAGTGGACTGATGCGTGAATTCTGCTCACTAAACACGGCGGGTCTCCCCACGCCAACAAGCTGGAGGCTACCCGACCACAAGTCTGGGTGACATGTGTTCAATCACAAAAGCAACAGAGGAGAAAAAAACAACAACTAAAAACGCCAAACCAGGTTGGACTGAGCAACTTCCCATTTTGACAAAAGACAGGTGTGAAATGTGGCTAACTATGCAGCAAGCCAGATCAATTGGGCGAGCGAATGACACCGATAGGAGTTTGAAATGAGAGAGAGAGAGAGAGAGAGAGAGAGAGAGAGAAGAAGAAGAAGAAGGCGAAGAAGAAGATGGATCCAATAAACAGACTTGACGAATATTTTTTAAAACCAAACTATTCAGTAAAGAAAGAAAAACCACGCTAAACGTTCCATGCCTTTCGAAAGCAAACGAAGCCTCCTCCCCTCCCACAAAAAGAAAACAAAACAAAACAAAAAGAAAATCGTCCGAAGAACCGAACTTCTATTCACGACTACCGCAGCCACCTGCTGTTGGACTCTCTGCTTTAACCGGCCCCATTGTTAACACCACAGTTATTAAGATCTTCTTCTTCTTCTTTTCCAGTTTCATTCTTCAAATGTGCATGCAGGAAAGCAACTCTAATTCACAGCACAACACGTAATACATGTCACCTGTGACAGGTCGCGACACACCCAACGAAGCTGGTGAAGAATCACCTCAAGGAGACTCCAACAGGAACAGCCAGACAACGGGATCGGCAAGAACACCCAGCCGACAACACCCAAACACACAGGGAACAGAATAACAACTGCAGCACGGAAGTGTCATGACAACATTATTCAACGAACTCGGACACATAAACTAAAGCGACACTTGCTTCCATTTCAGACATCTTCACAGCACGCATCAACCAGACAGTAGTAGTAGACATCTTCACAGCACGCATCAACCAGACAGCAGTAGTAGACATCTTCACAGCACGCATCAACCAGACAGCAGTAGTAGACATCTTCACAGCACGCATCAACCAGACAGTAGTGGTAGACATCTTCACAGCACGCATCAACCAGACAGTAGTAGTAGACATCTTCACAGCACGCATCAACCAGACAGTAGTGGTAGACATCTTCACAGCACGCATCAACCAGACAGTAGTAGTAGACATCTTCACAGCACGCATCAACCAGACAGTAGTGGTAGACATCTTCACAGCACGCATCAACCAGACAGCAGTAGTAGACATCTTCACAGCACGCATCAACCAGACAGTAGTAGTAGACATCTTCACAGCACGCATCAACCAGACAGTAGTAGTAGACATCTTCACAGCACGCATCAACCAGACAGCAGTAGTAGACATCTTCACAGCACGCATCAACCAGACAGCAGTAGTAGACATCTTCACAGCACGCATCAACCAGACAGTAGTAATGAACCTTACCGGGGTATCACACAGCAAGTTGTCACCTAAAAGTCAAAAGATCGCTAACATGTGAGGACTTCGGGCAAATGTACTTGCGTTCTATGCAGACCAACTATAAGCAGTTCAAATCGGTAGAGTAAATAAACAATTAGATAAATAACGGAAAGTTTAAAATGAATAAATAAGGAAAGTTATCTGGCTCCATTGTTAATGGGGAGGAACGGAAACGAAACGAAACGAAATTTTATTTAACCAGGGTAATGAGATAAGCAATATAAATACTTTTTTTTCACCCAGCCCTGGGGCAAAAGGAAAGAAGTAAGTGGGAGAAGGGAGGAGAGGGGGTATGTCGAATCCAATGGTCAACACAGTTCCGATGTCCATGCCTCCTTTTGAGAAGTCGCTTGTTGAACAGGACAGCTGGAACTTTCCCAAACTGTTTTTCTAGTGTTCCCTAGCTGTCAGCTCCCATCTTGAGGTCCTTTCCTTGGCAGTTTGTGTGATCAAGGCTCACAGCTGTCAGCTTCATCTTGCTTCCCATAAATGAAAGTCTGTTTTACCAAAGTTCACTGTCAACTCCAGTGTTGTGGTCTTTACTTTGGCAGTTCGGTTTACCCATGTCATAGCTATCAACTCCGTCTTGTGGTCCTTTAATGGCAGGCTCCTTTACCAATGTCCACCAGCGGTCAACTGCCGCCTTGTGGCCCTGACATTGGCAGGTAGTTTCACCGATGTTCATAGCTATCAACTCCGCCTCAAAACCCG
>CM065714.1:8118050-8120550 GCA_033310375.1 Conus canariensis | reverse complement strand
TCTGTATTATTTCAATTCCATCACTTAGTTTCGCTATCGCTGCAAAGTCCACAAGAGTCTGTATTATTTCAATTCCATCACTTAGTTTCGCTATCGCAGAAAGTCCACAAGAGTGTATTATTTCAATTCCATCACTTAGTTTCGCTATCGCAGGAAAGTCCACAAGAGTCAAGCGACGCTGTTTTCATTCAGTCCCAAGGACTGGAACGTTCCACAGCACTTGCAATGCACCTCTACGGTTAGTTCACACTGGGTTTCTCTGTCACGTATACCCACTCATCTCTGAAACTGAGCAAACACGATAAAAAACGTTTAAAGTGTTGCGCAAACACCGAGGCAGCACGGGCACACTGTAGGTGTTCCCTGTAACGATCTTATCATGGGGCGAGGCTGGTGTCTCATGTCTGATAGTTGACCTGTCACTTCCATGTCCTTGCCTTGCCCTGTTCAAATAGAACGGCTTTGTCCACGGGAAAAGGGTCGTGTCGTTCTCTGAGACGCAAAGCCTTGGCAAGCGATCCACACGGCGTTTCATCGTCAGTACGGATCACACTGGAAAACACTTCATCTTGGAGTTTCTTACTGTCTTCGAGTGAACCGTGATCGCTCGTTGCACGGTGTTGTTTCGCCATGGAACGCCGACTCTGATGTGGGCATGATTTACACAGTCGTGTGACTGAGCCGGATCACCCTCAACATCCTCAACATTAGTTCACAGATTCTCAATTAATTCCTCAAGGACTCTACCCAAACTTCATGTCCCTGTTCCTAGAACTGACTTATTCAAATCCAGTTTAACATATTCAGGTTCCTGTCAATGGAACTCGCTCCCTGAGTCAACCAAACAACACCAATGCACATCAACCTTCAAACAGGGGGGGTCAACAGAAGGTCTGCCCTGGAGGGGAAAGGGGGAAACGACCAACAATGCTGTTTTTGCCAGACACGAGGGGGGCAGCGCCCCCCGCCCCCTCCCCTTGTCCGGCCCTGAATGTCAACGGTTGATATAAAGGCTGCCTATATACGTCATCAGTTCACACTGGAAGCAGAGTACGTTCCGCGTTTTCCATCATTATACATTTCTTTTAGGTCAGACATTCCATACATGCGGTGCTCGTCTACATACATTATCGAACCACAATGAAATCGCTGCATATAACGTGAGCAGTCACAATGCAAACATGATCCGCTGTCCGATGACTCCATCCGGTCATGCTCGTGACATGGTCAGTGCTCCTCGTGACACGGTCAGTGCTCCTCGTGACACGGTCAGTGCTCCGTGCTCCTCGTGACACGGTCAGTGCTCCTCGTGACATTCTGACCCCTTGTCACACCGTGACACCACGTCAAATGTATCATTGTAGCAGTCTCACTTAAACATGTAACAGTTGTGACATTTTTCGTGCATCATACATCAAAATTGTAAGGTTATTACTCGAAGAGTTTTCGTTCGGGATGAACGGACATTGTAGCAATTGCTTTTATAGATTCATGTTTACTGAATCCCATCAAATTTCACGACTTTCAGCCTTTGCTGCTGAGGGGAGGGAAATCCTATTTCTCCATCTATCAGAACGCTTCGGGTGCCTTTCAATGTACAGGTAACTCCTGTTGACGTTGTGCTGTCCCTTGGACGACAAAAACCTTGTCAGCAGCAGACGGTGTAAGTTTATGACCCCTTAAAAGCTGGTCATGTCTGATAACTCCTGTTTTGCCCCAGGCTCTCGATCAACGTCTTTCACTTTATCAGTACTGTGCTACTCCCAAATACCCCTTCAGAAAAAGCTCTAGGTGATGCAGCATTATCCACCATGTAACCATTTTTGGTGGAAACCGTTCCATTATAACATGTTATATTGTATCACACCATTAAGTAGCTTCAACATGAAGTATGGAAGTACGATTGCATTTCCTAACTACTGCATGCGGTTTTTTGTACTCCCAGTTCTTATAGAACAGGGAGTTTTTTTACAATGGGAACGAAGAAATGCTGTCTGTCTGTGTGTCTGTCCGTCTGTGGCCGAAATGTGTTCCACTCGCTCCAGACAAAACTTCTAGGCCGATCTTTCTGAAAATTTGTAGGTATGTTCATTATGGGTCACGGATGATGCTCGATGTTTTATTTTACCGTTATAGCCGCTACTAACGTCTATAACGCCCCAAAACGATTTTTCTTCCGTTACTAACGGCTATAACGGCCCAAAACGGTTTTTCTTCTTTATGGAATATGTTCATTATGGGTCACGGATGATGCCCGATGTTTTATTTTACTGTTTTAGCCGTTACTAACGGCTATAACAGCCCCAAACGGTTTTTCTTCCGTTACTAACGGCTATAACGGCCCCAAACGGTTTTTCTTCTTTATGGAATATCTCAGAAAGTACTTGGCCGATCTTTCTGAAAATTTGTAGGTATGTTCATTATGGGCCACGGATGATGCCCGATGTTGTATTTTACCGTTATAGCCGTTACTAACAGCTATAACGGCCCATAACGGGTT
>CM065714.1:8113050-8115550 GCA_033310375.1 Conus canariensis | reverse complement strand
TCCGCCAGTACTCAGCGGTCAACGAAGACGTTGCCGCACGGGAAGGGGGGGGGGGGGGGGGGGGGGAAGCCAGCTTCTGCTGTGTGTGTGTGCCATAGCCTGTAACACTATATAAAGGGGACTTTGGGAGGCATCCTATGCCAAAGCACATTTCTTTAAAGCTATGTTGTTTCCTTTGATTTCTTCCGCAACAATTCGGTTTGACGTTGCTGACCGTTCCGATGTGATAAGTTGTGCTGCAGTGTTGCCAGGGGCTGTGTACAGCTGATGAAATACGACCCGTTGTACCGCTGCAATGTTGCCAGGGGCTGTATACAACTGATGAAATAAGACCCGTTGTACCGCTGCAATGTTGCCAGGGGCTGTATACAACTGATGAAATAAGACCCGTTGTACCGCTGCAGTGTTGCCAGGGGCTGTATACAACTGATGAAATAAGACCCGTTGTACCGCTGCAGTGTTGCCAGGGGCTGTATACAACTGATGAAATACGACCCGTTGTACCGCTGCAGTGTTGCCAGGGGCTGTATACAACTGATGAAATACGACCCGTTGTACCGCTGCAGTGTTGCCAGGGGCTGTATACAACTGATGAAATACGACCCGTTGTACCGCTGCAGTGTTGCCAGGGGCTGTATACAACTGATGAAATAAGACCCGTTGTACCGCTGCAATGTTGCCAGGGCTGTGTACAACTGATGAAATAAGACCCGTTGTACCGCTGCAGTGTTGCCAGGGGCTGTATACAACTGATGAAATAAGACCCGTTGTACCGCTGCAGTGTTGCCAGGGGCTGTATACAACTGATGAAATAAGACCCGTTGTACCGCTGCAGTGTTGCCAGGGGCTGTATACAACTGATGAAATAAGACCCGTTGTACCGCTGCAGTGTTGCCAGGGGCTGTATACAACTGATGAAATAAGACCCGTTGTACCGCTGCAATGTTGCCAGGGGCTGTGGACAGCTGATGAAATACGACCCGTTGTACTGCTGCAATGTTGCCAGGGGCTGTGGACAGCTGATGAAATACGACCCGTTGTACCGCTGCAGTGTTGCCAGGGGCTGTGGACAGCTGATGAAAGACGACCCGTTGTACCGCTGCAGTGTTGCCAGGGGCTGTGGACAGCTGATGAAATACGACCCGTTGTACCGCTGCAGTGTTGCCAGGGGCTGTGGACAGCTGATGAAAGACGACCCGTTGTACTGCTGCAATGTTGCCAGGGGCTGTGGACAGCTGATGAAATACGACCCGTTGTACCGCTGCAGTGTTGCCAGGGGCTGTGGACAGCTGATGAAATACGACCCGTTGTACCGCTGCAAGCTCGGACCTAAAGCTACCTGGGCGAAATCAAATAGAGTAAACAGCACCACCCAAGGAGAGTGGAGGAAGGGGGGGGGGAGGCCTCTCTTACACTACACTCAGACCACCAGAACGACAACACATTCAGAGGGGCAGCAAGAACGGCCGTTCTTCTGTCGGTCACCAGTAGCGAGATCCGAACTTCCTTACGGCTCCAATAATTGCAGCAGCCCTGCACACACATGGGACCCCCACGCTCGGCCCGACTCAAAGCAACATGAATCATACTTGCCATCTATGCGGCGGAAGTTGTGCGAAAACGGTTTGCACTGATTGTAACGGCTGACGACACCAAGCCACTGACTGGTTGTGTGGGTGTGAGAGGAGACGAGAGAGAGTGGGAGCGGAAGGGGGTGTGGATGGGGGGGGGGGGGGGGGGGGGGGGGGGGGGGGGGGGGGGAGGGGGAGGGGGAGGGGAGGGCGCTAAGAGCCGGAAAAGACAGGGAAAGGTCACTCCTCAACGTCTGTGCTGTAAGGGTCAAGTCAGGAGGCCGACTGTACGACCCCACTCACTCACTCTCTCTCTCTCTTTCTCTCTCTCAACAAAAAAATTATGTATGCCCCTCTCTCTCTCTGTATATGTGTGCCTATCTATCTATATATCTATTTATCTATCTGCGTGTGTGTGTGTGTGTGTGTTGTGCGCGCGCGCGCGTGCGCCTGCGTGTGCGTGCGCGTGTGTGTGCGTGTGCAGAAGTGCATGTGCATGTGCATGTGTGATTTGTGGGTTTGTGTGAGCATACACACATATCTGCATAATTATGTATGTGTACATGTATGTGTGTGGTAGATAGATAGACAAACAGACAGACAGACAAATAGATAAAGTTCAGGTTTGACGTCCGTTACATCCTACCCGCCGCCGCCACCCCCATCACCTCATTCTCTTCCTCGCTCCCTCCCCGGAGCCCGGAATAGCTCAGTTGGTAGAGCGCCGGACTCGTGATCCTGGGGTTGCGGGTTCAAATTTCGGTACAGGGGGATTTTTCCCTCGGAGTTAACATTGGTTCTGACTCCATTCCTCAGACAGTCCTTCGAATGAGACTATAAACCGAGGTTCCGTGTGTGAACGCACGCACAACATCTTGCACATACGTAAAATCCCATCACCAACTTTCGGAAGAGAAGGCCAGTTTGGC
>CM065714.1:8070550-8108050 GCA_033310375.1 Conus canariensis | reverse complement strand
AGTGAGTGGGGGTGTGTGTGTGTGTGTGTGTGTGTGTGTGTGTGTGTGTGTGTGCACATGCGTGTATGTGTGTGTGTGTGTGTGTGTGTGTGTGTGGTGTGTGTGTGTGTGTGTGCTAGCAAGTGCGTGTGTGAGTGTGTGTGCGTATCTGTATGTATGTGTGCGGTCATGGGTGCGTGCGTGCACATGCGTGCGTGCGCGCGCGCGTCTGTGTGTTTGTGTGTGTGTGACTGTGTATGTGTTTGTGAGAGTGAGTGTGTGTTGTGTGTGTGTGTGTGTGTGTGTGTGTGTGTGTGTGCGTGCGTGCGTGCGTGTGTGTGTGTGTGTGTGTGTGAGAGAGAGAGAGAGAGAGAGAGAGAGAGAGAGTGAGTTTATGCTCATCTTAGGTATATATCCTCTTGTCGTATGAAGAGCATTTCTTCTCTCTCTCTCTCCCTCTCTCTCTCTCTCTCACAGAGAGAGAGAGAGAGAGAGAGAGAGAGAGAGAGGGGGGGGGAAGAAAGAGATAGTCAAACTGGTGAATAACAGGCAGCGAGGTTGACGGTGATTATTCTCTCCCCCCCCCCCCACCCCCCCCATTCCCTGTTTCGTAAAGGAGGGAAAAACCCAGCCTGTACCATCTCTATGTATGCTAAATATATGCCTCCCTGCCCGTCACCAAGTGGGACACCAAACCGCATTGCTGAGGGTAAGGACGGGAACAGCCTCAGGTGACTGACAAGGATGTCAATTACACGTCAACACAAGACCTGCATGACAGCTGAGGTTGGTTGGTCGCGATTTTGCCGTTGTGACGAGATGAGTATGTGTGGTAGGTGGGTCCTCTAGAGGAAGGACTTGGAATAATTTCTCGATGAGAATTATCTTAACATTTCACCTACACTCTCTCTCTTACTAGTGGTGGAAGGAGCAACTTTCTGGCACTAGTCATCAAAGAAATTTTTATTTTGTTCTGGGACTTGGTAAAATACTTAACAGTGGCTCTGAGATAATTTTCCTTAGGCCTGTAACTTGTAGCTCCGAGAGACAGAATTGAAGAGAGAAGTTCAAACATTCAACATTTGATTGAACAACAGAGAACTGACACAAGTTAAGTGCAATTTCACACATCAACTTTTATTGCTTACACATAGGTAAGTATGGGCATGTCAAGTTCATAGGCTAGGGTTTAGTTCTCATTGGACTACCACAATGAGGGGGCCCTCCCTCACTCCTACTTTACTCGCTTGCACTCAGTGCACAAGCTTAAGTTGGCATACAGGGGTTCTGTCTAAGTTACACTGAATGTATATGGTTATTATACATCCACTTCGCTTTAAAGCACCCGGTGTTTGTAGCCAGAGTGGTACTCATAGACAGGTTCTCACTGTGTCGTCACAAAGTGAGGGCAAGGGTCTGATGGGTTTGAGCCCAGGTGGTAAGCTAATTTAGCTTTGCTTCGGAGAGGGTAGTTGATCTCTCCTGTGGTTGGTGATTGCCCCACTGGTGTAGATTGGGTGTCTCCCTGGTGTTGGGCGAAGTCCCAGCTTCTGGTCCAGCTGCAATGTGTAGCGTGACCAGGATAGCGTGACCAGGATCCCAGTTCTGCGATAAAGAGAACTTGGTCTGCAGGTGAGAATCTGATGGCTGGTTTGTCGAGTGCACACATTTACCCTTGTTTACTTTCAGCACAGGTGTGAGACTCAGCCAGCAAAGTATTCTCTATGGTAGAGTTTCTGCAATAACTATTAATCTCCACTTTTGTTTAAAGAGTAAGTTAAGCTCACAAAAGGGTAGGAGACAGTAATACTATGTTACATAGTTTCAGTCAGGACAACTCTTCCATGTTTCTTATGAATTAAATCACACTGACTTGGGCTACACTTAGTCCAAGTACACATGTGGTGTAGACTTAAAGTCATACACTACAAAATCATTCCAACAATCACCAGTATTTATAAATCAGGGTAGCAGTCCTTAACCTAGCACAGGTATACCGTTTTCCTGATAAAAATTAATCAATGAATTATTTTCTTAATAGACACAATTGCCTACTGGCAAAAGTCAGGGTGAACACAAAGAACAGTGATCAGATAGTTAACAACGAATCATAACCACTGGCAGAGAGCTTTTGCCAATGATGGCAAGCAAACTCCTACACAGAATAATCATTCATCAGTTTGATACATGTTGCTAAGCATTTGTACAAATTTACAATGTTAACGCACACCCATACATAAAATCAATACATAGATTCGAAAAGGTAAAACAGAGTTCCAACTCACTTTTCCTGGGAATGAACAGTGAATGACTGGAGATCAACGAGGGTTACCGGGGTTTTCCCACGCCTTCTCTAGTTGACTCTTTTTTCTTCCACTGGTCTGGTCTACAGGCAGTCTTGAGGGGTCAGTGAATATGTATTCTAACTGCGGAATTCGGTTGTGACAACCTGTCAGTCACCCATCAGGGGTGAGAGGGGGAGGGATCTAATCTTATTACCAGTCGCCACGGAAACCGTTTGAACCTACTCGGCACAGCTCACGGACTTCAGCGGCCAGTTTAATTTATGCGTCCGTATAGACACAGACTCTCACGGAGAAACTCCAGTGACATAAGTTACCAGTTCAGCCAGTGCACGGACTGTAGATATGAAGGGGGGGGGGGGGGGGGGGGTGGATTGGGAGAAGGAGGGAGGTTTGGCGATTGCCTTTGTGTCAATTGCAGCCGCATGTGGCATAGGTGGGGGGGGGGGGGGGGGTGGTGGGGGAGCTGGCGTGGGTGTGCTTTGTTCACGGGTAGAGGGGGGAGGGTGTGGGGTAGCGCGGGGAGGAGGGGGAAGGGGGGGGGGGGGTGGAGAGCGGCATGGTCGGCCATTGAAGGATTGAAATTATGTGGGTGTAATAGGGGGAAGGACAGTGGAGAAAGGTGGGGGGGGGGGGGGAGGGAGAGTGGGCATTAGATTTGAAATCTATTTTCTTGTTTGGGTGTATAATGGGAACGACGTAGATGATTTATCAAGGTTTGTTAAGCGTAGAGTGGGTAGCATGTTTGTATTTCTTATTTTTTTGTTTTTTATGGATGATCGATGACTTGCAATGTTTGTTACTCGTAATGTAGGATTTTTTATTATTCTTTTTTTTTTCTTTATTATACGCATGATTTTTATCTTTACATTTATTAATTACATCTATCATTATCATTCATTTATTATCATTACTATTATATTACTCTATCATCTATTATTTATCTATATCATTATCATCATTATCTTATCATCTTATCTATCTATCATCATTATTACTAGCATTACCATCATCATCATTATTATCATTACCAAATTTTGTTTTACTTCTTTGTCTCTCCTTTTTCTTTTATCTATGAAAAGGTACGCGAACGCAATAGAACTCCTTCTCCGCACACACACACACACACACACACACACACATACACGCGCGCGCGCGCGCGCACGCACACACACACACACACTCACTCTCACAAACACATACACAGTCAAACACACACACACACACACACACACACACACACACACACACACACACACATGCAGTCACTAAGTGGGCGGATGGAAGTAGGTAGTAAAAGCCACCCACACACACACACAAAAAAAAAAAACTAGAGGAAGAAAAATATGGAACAGGCGGAGAAAGAAACACCCCAGATGAAAAAGACGATGAAGAAGAACAACAACAATAACAAGAAGACGTATAAAAAGACCACACACACAAAAATAATAACAACGAAAAGAAGATATTCTCGGCAAGGAAGAACAACGTTATTTTGACAAATTTCAACCAAAACGTCGACGCGTCGTTCTCGAATGAGGGACACAAACATAAGGTGCACTGCTAAACACAGACCGCCAGTCAACAAAAGGAAAGAAAGGAAAAACAAACAACAACAACAGAAAAAGGGGGGAGGGGGGAAAGGACAGCAATAAGAAGAAACAGCCATTGTGAACCAACAGGTGAGAGGCAACACGAACAGAAGTTAACGACTCTCTCCCTCCCTCAGTCCCATCATCCCTTCCTCCCTCCCCCCCCCCTCTCTCTCTCTCTCTCTCTCTCTCTCTTAACACTTCGTTTTCACATTACTCTTCTTCTTTTCTTTTCTTCTTCTTCTCCTCCTCCTCCTCCCTCTCTCTCTCTCTCTCTCTCCCCCTCACACACACACACACACACACACACACACACACACACACACACACACACACCAAATGGGATGTAATTTCTGTCATGAACTAAGGAGGGTTGCTTTAAGTGCCGTATCCTATCACCTTTTTCACTATCCGTGTGTGTGTGTGTGTGTGTGTGTGTGTGTGTGTGTGTGTGTGAGTGTGTGTGTGTGTGTATGTGTGTGTGAGTGTGTGCGCGCGCGCGCGTGCGTGCATGCGTGTGCGTGTGTGTGTGAGCATGTGTGAGCGTGTGTGTGTATGTGTGTGTGTATGTGTGCGCGCGCGCGTGTGCGTAAGCGTGTGCATGTGTGAGCGTCTGTGAATGTTTGACGCTGTGTGTGAGCGTCTGCATGTGTGTGTGTGTGTGTGTGTGTGTGTGTGTGTGTGTGTGTGTGTGTGTGTGTGTGTGTCTGTGTGTGTGTGAGAGAGAGAGAAGAGAGACAGAGAGAGAGAGAGAGAGAGAGAGAGAGAGAGATATAGAGAGAGAGAGAGAGAGCTTATGCTCATTATATCATGTATGTCCGTTTGTCTTCAGAAGAAGTGCATCTCATCCTCTCATGCGCGCGCGCGGAAATACACAATTACGCAAACATACACGCGCGCGCGCGGGCACACAGACACACACACACTTACGTATGCACGCGCGCACACACACACACACATATGCACTCATGTATGCACGCGCGCGCACACACACACACACACACAGTGAAACAGAGAAAGGACAGTGGGAGGACAGAAAGCGAGGTCGACGTATACTGAACATACCCCCTACCCGTCATGCTGACGGAACTGAAAACCACGAGGCAGAGGAAGGGGACAGCCTAGATGACTGACAAGGATGTAAATTACACATGATCAGAAGACGATAATAGCCACTGAGGCTGTTTCCTCGCGTTTTTGGCATAAGTGGCTATGTAGTTGTTTTTTGTTGTTGTTTTTTCCCCGTACATCATTGACAAATTGAGCGAAAGCAGTCAACTTCCCTTTACATTCATACACACACGTACGCTAGCACGCACTCAAGCACACACACCACACATGCACGAACATTCTTGCGCGCGCACGCACGCACACGCACACACACGCATGAACACACACACACACACACGCATGAACATACACACACATGAACACACACACACACACACACACATGAACACACACACACACACACACACACACACCACATGAACACACACACACACGCATGAACACACACACACGCGCGCGCGCGCGCGCGCGCGGGCATAAAACACACACACACACACACACACACACACACACACACACACACACACACGTTCACTATGGGGCCAGACAGAGTAAGGCAGAAAAAGTTACAACAAACCAAAAGAAGCAAAATAACGAACAGACTGAGAAAGAAGCATCTGATCTGAAAAACAAAGAAGAAGAAGAACTACACCAATTGCAACAACAACAACAACAACAAGACAAGCAAAAAATACAACAATAGTTTGAAGAAAACATTCCAAAGACACGATCAGGAACGGACAATTTAGAGGACAATGAAAAAAACAAACAATGTTATTTATTTTTACAAATTTCCCAACTAAACCTACAACGGCGTCCTCGAAAAAGGGACAAAAACATGTCATGCATCACTATTTATAGGCCCCCAGTAACAAAAACAACAAAAAAATGAAAGAAAGAAAGAAAAGGTTGAAAAAAAAAACAACAGAAAAAATCGAAAGGAAAGAAGAAAAAGCTTGTGAATAAACATGTGAAATGCCCCACGAAAAAATAGAAGGTAACGACTGTTTATTTACTTAAGGAATACTTCAGGTTAGCATTCCTTACTTCCCTTCTCTCTCTCTCTCTCTCTCTCTCTCTCTCTCTCTCACACACACACACACACACACACACAGAGGCACCACACAACACACAAACAGACGCACACACACACACAGGCGCACACACACACACACAGATGCACACACACTCAGTCGCGTGCGCGCACTTATACACATACACATACGCATATACATACAGACATAAAATACATACATATATCCGCCTTGGTTTAAGGCTGTGTCAGACCAACTGACATAGGCTAAAACACCAAGGCTACATCAAAATGTTGTTATGCTCTGTATAGTTATGCAGGGAGCGTCTTCAGTCGTGACAAGCTCCTAGCATAACATTATCAGTCTCCAAAATCCCTCGAAGTCGGAGTGTGGCTGCCCACGTGGCGGGGTAATCAAAAACGGTCACACACGTCATGTTCTCATCCCCAGCTGATGCATTTGTGCCATAGCGTTCAAGTACTTAGGCTGTTCGGATGATCCTTGGAGTCTTTTAGCCAGGGTACAACAACAACAACATACATACACACGCACGCACAAAAACGCACGTACATATGCGTCGGCATGAACACGCGCACGCGTTCCAGCACACGCGCGCGCACGCGTGCGCGCGCGCGCGCACACACACACACACACACACACAACCAGACGCCGGCATACGCACGCACAATAGCACGTATGGAAACACACACACACACACACACACACACACACACACACACACACAACAACGAAATGGGATGTAATTTCAGTCATGAACTAAGGAGGTTTCCTTTAAGTGCCGGTTAAGGTTGCTTGTGTGTGTGTGTGTGTGTGTGTGTGTGTGTGTGTGTGTGTGCGCGCGCGCGCGCGCGCGCTTCCCCATCTGTCTTCGCCCTCGTCTCTCTCTCTCTCTCTCGTTCGCTCGCTCGCTCGCTAGCTCTGTGTGTGTGTGTGTGTGTGTGTGTGTGTGTGTGTGTGTGTGTGTGTGTGTGGATCAGTACCTCCCTCCCTCCCCCGTTCCTCTCCCTTTCGTATAGTGTGGTGTGTGTGTGTGTGTGTGTGTGTGTGTGTGTGTGTGTGTGTGTGTGTGTGTGTGTGCGCGCGCGCGGCGTGCGTGCGTGCGTGCGTGTGCGTGCGTGTGCGTGTGTGTGTGTGTGTGCATTCGCGTGCGCGCGGGCTCGTGCTTTCGCGGGTCTGTATCACTGCTTCGCGAGTGCGTGTCACTGGTGTGAACTGGAACAATTGCACAAATCCTGACACACATACACACCCTTTACGCAGCGTATTGTATGGAGAGCAAGCGTCCTGCACGCGAGCAAACAGTGGCCACCATCTCACACGGTGCAAGGACCCGCTCTTCTCACGTGCTGAACAACACTGCATCATCAGGAACAGCAGGATTTTAAGGGGGAGAGTGGGGGGGGGGGGGGGGGGGGGAGGGGGAGTTGGGAGGAGGCATAGAACATGGACAGGATGGGTTGACCGGACGGATGTACGCTTTGGTCACTTTGATTTTTGCGCCCAATTTAAGAAGATAAAATGATTGCTCATTCTTCGTTTTCATTGTTCTGAATGTTGTTTGTCTTGCCTCAAGAAGACCATAGAGGTCGAAACGCGTCGTGTTTTGTCTGGTAATGTGTTTGTCTAGTTTGTCCAGCGGAACCAGTTACTTTTCTCTTCTAAAATTTGCCTCAATATCCGCCTTCAGTCACCTCGCTTTGAAACTGTTCGTTCTTCGTTTTCATTGATGTGAATGTTGTTTGTCTTGCCTCAAGACCATAGAGGTCGAAACGCGTCGTGTTTTGTCTTGTGATTTGTTTGTCCCTGTTGTCCGGCGGAATACTATTTCTTTCTTCCATTGACGCTGTAGTCACTGACGGCTACACTGACTGTGGATGACGTGGGGTTGACCACAAAGAATACCCCCCACGCCGGTGTCCCCACCAACGGGAGTAAATAGCGCTGTGGTCTGTATACCTGGGGTCAGAGGTACCGTGACTAGCCGATTAAGGCCTCTAGGGATGTGTGTACATAGAACACGGACAAGGGATTCGCCGATCAGGACGCTAAAGACTTGTACACACAGCACACTTGTCCGTAGGCTTCGAACGGCACCATGTCTTAAAAAAAAAAAAAAAAGGCTACATTCCGCAGAGTCAGCGACGACAGTTCAAGGTCAGGTTGGTGACGGTTTACGCGGAGTTGCACGTTTGCACCACTTGTGTCCGTCTGCCGCGGCACCGTCAACATCTGCGGCACAGAGGACGTTAGGGACACGCCGCTCGTTTTCAGGCACAAGGACGTTAGGGACACACGCTCGTTTTCAGGCACAGAGGACGTTAGGGACACGCGCTCGTTTTCAGGCACACAGGACGTTAGGGACACACGCTCGTTTTCAGGCACAGACGACGTTAGGGACACACGCTCGTTTTCAGGCACAGAGGACGTTAGGGACACGCCGCTTGTTTTCAGGCACAGACGACGTTAGGGACACGCCGCTCGTTTTCAGGCACAAAGGACGTTAGGGACACGCCGCTCGTTTTCAGGCACAAAGGACGTTTGAGACACGCCGCTCGTTTTCAGGCACACAGGACGTTAGGGACACACGCTCGTTTTCAGGCACAAAGGACGTTTGAGACACGCCGCTCGTTTTCAGGCACAAAGGACGTTTGAGACACGCCGCTCGTTTTCAGGCACAGAGGACGTTAGGGACACGCCGCTCGTTTTCAGGCACAAAAGACGTTAGGGACACGCCGCTCGTTTTCAGGCACAAAGGACGTTTGAGACACGTCGCTCGTTTTCAGGCACAAAGGACGTTTGAGGCACGCCGCTCGTTTTCAGGCACAAAGGACGTTAGGGACACGCCGCTCGTTTTCAGGCACAAAGGACGTTTGAGACACGCCGCTCGTTTTCAGGCACACAGGACGTTAGGGACACACGCTCGTTTTCAGGCACAAAGGACGTTAGGGACACGCCGCTCGTTTTCAGGCACACAGGACGTTAGGGACACACGCTCGTTTTCAGGCACACAGGACGTTAGGGACACGCCGCTCGTTTTCAGGCACACAGGACGTTAGGGACACGCCGCTCGTTTTCAGGCACACAGGACGTTAGGGACACACGCTCGTTTTCAGGCACAGAGGACGTTAGGGACACGCCGCTCGTTTTCAGGCACACAGGACGTTAGGGACACGCCGCTCGTTTTCAGGCACAAAGGACGTTAGGGACACGCCGCTCGTTTTCAGGCACACAGGACGTTAGGGACACGCCGCTCGTTTTCAGGCACAGAGGACGTTAGGGACACGCCGCTCGTTTTCAGGCACACAGGACGTTAGGGACACGCCGCTCGTTTTCAGGCACAGAGGACGTTAGGGACACGCCGCTCGTTTTCAGGCACACAGGACGTTAGGGACACGCCGCTCGTTTTTAGGCACAAAGGACGTTAGGGACACGCCGCTCGTTTTCAGGCACAGAGGACGTTAGGGACACGCCGCTCGTTTTCAGGCATACAGGACGTTAGGGACAAGCCGCTCGTTTTCAGGCACAGAGGACGTTGGGGACACACGCTCGTTTTCAGGCACACAGGACGTTAGGGACATGACGCTTGTTTTCAGGCACAGAGGACGTTAGGGACACGCTGCTTGTTTTCAGGCACAGAGGACGTTAGGGACACGCCGCTTGTTTTCAGGCACAGAGGACGTTAGGGACACGCGCTCGTTTTCAGGCACACAGGACGTTAGGGACACGCCGCTCGTTTTCAGGCACACAGGACGTTAGGGACACGCCGCTTGTTTTCAGGCACACAGGACGTTAGGGACACGCTGCTTGTTTTCAGGCACAGAGGACGTTAGGGACACGCCGCTCGTTTTCAGGCACACAGGACGTTAGGGACACGCGCTCGTTTTCAGGCACAGAGGACGTTTGAGACACGCCGCTCGTTTTCAGGCACAAAGGACGTTAGGGACACGCCGCTCGTTTTCAGGCACACAGGACGTTAGGGACACGCCGCTTGTTTTCAGGCACACAGGACGTTAGGGACACGCGCTCGTTTTCAGACACACAGGACGTTAGGGACACGCCGCTCGTTTTCAGGCACACAGGACGTTAGGGACACGCCGCTTGTTTTCAGGCACAGAGGACGTTAGGGACACGCGCTCGTTTTCAGGCACAGAGGACGTTAGGGACACGCCGCTCGTTTTCAGGCACACAGGACGTTAGGGACACGCCGCTTGTTTTCAGGCACAGAGGACGTTAGGGACACGCCGCTCGTTTTCAGCGAGAGAGCGAGGTGAAGCTAATTTGGGGCAATTGGAACTATACTCTCATTTGGGGCAACGATAACTCTAACTCTAATTTGGGGCAACAGGAACTCTAATTTGGGGCAACCGGAACTCTGATTTGGGACAGCCGGAACTCTGATTTGGGACAACCGGAACTCTACTCTCATTTCGGGCAACAAGAATTCTAACTCTAATTTGGGGCAACAGGAACTCTACACTGGGCCAACAGGAACGTCTGCTAAGGTAAACCTGGGTCAAGTGTACTTACTTGGTCTCCACCTTTTCTTTTCTTTTTTTTTTTTCTTTTTTTTTTTTAAGCCGAGTCCAACATGAAATCAACCATTGTCACAAATGAAATAAACCATCGCCACAAGTGTTTAATGAGAAGTGTTTTTTGTTTTTTTTTAATCTGACTTCCATAACCTTAAATGCTTAGTAAGACACTGACGACAGACCACGACAGAGAATGCTGAGAGACCAAGAGGAGTCCAGCTATCCGAGCATGCTTACACCCGAATGGATGTCGCCTCCGTTAGCATGTCCATGTGTGGGGATCACCCCTCATTCTGACACACACGGAGTATTCATTGTCCAGTTATCTTAATCACGTTGTACATGTCCACGTACATGTGCTTTGTTTTTGAGTGTTTTGAGTCATCCGAAACAAGCGAAATCATAATTGCTCAGGCTACTGTCGGAAATTATTTTGGATAATGCCCCTTCTGTTCTGGGACGGAGAAAACTGAAATGAAACATTAGCAATGGACAGTACATGTACCTGTTCAAAGGCCTTGAGAGAACTATAAAATAGGCATTCTGGCTCACCCGGCTCCGCTGTTGCTCCGCCGGCTTACCCAGAATGCCTATTTTATAGTTCTCTAATAGTAAACACTTTACAAACATACATAATGTGTAGGATTATCTGTTTTTAACACTAATTTAGAAAACTTTTGAGACTTTAGTTTTTGCTTAATCCTTCGTTTTTCTTGATCGTTTTCAATAACATCGTTTTCTTTCATACATTCATCAAATGCGTCTCTATCTTTCATGTGGAATAAACCACTGTCTTTAATTGTTCTCTAAAGTCTTTTAAAACTGAGTTATATTTCTGACATAAAATCCACACACTTATCCCAGCATGTCTTCCACTGAAAGCCAGTTTTGACAAAGCGTTTCTTTTTTTGACTATGTCTCTTTCTGCTGAACAATCATCTATAATAAATAATGTCTGAGTTCCTTCAAACTGTCTAAAGAAATGTTCTAAGCACTCGCTAAGTTTATTGCTAGGATCAACTAAATAGATTTCATCATCTGTCCATATAAACCTTCTGTCGTGATATGCTTTGTTCCATTTGAGTGTTGGACAGAAAATTACAATATGATCAAAATTATAACTATAAACTGTTTGTAATAGGTCGAGGACAAATATTGTTTTTCCACAACCAGTCTGTCCACAAATCAATGAACAATGAGGGGTTTTTGTCATAAAGTTTAACATCGGCATTGACACCAAAGTTGTCTGCTCCATAGTTTTAAAACAGAATTTAATCTAATCCAGTTATTGTTTTTATCATACTCTCTGTCAAAACTTGTTCAGTATAATAAAAACCTATAAGGTCCAAATGTGTAAGATTAATCCAGTTTAGTTCTGTAAGATCGTTTCTATTTAGACTAATATCAATTTTGTTGCTTGTTGTCATGACCTTAATATCCTCGCCATTGTAAAGAACAACGACAGTAACTTTAAGTTTGTCAACGTCTAAGTTTTGCCAGCTAATAAGAATTCCTTTCATAAGATTGTCACTGACGCCCAGAGCTCCATTTCTCGCCTCATCTTTTAAGACAGAAATTTTAAATATCATTGTGAACGTGTCTCCTAATTTTGTGCGTGGAATGAACTGTAATTTTGTAGAAGCTTTCTTTAAAACCGATTCTCTTCTGTGGAGGATGTACTGTTTGTCCCCAAACGGCTTTATTTCGATCTCTTTCCGACTGTTGTCCTCTGGCATAAGACTTACATGTAAAGGGCCAGAGTTCAATGCTTTTCTGAAACTTTTTTGACGGTCAAAAAATGTAAATGGGCTTAAGAATTCAAATTTTATGTCCCATTCTAAATATGGTTCTAAGTGCCATTTGTTGTCAGTTTTTCGAACTATTTTATATTCATACTGACCCGCATTATTTGCTTCTACATTGCGTAGTTGTTCTAGTTTAGGAAACCTTTTGCTGTCGCTAACCTCTTTGCGTTTATAATCTTTAGTGTACTCAAAACCATACAAAGTGCCTATCTCACCGTTCTGTTCAAAGTCCTCAACGTCTGCAAGGTCTTTTAATTCTAAAGTTACACACCTCTCAGGCGCTAATGTAACTCCTGATTCTTCTGGCCCACGAGACATTATTTTTAGTACACCTTATTATTTTATTTCTAAAACAATGTGCAGGTTATCACATTTCACGACTTTCCCTGTTTTATCTGTGATCTTTATATTAAATGATCTGACCCTCCCACAAGCTAATCTTTTAAACTGTAAATTAGGGAATTGTATAATTTCATAATCGCAATATGCAGCTTTCCCTGATGGAAGAGCTCTTAAAACAGTTGAGGGCCTTCCATCATATAAGTTTTCATCAGTGCTCAGCTCGTCCAAATGAACATAGAGTAATGAATGTAATGCAAGATCGAGCGGATATTCTCCCTCATAAGTAGTTTCGTCTGGTGCAACTATAAAACTATGATTGTCAGTTGCAAAGCCTAACATTTTAGCTAGCTCTACATCAAAAAGGTAATGGTCTACTTCTTCTTCAGGTTTGAATGTCAACATTATTTTCAAATTTGCATTGTTAAGTTTGAGAGTAATGTCGAAGTTACTCATTGCTTCTTTTAGCGAGCAAAACCCGTAATAACCATCAGGTATGGTTAACTGGCTAACTAAGTTTCCTCTTTTGTCAACTTTTTTAATCTTATTATTCTCCTTGGATTCAGTTATATTAAACCATACGACTTTGTAAAAAATTTCATGGAGTGCGACCCTTTGGGTTCCGCAGTTATTATCAATAGCATATTCTAAAAACGAAGGACTGTCTTGAGTTGTTATTGTTACAAACATTTTTAAAACAAATTTAAAAATGAGTGCATTCAAATATACTAAT
The DNA here is from genome assembly GCA_033310375.1 of Conus canariensis. NCBI lineage: Eukaryota > Metazoa > Mollusca > Gastropoda > Neogastropoda > Conidae > Conus > Conus canariensis. The sequence goes on along the minus strand of CM065714.1, from coordinate 8,094,641 downwards.
GCAAAATATTCTGACGGGCCGCACTACAATCTTAAAAATATAACAACTGACACCCTTGACATTTCTGTGACTCAGTCTGACGCCTTTCAAGTAAAGGTTAGTACTCCATTGGATCGTTATCTTAACCCTCCTATTAAAAAAGACTACATCGCGAAAGTGTGGTTTAGTCATCCGATGCAGTTTTATCAGAACCAGTTAAACTTTGCTGTGTTTTGCGCATCAACTGGGTGTGGAGTGTCGTATGCTGATCATTTAAATCATCCTGATCCTTTGGTGAGGTCAGTGTATAGATTTCATTTTTATTACACCTTCAGACGTATTTTGTCAGAACTGCAAGCGCCATTACCAAATGACAAAACGTTTAATCCATTCAGCAACAGAATAGATTACAAGGCTTTTGAAAGGATCTGTAACGAATTTGATATTGACCCAAAGACAGACTTTAGACAAAAGTTGGATCTTAATCATGGTTTAGGCACTCTTTATTATTGGGGAGTGCACAGAAAGTATAACTATGATTGGAATCCTCCTTACACATCTTTCTCTTCAGGCACAACTGTTCACCTCGGGTCCATAGAGCAAGAGCATAAAACAGCATGGACAACATTTATTTTGGATACCTCTAAGGGCCTAACAAAAGCGGGAATAGAACGAATAAACGACTCTATTCGTACTTATGTTTGGTGTTTGCTAGGTTCGCAAGCACAAACGAGATCAAACATAATTGATCCTTCTACTGGCTTTGACGCCCAAAAACAGTATTTAGCAATTTTAGAGGACGCCATTAATTCTGCAATTGATTTGCCTTCAAGTATTAAAAGGTACCAAAATGTTTTGCAATACGCAAGATCGAAAGTAGACTTTGCTGTCGGCACTGGTTTATACATGCTGCCTTCTGACCTCAGACTCCAGATAGGAACAATAATAAACTATAATAATGAAATCCTTGTGGCTGGTAAAGAAGAGAAGGTCGGAAAAAACGACATAAATTCTAAGCCAGCAATAGCAATAAAAAAAAGAAGTCCCACCAATCACCCAAAACCCCACCCCCAACCAATCCCCATGGTGAATAAAAGTGACCCCCATGAATATGAAAAGACAGCACTTGTTATTGGATTAACTGCCCTAGGATTACTTGGTCTTTATCTTACTATAAAGTAACCCAACTATTAAGACAACTAATGTCCATAAGTGCTCAGCCATAAAGCCAACTACTTTGCTTGCAGTAGACAAAAGCCAGCTAACGACACTCCCTAACATGCCAGGTAAAGAGTCTATGGCCTTAGTGGCTAATTTTTTTAATAAACCCGCAAGATGATCAAGTTGTTTTTTTACCCATGATTTATCGGGTGGAGGAGATGGTGGCGGAGGCACTAACCCTTGCCCACCACCGCCTGTAATAGCCAACACCAGTGTACTTATTGCAAATCCTAAGGCTGTTATAACACTTGCTAATGTGACACCTTGCTCTCTAAACAGTGTTCTTATTCGTTCTGCTAACGTTGTGTCTTCATATAAAATTCTTTGGATAGTTTCTCTTATTCTGCTCACTTGAGTTCGTAATTGTTCTCGGTTATTAGACAACACTTCTAGTCTTGCTGATCTCTCTTGTTCAAGATCTTTTAGTCTTTGTGTTATTCTTTCTTTAACACCAGGTCCTAAGTTGTGGTCATCAGCCTCAACTAGTTTTTCTTTTTCTCTTTTTATATGCTCATCTAGTTCGCCCAGTTTTGCTAAATTGTTTGTTAATTCGCCTCTGATGCTTCTCAAAGCATGATCAAGGGCCACTATTTCTCGCATAGGTAGCGGCGGATCGTGCATAGTTTTTAATACTGTTTCTTCTGAAAAACTGGTTTCTGCTTCTATTATTTCGTCTGCTGTTGGGCTTAAATCTTTAAGTTCCATGATTTGTATTTGGTTATCTGTTGGGAGTTCTTGTGGTGTGTTTTGAAGTTTAGCAACTGCTTCCCTATCTAATTTTGGTTTAGTAATGCCAAGGCGATTTTGTTCGCTCACACTGAGCCTTTGTCTAATTGTACTCTTTTTTAAAAACTTTGATGAGTCTGGTTTAGTTGTAAGCTGAACAAGTTGTCCTTCGTCGTTTTTCACAAACAAATGGTCATCTTTTGTTTCAAAATCATTAGGGTCTATAAATTCGGGAGGTTCTTGGCCTAAACTTTCGTAAAATGATTTGACCTTACTTTGTGTTAATTCACGCCGCAATGAGGGCAATGGATGTGTCAAAGGGGTCATTTCACTCATGTCGTCTCCAGGATCAAAAACATCATAATCTTCAATGCCTGCCATGTTTTAAAAATAATTAACTTTTTATTTTGTTTTATAAAAAAAAAATGTCACAAGCATATGGCTCAATTCTTGACCCGCATAGAAGACTGAAAGAGCCCTTTGGCGTGAAGGGAAATAAACAGAATATTATTGTTCCAAATAATCCATCTACTATTGATTCAGATCAAATTCTTACTGTTAAATTTCCAGACCTAGGAGCAGATGAAGTGATTGTGCCGGGATCTGCACGTCTTACTTTCAAAATAGAACTCGAATCAGCAACAGACGCAAACAGGACAGTAGTTCAGAATCTGGGACGGGCAATCGTTAAGAAAATTTCTATAAAACTTGAGGGGCAAGAAATATTTTCTTTACACAATGCAGACATATTTCTAATCTATTGTGATCTATGGCTAACCGCGAATGAAAGGGCCGATCTTGCGTTTCAAGGAATCGAAAATAACGAAGCACTAAAACACAGAATAGACGCCGAAGATGCAAAAGACAGTAACAAGGCTGAAGCTGTAAGTTATGCGTTTGGAAATCGCTTTTCTATACCCTTAGATTTTGAGTTGTTAAAAGCGCATGCACCATACTTTCAAGGAGCATTAAAAGACAGATTGTCATATGAACTAACTTTTAATGAATACAAGCGTGTCATTAAATCTACAGACTCTGAAGCAAAGTACAGCATTTCTGACATCTCGTTAGAGTTTGACATTGTTAGCAACCCTAACTTAGCAAGGCTGATTGAGCAACAATATCAGTCAAAATTAGCAATATATTACGAAAGAGTGATTCATCATACTTGTCAAGTGCGTGAAACCTCTCACAAAAAGCATTAAACGCTTAGAGGCAAAAGGGACGTTGTACGTAGTATACAAATAGGTAATAGAACCATTAACAAGTATGCCTTACCCATCGCACACGGTCGAACTGTGTCAAGGAGGACGAAGCGGTCAGGTAACAGATGGCACCTAAGGTAGTAAGGAGTTCGGACCTGCCCGACAGCGAAAGGGGAGAGGAACATAACCACTAGGACCTCGGTGCACCAAGTGAGTGCTAAATACTCAGTCAGCTGAGGTTCTTTTGTAAACAGTCAGTGAAGAGCAGGAGTCTTGGACTCGTTCGGATGGTATTGCCGTGGGTCACTGGGTTGGTTCTATTGTCAGGCTGGTTGAACGCGCGTGGATGTTGTTATCGTAGCCCTCTTTAAGATAATTACTGTGTTAAAGTGGCCTCCGAAGTCGGCGGGAATTTTCGATGTCCATCTGGTGCCAAGTGTTTGTTTGCTAATCAATTAGGTAGGGATGTGTGTAAATGCAGATGTGTGGAGAATGTAGCGAATGGAGAATTCACAGCACTTGTGAACTAGGAGGGTTTGAGAAGCAGCATGGACAAAGGCATGGCCTGAAGGGGAATCCTTTGTTTCCCTCCCTATATAAAGTGAGGGAGAACAACGAGAGGGGAGAGGAACACCACAAGAGAGAGAGAAGGCAGAGGAGAGAGAGAGCGAAGAGAGAAGGGTGGGCAGGACAGAGAACGGGTCGAGAGAAACGTGGTCTGGGAGATAGAAGAGACAGCAAAGTCTTAGGGAAAGACAAGCTGGAAGAGAAGAAAACTAAGTTTGAAGCCCAGAGGTGGGTGAAGACAGACAAACTGAATTTGAACCCAGAGGTGGGTGAAGGAGACGAAGAAGAAGAGTTCTACGTCGAGATCCCAGAGACGACCACGAAGACCCAGTCCTGAAACCTGGAGCCAGTCAACCAAGGGCCTCACCATCAAGCAGTGCTGAAGAAGACGTGAAGAGACTTTTCAAGAACTGTGGTGTGGTGTGAAAGCGTGGTTGTGTGTGTGAAAACCTGGCCAGGTAAGAAGTCATTTTTATTATAACCCGGGATTAGGAAGTATTGATCTTTTATGTGTTGATTTGTTCATTTTGTGTAATTGGATTTTTCATGTTTGATTATAGTAGCATAGAAAATGGATTTCTTGTGCTCAGTCGTGTTAGGAGAGAAACGAATGCGTGACATCCCATTCCCAGAGAGAGGTGAATGTTTGGTGGGCGCATGAGTGTGCATATGCGTGTACGAGTGCAAAGATAACCTTGGTGTGTTAAACCTGACTAATAATACATCAACTTAGTGCACTTAAGCAATACCATCACGATTTCCCCCGTCCTGGACAATACTAAATATCCTAAAAGCAGGGCAGACACAATATGGAACTTTAGTTTTAGTGCCACAGCAAGATCCCTTAAAGGTATTTTATTGCTGTGTGAAGATGAAGAACCATTCAAAAGACAAAGTGAAAAGTTTATCAATCCTAAAATAACGAAAGTACAATGTTCAATTGAGGGTAGTCCTAACCAAGTCTACGGTAGTGGGCTTAAACCTTATCATCATTTTGACGAAATAAGAAAATTCTTTGGAGGCGGGAGGTCTAGAAGTCCAACAGTAGACCTTGTGTCTAAAGATCTACACCTTCACAGTGTTAGACTTGATGAATATTTAACAACGAAATACGGTTTATGGATTGACCTAAGGTCAACAGAGGATAATCAGTTGCATGGGAGTGGGAGAACAGTTAAAGACGTAATAAACATTCAAATTGATAAAGAAAAAGATAGTGATAAACCACTTAATGTACATTTGTTTTTAATATATGATGCGCAGCTGAATATTCAAGATAACAGATTAAAAGATATCCAATACTAAATTATTTTTATTTTTAAAAAAAAAGCATGTCTGTTCAGGTTTATCCAAAAGTGCCCAAAGAAGAGATAGTAGGCAACTCTGACATAAAAACTTTCAGATTAACAAACATAACACAAATGCAAACCCAACTAGAGCAGGACCTTTCAAAATACAGTAAAACCAAACGAAGGTATTCTGCTGTCTTTAATGCTGTTACATATGTTAATACTGGAGCATCGATCACTGGTGCTCTATCAGCAGGAACAAGTGTAGGTCTCTTAGCAACAGGCGTAGGTGCACCGGCAGCTTTACCTCTAGGTGGTTTGTCTTTAACTCTTGGCCTGTGTTCATTGGCTGTAAGTGCTGTCAGCAAAAAAATAAAAGCTAAACTCCAAAAGCACACAGCTATGGTTCAACTAATAACAGCTAAACTTAGTTCCTTCAAACTGATAATTGATAAAGCACTAGTTGACTCGAACATCACGGATGAAGAATTTAGTCGCCTACAGGCTGATTTTGAGGACTACAAAAGACAAAAGTTTGATCTTCAAAGAAAGGCAAGGGCAACTTTTTCTCAACAACCAGACACCGACCAGATAAAAAAGGAATGCTTAAAAAAAGTAAACGAGACATTAAACTCTGTTCTAAACAGCTCACATTAACAACACCAAAGGGCGTTTATACTTTAGTTTATGAGTCTAAGCACAAAAAGACCTCTGATATTGATTAATTAATTTAAATAAATATTTTGAGTTAGAAAAGAAGCTCAACATGGATAAGATATATGACAGTTTTGACTCTTGGTTAGATGCAATGGAAGAGGAAGAGCGTTTGTCAAAAGCTTTAAATGAGGTCGTTTTAGAAGTTATTGATCCAACAAACGTACAGGCAAGCGTTGTACATGCTATTTCTCAAGTTCCAAGTAAACTAACAATAAACCCTCCAGTTAAAGTAAGGTTAGTTGTTTTAATCGACTATATAACAATAAACGAAGAAAATCTAGAAGTCTGGGTCTCAACTAAACAGCAGACTATTCTTTCTTATAATGACTTAACACCCGGTTGGGCAGATCAACTTCTTACACAGTTTAATGAAGCCTCTGAAGCAGCTAAAATGAGAGGCTCTGGTTGGTCAGAGGGTGAAGTCCTAGACATCAGATTAAGACAGGCTAAGTATGAGCCAATTGTAGGCAAATCTTACATTCCACTGCCTCCAACATTAGTTGCAAAAAGAGCAGTTCTGAACATAAAGAATTCAGACGACAAATGTTTTATGTGGTGCGTTCTTGCGAAGCTGCATCGCGTTGCCAAAAATGCAGAGAGAGTATCTAACTATCAACCTTGGGTCAATGATCTTAACTTTGATGGACTCACCTTTCCTATGGCTGTAGACAAAATTGATCAGTTTGAAGAACAGAATCCCCCAATAACTGTTAACGTATACGCATGGTCTGAAGAAACCAACCTTCTGCCAATTAGAGTGTCAAAGAACAGTCCAACAATAGGCGAACCAACCAAAACTCATGTAGACTTACTCCTAATGCAAAGCCTTAATGGGTTGCACTACACTCTAATACGCACAATGAGTAGATTACTAGTGCATACTACAAAACAACATAGCAAACAAGAATTTTGTAGAAAATGTTTAACAAGAATTCCGTCCGTTCAAGCTGCGAGCGAACATGTAAAACATTGTCTCAGTCCAGTTGACTGCAATACAGAACTAATTATGCCAAGAGAAGGCAGTAAGGTTAGTTTTAAGAATTACAAAAAACTCCAGAGGTCTCCATACGTTGTTTACGCAGACTTTGAATCGCTTATTGTTCCTTATGAAGGACCTGCTCCAAAACATTTACCAAAAACAGTTATAATGAATAACCACCAGATTTGTTCATTTGCCTTCATTGTTGTCAGGTCAGATGGTGAACATTCAAAGCCAGAATTATACAGAGGACCACATGCAGCAAAACATTTCTTAAAACGCATGCAAGAAGTTCGTAATGTCTGTTCTAATAATCTAGTCCTATCCGATCTTAAGATGACCCCCGAAGACCAACAAAAATATGACTCAGCCACTCACTGTTGGATTTGTGGTTTAGAGCTAACACCTAAAAGTTTAAATCCAACAGTAAGAGATCATGATCACATTAGCGGAGAATTCAGAGGAGCAGCACATAACAATTGCAATCTTCAACTAAAGTTTGATCCTAGGACTTGGAGACTTCCTATATTCTTTCATAACTTGCGAGGTTACGATTCTCATCTTATATTGCAAGCAGTAACTAGCGATTTCAGGGTGTCATGCATTGCGCAGTCATCAGAAAAGTACATGTGTTTCACTTTAAATAATTTATCTTTTTATGACTCTATGCAACACCTGATGGGATCATTAGAGTCACTAGCAGGATCATTAAAGTCCTGTCCAATAACGGAAGAATATTTTGACCCAACGGTGATTAGAAAGGGCGTTTATCCTTATGAGTACATGAACAGCTGGGAAAGGTTTGAGGAGACAGCCCTTCCGCCTAAAGGCGCGTTCTTTAGTAGTCTTAGAGGAAAGGACATCAGTGATTCTGATTATTCTTATGCTCAAGAAGCGTGGCAAAAATTAGACTCTAAAACAATGGGAGACTATCATGATTCCTATTTAATGGCGGATACTTGTTTGTTGGCGGATATCTTTGAAAATTACAGAAAGACCTGCATGAAACATTATAGTCTAGATCCTGCGCATTATATTTCTGCGCCTGGGATGAGTTGGGACGCATTCTTAAAATTTACTGGTGTACAGATTGACCTGTTGTCTGACCTACCAATGCTTCAGATGATTGAAAACGGATTGCGTGGCGGAATTAGTATGGCGTCTCACCATTACTGTAAAGCAAACAACAAATACCTAGACAACTATGATCCAAGTAAAACTTCTAACTATCTTATGTATTTAGATGCAAACAATCTGTATGGTTGGGCTATGAGTCAATCACTTCCATTACGTAACTTTAAAATGTACACAGGAGGTGTAAAAGACATTCAAAAGTTTTTAAAATGGCTTCAGAGTCTAGAAGCTGATCAACAACAAGGCTTTATTCTAGAAGTTGATTTAGAATATCCTCATGAACTTCATGATTACCATAATGACTATCCATTAGCGGCAGAAACCCTAAAAGTGTCAATGACAGAACCGCCTAAACTTGTGCCTAATCTTCGTGACAAAAAAAATTATGTCTGTCATTACAGACTTCTCCAATTTTATTTAAGACATGGTTTAAAGTTAACAGCAGTTCATCGTATAATTGCATTTGATCAAGAACAGTTCATGAAACCATACATCATGAAGAACACTGATCTCAGAACTAAATCCGCAGATGCTTCAGAAAAAGACTTTTTCAAGTTGATGAACAACAGCTGTTTTGGAAAGACTATGGAAAATCCGCACAAGCGCAAAGATGTCAGATTGGTCACTAGAGAAAACGATGCAATTAAGTTGACTTCAAAACCAAATTATCAAGACTTCTTCAGATTTCATGATCAGCTTTTTGGAATAATGATGAAAAAAAAGAAAGTCAAATTGGACAAACCTGTTTTTATTGGGTTTACTGTTTTAGAGCTGTCGAAGCTTTTGATGTTAGAATTTCTTTACGACTACTTTAAACCCTTGTATCCAGAGTCCAGAGTTCTGTACACAGATACAGATTCCTTTGTAATCGACATCACTACTGAAGATTTTTACAAAGACATGGAATTAGAAGTAGCAAAAGGGCATGCGGGATGGTACGACACATCTGATTACCCTAAAGATTCACCTTTGCATTCAGTTATTAATAAGAAGGTTTTAGGTAAGATGAAGGATGAATTATCTGGAGGTGTGATCAAGGAGTTTATTGGTTTAAGGTCGAAAATGTACAGTCTTTCAAGCCAAAAAAAGTTGTCAAAAAAGCAAAGGGAATATCTCGTAGTGTTGTGCAATCAAACATATCACATGACAACTACAAAGAAGCATTGTTCAATAAAAAGACTTTTCATCATGACAATTACAAACTACGATCTAATCTGCATGAGATTAACACAACAGTTGTAACAAAACGGTCTCTTGACCGCACTAACACAAAAAGAGTATTTGTTAATCCAGAGTATTCATATGCAATTGGGCACTGGAGAATAGTATAATCGTATGTCTTCATGGAGTTTCTGTTTGGTCAAGTGTTATCAGAAGCTCAACTATATCATTATCCAGTATAGCCAAATCATTATTATTCATTACTGCTAAATGTGCTTCAATTTTTTTTATCATTTCAAGATTTTGATTTTTCCATATCAAAATATCAGAATCTAGGGATTGGGGTAGTAAGCGATTGTCTGGCATAAGATTGTCAATGTTCTTAAATATTTTTTTGATAATAATATTATAAGCAGATAATTGACGTATTAATTTTGAAAACTCTTTTTTCTTTTGAGCTTCCATTTTAAACTCAAATGTATTTGCCTAAATTAACTGGAACTGTGTCTGGTGGGATTATCTGCAGTTCTTCCTTCACAAAAGATCTTCAGGGGGCTGGTCGTTTTGTTGTGTCAGTTTCTCGTAAATAATACACGGGCGGATTCATTTTCACAATTTTTTTTATCTCATATGGATCAACACTCCAAACTGGATCTGTTGCCCTGATGCGAGTGTCCCCTTCCGCTTCTCCCGGTGAATAAAGGTATCTCACTTTTAAACCAAATGGTAATAGTTTACTGGATGAGTCTTCAATAGCAACATTTATTCGTTTGGTTTTGATTGCTTGTACTGGTTTTAGCCCTTTAAATTCTTCATTATTCATTGCGCGCAAAACTGAGGGCAGTCTTTTTACCCATTCTGTGTTGCGAGAATTGTCAATCAGCTCTCTGTGATACTGGTAGGAGAAAAGTCTTTCAGATAACTGTTTGTTAAAGTTTTCAACCAAACCCTGTGATCTGTGAACACCCAGAATGCCTCTTTTAATAGTAACTCTATGTTTTAACAATAATTGATTCACTTGACCTTTAAATTCTTTTCCGTCATCGACTTGAATCATGCGAGGATAAGTTAAGGGTCCTCGTTGGTATATCAGCTGTATAGCAACAGCAACAGCAGAAGCACTCTTTTGTGTTAATGGTTCCGCATCTTTGTATCTTGAAGCTATATCAATGACTGTAAGTGCGTACTTAAATCTTTTTCGTCTAATCGTATCATGGGGTAAATATAGAAGATCCATTTGATGGGTGTCGTTTGGAGTTATATTCACAAAGTGTGGTCTCTGTATTCGTTTAGGCGCAGGTAAATAAATTTGCCAAATCGCTTGTTTAGATAACCATTCTTTTGCTGTTTGTTCACTGACTCCCGCTGCTTGGCTAAGCTTTTTAATTGCCGTTATTCCCTTCCAATATCCTTTTGGAGAATAATAGATTTTTGTACATTTTTATTCAGCCAATACTTTGTGCAACAAAATACACAGCAGTCATGCCAAAGACAATAAACAATATTTCTTGCATCTTTTGTTTTTCTGATGGTTGATAAAAGTCGCTGAATTTTGGTGGGGGCAATGTTTCAACTTGTTGGCCTGTTACTAGAAAATATTCTTTTATTGCCTGGTCAACATCTTTAAATGTGTAAGCTGCATGTCCCTGTTGTTTAAGTCTGTCGTTAATAAAATCTAACTGCTCCATTCTTTGCTTTTCATAGGTATCTTGTGCAGCGGCTAGTTGCTCCATAGCTCTGTTATGTCTTTTTCTCTCTTCGTTAGTTTGTAGTTTACTAAACGCGTAATTACTTCCGCTGAAAGCAAGCGCGTTGACCACTGCGCCGCCTATCATCATTACGAGTGAAGCCATTTTTATAAATGTATTTTTCATTTTTACATATTTATATTTTCTGGAATTATTCCTTGCTTAACTAGAAAATCTTTCGTAGCAAATGAAGCTGTAATGACAGCAATCAACTTTGCTGAGTCTTCAAAATCTAGCTTGCCAAGATCTGCTGGTTTTATTCTTAACAAGCTTTTACCAAGCATTGTGTATCCTACACTTAGACCTCCAATAACAGCAGAATGGTATACGAGGTTGGCAACAGTTTTTTCGGTGCTCATTTTTTAAAAATAAAATAATATTTATTATTAAATAAAACATGAACTGCGATGATTTACTTCCTGAACTTATGATTACAAATAATCAAGTTGATGACCAAGCTATTATGCGCCAAAAGGAAAGGCTGTATTCTTTGGCGGCGTGTGGAAAAACAAAACAGTACCTCGGAAATGAATTCAGCATAGAACAGATTCAACAGATGTCGCCACAAGACATTGTAAAGTATCACAACAGGTATGAAGCGCAACTGGGGTCAAGAATGGTCAAAAGTGTCGGACAAACTGTTCTTAGTTTGTACACTAAACTCGTTAGTAGATTTGCGCCCATTGATTCTGAACAAGATTTTATGTATGATTTAACGCAGGATCCAGTTTTAACAAAGTCATTAGAGTCTCTAGGATGTGATCTATATTACAGATTTGGAACATTATTGTCGCCAGTAATTATGGGGTTAATTACGTTTAATCATATAGATTTTATTTCCCTTAAAAATGACCGAGCAGAAAACGTTGATGGAGAAAGTGACCCGTGAAAAGAATCCTGGGCGCGTTGAAGCAGGGAAAAAATTAGCAGAGTGGAACAAAAAAAGAAAATTAGAGTTACAACATATAACTCATAATGAAAAAACACCAGTTGTGCCAGAGCCACAACAAGAACAAGTTGTTTCAAGTCCCGCAACATCATCATGGATTATTTGGATTAAAAGAGTTGGCATTTTTGGCGTCATTGCTGTTGGTGGGGGTGGTTATTACGTTTATAAAACATATAAAGAAAGACAGCAAAAACCAAAGCAGTCAAAAAAATCACAGCCACTAAATACAAAATCTGAACAAAAAAGAATACCAGAACTGCCAACAACAAAATCTCATTTTGATCCATTTGATATGCAGTAATATTTCAAGAACTTAATAAATAATTATAAGTGACTTGAATAAGAACTTGATAACGACTTGATGACGACTTGATGAAAACTTAAATAAGAACTTGATAAGAACTTGATGACGACTTGATAAGAACTTAATGACGACTTGGTAAGAACTTAATGACGACTTGATGACGACTTGTTAAGTACTTGAATAAGTACTTGAATAAGAACTTGTTAAGAACTTGATGATGACTTGTTAAGAACTTGATGTTGACTTGTTAAGAACTTAAATAAGAACTTGAATAAAAACTTGTTAAGAACTTAAATAAGAACTTGAATAAGAACGTGATGCCGACTTGAATAAGAACCTAGAACGACTTAATGACGATTTTTTTCATAAAACACAATTAATTGTTACATTCTTTTCCGGGGAGACAACTCCTCTTCACTTCTGAAGGGTTTGCTGCCTTTATGTAGTACTCTAGGTCAGACATGTCTGGTCACGGCTTACCCAACTGCATAATTGCCGAGTCGAAGCGTCGCACTGTTTGCTGGTTGGTGTCGAGTTACACATAACGGAGTAAGGGCGTCGTTTACTGCAGGCCGTCACGCGGCATTGTATAAATTTAGGCGGCTAAATTCCCCACCGGCGTCGTTTAGTGCAGGCGTTAGCCGTCACGCGGCATTGTATAAATTTAGGCGGCTAAATTCCCCACCCCAAATAATCTTTTTCCAATTTTATGTATTAAAATCTGCATTTAAATCTAAAAGCATTTAAAAACAAATATTTATTAAAAAGTAGTGGCTAAAAAGTAATGTAAGATACACTTTGTTATTTAGCTTTTGGTGTTGTTTTAACAAAATAAAAAACAACTTTACTCTAGGCAAGTAGACACCATGTAATTGTAAAGCGTTTGTTTGTGTACAGTATATATAAATCTTGAAGATAACAACATTGAGGATATGCCTGCGGTAGTTTTAAATACTTGGTTGTCATGGCATTGAAAAGTCTAAATTTGCCCTCTTCCCTGCCCTCAAGTGATCCTTCCCACTTTCGTATTGGGTCATTGGCGCGGCTATGAACGCCCGTAAACCCAAAATATGGTCACTGGCGCGGCTATGAACGCCCGTAAACCTAAAATGGTCGCCCTGGTGCGGCTATGGGAAGGACCACTAAAATGGGGGTGAGGGGATTGCCCAAATTAGACAAATAGAAAGCAGGCAAACAAGTATGAGAGGCATATCCTCAAAACTCTTCACATCTGGCCGTGTTATACGTGACCCTCTGGGTCTGACTTGGGGCCCTAGGGCGCCATAGGGTCTCAAGTAAGACCCAGAGGTGATCGGTAATGCGGCCAGATGTGAAGAGTTTTGCAGAAATTGATTTCACATTTGATGAATGTATGCGGGAAAATGATGTTATTGATCAAGAAAAACGAAGGATTAAGCAAAAACTTAAGTCTCAAAAGTTTTCTAAATTAGTATTAAAAACAGATAATCCTACACATTATGTATGTTTGTAAATGTTTTTTATAAGAGAACTATAAAATAGGCATTCTGGGTAATCCGGTGGAGCAGCAGCGAAACCGGCTCCAGCCGGTTGGAGCTGGGCGGAGCCGGATGAGCCAGAATGCCTATTTTATAGTTCTCTCCTTGTGTGCCGCTAACGTGCAGAAGCCATTGTTGTGTCGCAGTCGTAGTGATACCGTAAACATAGACATGGCCTAGTGCCGCAAACGTTACACTCCCAGTTACACGTGTGAACACGCAACTTAGGCACGCGCGCACGTGGTAGTCGCTTATTCTTCCATCCACAGTTTGAAAGAGTGAAAAGTAGAGAGAGAGGGTGGAGAGAGAGGGGGGAAGAAGAAGAAGAAGAAGAAGAAGAAGAAGGAGAGAGAGAGAGAGAGAGAGAGAGAGAGAGAGAGAGAGAGAGAGATGCGACCACCATTTTTCAAAATTTCTTCTTTAAGGTACACCCGAACACTAGCACCCACACCGTGAAAAGACTTGGGCAGACACATCAATCATCTCTCTCTCTCTCTCTCTCCCCCCCCCCCTACTCCACCTTTCCCTCCCTCCACCAAAAAAAAAAAAAAAAAAAAAAAAACAGTGAAAGAAAAAGAAGAAAAGACAAACAAGCAATGCGTGGCATCTCTCAGGTCCACTGGACATGCCACAGATCTAAGATGACCATTCTCTCCCAGGGGGGTCCCCCCACTGACTGGCGACGTGTGTATAAAGGCCGCCATTGTTCTCTGGGCTACAGAGGCTACTCGGCTGGTAGGCCAAACCGGTGGGTGATGAGGACAGAGGAGTTTGGTGGCCATTGCCGCATGAAACCGTTCATGATGAGTGAAAATGTAGGTTTGTTTCTTCCTGTAAGTTACTGCCGCGTGAAACCGTTCATGATGAGTGAAAATGTAGGTTTGTTTCTTCCTGTAAGTTACTGCCGCATGAAACCGTTCATGATGAGTGAAAATGTAGGTTTGTTTCTTCCTGTAAGTTACTGCCGCATGAAACCGTTCATGATGAGTGAAAATGTAGGTTTGTTTCTTCCTGTAAGTTACTGCCGCATGAAACGTTCATGATGAGTGAAAATGAGGTTTGTTTCTTCCTGTAAGTTACTGCCGCATGAAACCGTTCATGATGAGTGAAAATGTAGGTTTGTTTCTTCCTGTAAGTTACTGCCGCATGAAACCGTTCATGATGAGTGAAAATGTAGGTTTGTTTCTTCCTGTAAGTTACTGCCGCATGAAACCGTTCATGATGAGTGAAAATGTAGGTTTGTTTCTTCCTGTAAGTTACTGCCGCATGAAACCGTTCATGATGAGTGAAAATGTAGGTTTGTTTCTTCCTGTAAGTTACTGCCGCATGAAACCGTTCATGATGAGTGAAAATGTAGGTTTGTTTCTTCCTGTAAGTTACTGCCGCATGAAACCGTTCATGATGAGTGAAAATGTAGGTTTGTTTCTTCCTGTAAGTTACTGCCGCGTGAAACTGTTCATGACGAGTGAAAAAGTAGGTTTGTTTCTTCCTGTAAGTTACTCGTGAGACTGGGTACAAAGAAAATGGCGTGACAAAAGGGCTTTAAAGGCGAATGTTTTAAAACTCATGAAAAAGATTCACAGCACACCGAAATACTGGAGCAAATAATACTATATATTCAAGCGTACAGAACAGCTCCAATTCATTTTCTTCTGCTTAAAAAGTTTTCCAAGCAAACACAAAAAAAAAGAAAGAAAGAAACAAACAAACAAAAAGAAAGAAAGAAAAGTAGAATTCGGAGGAAAAATAATGTCGAGCTTGAAGTGGGGTGATGACGTCTTGCCTCCGTGCTAGACGATTCCTGCATAGTGAGCATTTCTTTTGCTTGACCACATGTGCGGAATAATCTGTCTGTCACTCTTCATGATTTTCAGTCTATGTCTGCTTTTAAAAGATCTTTAAAAAAAATCTTCTATTCAAAGCTGACAACCCTTAACTTGTGTCCGAGTTTCTAACTTGTTTCATAATTCTACGCTGCTTCTGCTACTGCGCGCGAGCGCGCACGTTCTTGTATGTGTATGTGAGAGGGGGGGGGGGGGGGGGGGGGGGGGGGGGGGGGGGGCACTGCACTGCTGCAGAGCCACACCGATGGTGTTCAGAGATGTCTGTTCTGTTTAATCCTCAATGCGCTTCGTCAAAAGAAGAAGAAGAAGAAGAAGAAGAAAAAAAAAAGCCTTTCTTAACCTGCACTAGTCATCTTGGCCCGCGAATTTCAGGCAGCAATGTGAAACCTATGCAAGACCAGCTATGGAATGTGGCGAATTTCAGGCAGCAATGTGAAACCCAGCTATGGAATGTGGCGAATTTCAGGCAGCAATGTGAAACCCAGCTATGGAATGTGGCGAATTTCAGGCAGCAATGTGAAACCTACGCAAGACCAGCTATGGAATGTGGCGAATTTCAGGCAGCAATGTGAAACCTACGCAAGACCAGCTATGGAATATGGCGAAAGTGCATGGAACCCTTACACACAGCAAAGTGTAGCGCAAAATTAGAAGTATACAATGCAGAGCAGCTAAAAATTGGCTTTTCGTCATTATAATTTCCACTTCAGCGCCACGGCAATCCTTCATCCGTTGGAACTGACCCACGGCAATCCTTCATCCGTTGGAACTGACCCACGGCAATCCTTCATCCGTTGGAACTGACCCACGGCAATCCTTCATCCGTTGGAACTGACCCACGGCAATCCTTCATCCGTTGGAACTGACCCACGGCAATCCTTCATCCGTTGGAACTGACCCAGCCCGAGGAAAGGAATGCTATAAATAAAGCACCTCTGCTTCACAGACTGACTTGTGCAGCATACCTTGAACACGCCATTCTTCATGATAACAGAACCTGGCCTGCAGGCAACTGTGATATACCGAGATCAAGAACAACTGCTCTCTTCAATCCATCCATCTACCATCAGGTTGTAGACTAAGAAGCCGGAGAAGACAACAACTGCACACACACAAAAAACAATACTTAAAAAAAGCAAACTGACGACAATCATGATAAATAAAAGTGGAACTGACTCACGGAGGTGCCTGAAGTACAGTACCATTTTCAGTCGCCAGGGAGACTAAACATTCGCACAGATCTTCCAAAGGAAACAAAGGTGTTTTTTTTTTTTTTTTTTTTTTTGGGGGGGGGGGGGGGGGGGGGGTTACGGAAGAAGACCAGCACTTTGAAACACTCTGTCTGGGCCGAACAGCTGTGAGAGTACATTTGATGTGACAGTTAATAGTCATAACAACAATAAGGAGGGGGGAGGGGGGGGGGGGGGCAGAAGGATTGGGGTGCAGAAGCGTGCATGTGTTGCGGATCGGGGGAAGGAAAGGCGTCATCATAATGATCATGATGGAAATGGACATTGCTGATGATCATGATAAAATAACAACACACACACACACACACACACACACACCACACACACACACACACACCACAAACCAGTGTATTTCTACAGCACTTTGCAATAGTTAAAAGTATTTTACAATATCAAATGAAGACACACACAGATCCGCACTGAAAGCCCCTGCTATCCAAGTTTTCTCCCTTCCCTCCCCCCTCCCCCCCCCCCCCCCCTCCCCCCCCACTGCCCGCCTTTCCTCCTCCTCGCATACCTCTACACCCCATCCTTCGCCACCATCCCTCGACTCCCCTTCCCCTCCCTCCAACACACACACACACACACACACACACACACACACACCACACACACACACACAACGAACGAGCTCGCCATCTGGCTAATACAATAATCTAGATCTCTAAATTACTGGCATAGTTATCGCCCTGCATTGTTAATTAACAGGACCTGGCTAATATCCATCTTCATTAATAACATGTTAACCGCTGTATATTAATAATTAGAGAGAGGAAAAAAAAACTAAAGCTCATACAGCTAGCTGGTCTGTGTGCATGAAACGAACCAGCTCAGAAATGTGAAAATGTGTGCGTGTGTGCGTGCACGCGCGCATGTGTGTGTGTGTATGTGTGTGTGTGGTGTGTGTGTGTGTGTGTTTGTGGGTTTGTATAGCGTAGCGTAGCGTAGTGTAGCGTAGCGTAGCGCAGCTTTAGAGTGTAGTGTAGTGTAGTGTAGTGCAGCGCAGCATAGCGCAACGCAGCGCAGCGCAGCGCAGCGTAGTGTAGCGTAGTGTAGTGTAGTGTAGTGTAGTGTAGTGTAGTGTAGAGTGGTGTGCTGTAGTGTAGTCTAATGTAAACTAGTGTAATGCAGCGTAGTCGCAAACTGTCGATCAGTACTGTTTAGTAGAGTTATCTTTCTCCTACACCAAGGGAAATGTCAAATAACTGGACTAGCACAGACCCTTTCATAACGATTTGTCGCTTCGTGTGCAGGCGATGTCACTGATATTACAATCACATTCTTATTTCCACTGTTCAAACAGGAAACTCAAGCTCTTGATTATTACATAAAAAGCCTAACACGCAGTGCAAAATACGCGACAGAAGCCAGTCACAACACAACTCCTGACGAGAAAGTGGAACTCGACAGGACACACCCATCAGATGCCTGCATCCAACACACACACACACGCGCACACGCACACACACGCACGCACGCACACAAGTACGCGCGCACGCACACACACACACACACACACACACACACACACACACACACACACACACACACACACACACACACCGTCAGGCTCTGACCTAGAACCGACAGGAAGAATGAACAGAGGGACGACGACCCAGAAACAGTGGGATGGGAGACAGAGAGACGAAGGTGAAGAGGAAGGGAAAGGTGCTGAACAGAGGCCAGCCCAGAATCCCACACACTGGAGAAGTGGCAGTGATGGTCTGTGGTCCCATTCTGAACCAAGGACTAAGTACTTAAGCGCGTACTCTGTAACTGACACAGTTTTCATTGTGTGCTGAGAGCCAATACTCCAGCATTCCGCTGTGGATCACACCAGCTGGGAAGAATACTCCAGCATTCCGCTGTGGATCACACCAGCTGGGAAGTATCGGTCTGTGCATTTTTTGTGACATCTGGACAAGACATATTTGTGAACATCCAGTCGTCTGCTTCGTGTTGTACACTAAATAAATCTTACGTTGCACCTTGTCCTGCGTGATGATTTGTATTTTGGTTTGGACCACAGCATGGCTACAGAGAAAGATTTGCTGGGAATACAAAATTCAGGCGTAGTATAAACACCTATCAAAGTTAATATGCCAGACCTGAACAAACCACACCAGGTGTCTGGAGTGAGGGAGCCAACGTAACCCCACACTGACACCGCCAGGATGACAGCACGCGAAGAAGGGCAGGGAAAATGTCTGGTTGTGATGCCCAGGTACCAGCGGGGTTCGAACGAGTAGCGTGTGCCGGCAGTTCAGTTCAATGCTTATAGCCCAGCCGACCACGAAGCGCCGTATCAGGGCTGTCGTTTTGTTGATGTGAATTCTTCAGTTTGTTTTAAAAAAAAAAAGAAGCAAAAACAACAATAAATCAATAAAAAAAAAATAATAAATTGCAAACAAAAGACGTAAACATCTGCTTCAAAAATTTTTTCCTTGAAATCTTCCTTCTCCCTGAACTCCGAGGGAAGTTATTGGGGTACCACATCAAAGAACAGTTCACCAGGTTTCTCCAGTTTTGTCAGTTGTGTGCCAAGACCTGGGTCTCTCTGCCGATGTTTTCCCTGTCCGCTCTACAATGTTGTCAGTCCATCGTTTTTTCCTGTCTTCCCCCTGTCTCCCTCCTTCAGCAGTTCCGAGGTGGACTGAGTTTAGCACGGCCATCGGATCTGGTAAAAGCTACATCAACGTAGTTTTCTTGATTGACGTCTGTAGATTTTTGTATGGAGCTAAAACAAAATCCCATAAAATACAAATATACCTCTCAAAATAATGATAACAAATAAATACACGTTTTCATGAAGACTGCTCTGAAGCGTTTATGCTTGGCATCGTGCGAGTCCCAGAACTCTATGAGAACATGTTTTCTGATTAGTGGTCCGTCATACAGAATTCACTGCAGAGCTTCTCCACTGAAAGTCTTATCAACAGATAGGAGCGGGTGTGACACGACAGGCCTGTGCATAACAGGCATAAAACCGCTTCTTCTTAACTGCCATCAATGGCGGACGGTTAAAACCTCTTAAACGTTTGGATGGATTTGAAAAAAAGCTTGTTATCCGTTTGCGACCTGGTGATTTACCACTGAGCCATCCGGGCACCCCCGACCAGACAACTTTCCCCGATACAGCAGCACATTCAGCTCCAAGTCATTAAGACACTGGAGCGGTAGTCGTCACGAGCCGGACTTTGGGTAGGAAATTTACTATGGGGGGCGGGGGAAGGGAGGGGGTGACGACAAGACAGCTCTGTGCGAACAACTTGACCCCATACACTCCGTGGATCGTAAATCTCGACCACCTCGTACACCTCCAACCTCTATAGCAGTGTGCTGCTCATGCTTGTCTCCATTCGGTGTGGAAAGGCCACAGCGACTTAGAGGGAACTGTCACTACTGGCCTACATTATGACTGCGGAAAGAATTTCTGTCCATCCTGGAGCCAGAATAGACTGCCTGCGTGCGTTGCTTAGGATGTTAAGTATAGTGTAAACCAGCCAGAGCTAAGCTGCTAAGCATCTCACTCTGGAACATTGCACAATATTCTGCTCCAAACAGGTAAGAGTCGCTGTCTAGGTCCACCACAGTGGCCGTACAACACACCGGGTGACCGTTCACACGATCAGCTCGACGTTAAACTTTCACAGCAGTTTACCGCATGAACCGAGACAACGTTTCATCGGGAAAATTAAGATTTGTAAAGGTCTGCGTTGTTAACATGCGTCAACGAAACACAGTGAACCGATGGCGATCAGCGTAGTCAGTGGATGAAACGTCTCAAACCTGAAACAACAGAAAACCAAGCAAGGAGACCGAGACCACCATACCACAGAGATATGCAGAGGAGGGTTGGAGAGAAGAGGGGGGGGGGGGGGGGACATCCTGGACGACTCCCAAACCCTTTTTCCTATCGCTTCCTCCCACTCCCATCCCCCATCCCCACCCACACCCCAAAAGTAAACAAACGAGAAAAAAGGGGAGAAAAAGGAAAAGACAACAAAAAAGCGCGGGGAGGGGGGGGGGGGGGGGGGGTCGTAGTATTTCTAGCTCAGTTTTCCTGAACATCCATGACACCGTTTGTTTCATTTGCTCAGCAGTTGAACATCCTCTTGACAAAACCCTTAGGTCTCAGTGTACAATTTAAGATTACATCCCTTATCAAACTGTTGGACATGTCCGCCCACGCTTCACGTATCCCCCATCCCTTCCTCCCCCTCCTCCTCCGCTCTCTATCTCCGTGTCAAACCCACTGCATATGCAAAAAGCAGGGAATATCACTACTCCCATGGAGAAGACGTTCATAACGTTGTGTTTGGAACTCCTCGTTGAAAACACGTATTTCTTAATATGACATGCGTCTTTAAAGGGAACACTATTTCTGAGTCCTAACCAATTTGCTTATCAAAAATAACACTGTCGGTGTCAATGAGGAATTCTTTATTGAGATGATTTTAATCTGAACGACTACCGGATTTACACAGGTCACTCAGCTAGGAATAGCACTTACTTGGAGCTTTCGACAGACCTCCGTCCGTCTTCTTCAGCGGTGGTGTTGCTACTGGGTGAACTGTAGTATTTATTATTATCATTATCTTAGTAGGAGTAGAGGTGGTTGTGGTGGTGGTGGTGGTGGTATTATCATCATCAACATCATCTCGTCATTATCATCAGCAGCAGCAGCAGCAGCAGCAGCAGCATTATCTTCATCAGCAGCATTATCATCATTGTTGTTGTTAAGTTGTTGATGTTGCCGTTGTTGTTAAAGTTGTTTTGTTATGAGCATCAATCCTTCCACACACGGAAAAGTTGTCAACATGTGCAGACAGGGGCTGATGGTCTTCTGATACACGCCTTCTGATACAGTGACAGGAGGAAAACTAAGTCTCGTCCTTGTGGGTCCGGAACACAACTGAGCCACACCACCGCTCTCAACCAGCCCCTGGGAAAGGGAGATAACGCTCATGACTTGGCCTTCTCTCCCCTGACGGAAAACACGCCGAGCCGTTCGGAGGAAGATCGTGTATTAATTAACGTTGCGTAACTAGTGATTTGTTGACTCCTGCTTTGGGCTAGACGCACCAATAGTTTGCTTATTTGGGAGAGAGAGAGAGAGAGAGAGAGAAACGGAACAGCAAGAACACACACACACACACACACACACACACACACACACACACACACGGACAGACAGAGGAGAAAAAGAAAACGTACGAGTACATGAGTACGAAGCCATTTCGTTCAGTTACGTGAACTAAAAAATATTGGGCTCATGGAACGCGAATAAAGCTTGTCAGGCCACTTTTTAACAAATAATTCAAAACCGAATTTCAACAATAACTAGAAGCAATTCAGAAAAGAAAAGAAAAGAAGAACGCGTTGAGTAGGCCTATTTTACCGTGTCAATATTCAACAATTTTGAATTGTAACTCATCTGTGAAACACGTAAGCTAGGACCTGCATTTCAGGGTACATATGTGCTGTAACGCATCTGTGGAGGTGGTGGGGAGTGGGGGTATTACCGCCGATATAGATCTAAAACACGTGTAACATCTGGATTTGAAAGGCTCGGGTCGGCCACACGACAGGACTTGGACTTAAGAGGAGAAATCCACTAGACCGCGGCTTTTTTTCTCTCTTTTCTTTTTCTCTCTTCTCTTTCTTTCTCTTTTAAAGCTTCTCTCTCCTCTCTCTCTCTCTCTCTCTCTCTCCTCTCTCTCTCTTCTCCGTGTGTGTGTGTGTGTGTGCGTGTGTGTGTGTGTGTGTGTGTGTGTGTGTGTGCTCTCTCTCTCACTCTCTCTCTGTCTCTGTTCTGTCTGTCTGTCTCTCTCCCCCCTCTCTCTCTCTCTCTCTCTCTGCCCCCCCCCCTCTCTCTCTCTCTCTAGTGACACCCGTCTATCGCTCCCCCCCCCCCCTCCAGCCCCCGGTAACGGTCAAAAGGTAGACCCTGATTCTGCACGAGGAAGAAGGACCCTGCATGAGTGGGCCAGATAATGATGGGTGGACACACGGGAGGACAATCACCAAAAACTGACCTCTGGAGTTTGTTCTTGACAAAGCTGTGCTGAGAAACTCCGCGCGCTTTTGTGTGTGTGTGTGTGTGTGTGTGTGTGTGTGTGTGTGTTGTGTGTGTGTGTGTTGTGTGTGTGTGTGTGTGTGTGTGTGTGTGTGTGTGTGTGTGGGTGTGTGTGTGTGTTGAGTGAGAGAGAGAATGTGTGAGTGTAATATGCTGCGTGAGTGCATGTGAGAGTGTGTGCTAACGCACGTACAACAAGCACACACAGGGCATGGGCAAGAAACTGACTGAGAGCGGGTGAGAAAGGTGAGAGAAGGTGAGAGAGAGGTGAGAGAGAGGGCTGAGGCACGAGGGGAAGGGGAGCAGAAAAGAGTGAAAGATATTCCTAAGCAGAGACAGACTGACTGAGAAAGAGAGAGACATAGAGACAACAGGCAAAGCAGACAGAGAAAGGCAGAAAGACAGAGAGAGAGGGAAGAGAGAGAGAGGGGGGGGGAGAGGGGAGGGGGGGGGGAGAGAGAGGAGAGAGAGAGAGAGGAGAGAGAGAGAGAGAGAGAGGAGAGAGAGAGAGCCTGGGGAAGAGAGTTAATGTTCTGCGTGCATTCGTCGTAATGACGAACCAGATTCGTCAAAAACTGATAATGTTAATCATAGCAAGAACCTTCTAATATGGAACGTTGTCAAACAAACAAGCGAACGAAAACGGTTTTATTAGTAACAGAAATGCATAAACGTATATAACTATAAAAAAAAATCGTGTTCACCAGGAAATATTTACCGGTTTTTAATACGGTCGACTGTTATCATCAGACGGGAATTAGATTCTCATTACACTTTATCAAACCCGAGCCCAGTCGTGCACGTGCGGCCCCACTGTGTGTGTGTGTGTGTGTGTGTGGTGTGTGTGTGTGTTGTGTGTGTGTGTGTGTGCATGGTGTGTAGCATACTCTCCCTCCCTCTCTCTCTCTCTCTCTCTCTCTCTCTCATACAAACCATGTCCTTTGGTTTCTTTTACACACACGTTCTCTTTCTACGTGTGGGTGTTTGTTTATGTGCATGTGAGTGTGTGTATGAATGTATGCGCGCGCGCGTGTGTGTGCATGCTTGTGTGTGTACATGCGTTCGTGCGTGCGTGCGTGCGCGCGCGCGCGTGTGTGTGTATGTGTGTATGTGTGCGTGCGTTAACATGTGAGTGCATACGTGCTTACGAATGTACGTGCATGTGTCTGCGTGCGTGTGTGTGTGTGTGTGTGTGTGTGTGTGTGTGTGTGTGTGTGTGTGTGTGAGAGAGAGAGAGAGAGAGAAAGAGAGAGATAGAGAGAGAGAGAGAGAGAGAGTGGTGTGTGGTGTGTGTGTGTGTGTGTGTGTGTGTGTGTGTGTGTGTGTGTGTTTTAGCGTGCATGTGACATCGTGATACTAAGAGAAAGAGAGCTAGAGAGGCTCCCACAGCAGGTAAGGTAAAAAATGGTTCAACGCCTGGGT
>CM065714.1:8053050-8065550 GCA_033310375.1 Conus canariensis | reverse complement strand
GTAGCGGAGGCCAGGCAGGTCCACCTAGCCATGGGTGCCCCTTCCACCACGCCCCTGGGTAGCTCCTCCAGGTGTCGGGCAGGTCTATGGCCACTTTAGGGCACCTGTGCCTGTGTCTCCCACGGACCACATGCTCCCTGCAGAATTCCCCGTCCGTTCAGGCCGAGTTCGGTGTTCGCCTGCCTGTTCTTTCTTACATTGTACCGCTCTTTGTCACGCACCTGTCAACGGTGACACGTGTTCTCGACGGGCTGAAATTACACACGGGTGCTACAACGAATACAAGCCTGCACAGCCACGACTCCTGTGTTCCGGGTCTTAACATGAAACACATTCACAAAAGACCGTTTCTTGGCTGCTCATATCATTGTGAACTACCAGCTATTCATGCCTGCCTGTGATAAGGTTAAAACACAAATTATTCAATGTTCCACGTCAAACAAAGCAAACGCCGTGACTCTAACGACGGTGGGGCAAGCTGACCTTTAAATCCAACAGCAAAAACTTAATAAATTGATACTTCAAGGCGTGCGGACCGATTATCGCAGACCGGTGATACATCAGTCCACTTCATTCATCACAATGATTTTCAAACAAACTGAATAACATCCGCCTCCAGCTGACACACACCTACCTCATTGAGCGTTCCCACTGATCCACAAATCACCTTCCATCATAAATAGGCCTATTACATTCTCACGACACAAAAAATAATACATAAAATGAAGAAGAAAAAATGAAGGTACAACCCCTCTAACAGCTCAAATGAGTTTGTTCACTGTAAATCACACCAGTGCACGTCCTGATGGAACTTCATTCATGTGTTGACTGAAAAGTTCGGGTCTGTGTGAGGCTCTCCCCTTCTTCCACATAGTCCACCAAGTACCGAACTAAGGGCTCTCTCCCATACGACCCGGTCCACCGTGGAGAAATCTGACCGATGATGCACGTTTCGTTCAACCGAAGCCGGGGGAAAGGTCAGAACTGTTGCCCCGCCAACCGACCATGATAAAGTTGTCACTACCACATGGCGTAAACCATCCCACACACAGGCAAGGGATTCGTGGGGGACAACCCAGGCATGCGCCGTTCAGTCAATCTGCCAGACGACATTCAGTGAAGCAGACGATGACGCGTGGCACCCTCCTTTCCCCTGACTGCAGGGGTCTGTTCTACTGCTGAATGGAGGAAGTTTTACGACAGGCGCTCGCGTTAAAGCGTTAAGTTATTTAGGGGATCCTCACATTCAAGCAACGGTTTCAAATTTACAAATCGGCTTTTCTCGGGCGGTTTACAGTTTCGCACCAAAACGTTTTAAGGGGCTTCCCGTTTAAGCGTGCTTACGGAAAAGCAAACATACTTACGTAGGGCTACATAACGTTCAGCAAGACCCAACGGTCTTAAACAGCCTCAACAACCAAGACATCTAACCATGTCGTTCGGTACACTCGTGGCTCCCGTCAGTTCCCTCACCGACATCACACATGTCGTCTGCTCTCAGCAGCTGAAGATTCTGGTACTCCTCGCTTTGTTTCGCCGCATCCCGCTAACCGTTATGATGTCAGGTAGGTCCGAACGCTCCGCCCACTGGGGGTAAACACACGGTAATGTGTTATAAATGAAGACGTGGTGTATTGATTGACAAAGCACATACATGTGGCTCGTCCTTCGCCAGCGGATGTGTGTAAACAAGGCGATAAAGATGACACAGGAAACACGCACAATCAGCTGGATATGAATGCACTGTTTCCGAGGTCCGTAGCATTCACACAACTCCCCCAACGTATTGGGAAGCAGGTCAGAGAGACAGAACGATAGTGGCAAAGACTGACTGGCGGCTGTGCTGTGATGAAGTGAGAGCCACTTGAGGCGTGAGTCGACTGGCGCTGTCGTGTAGGGCAGTGCCGAACAAACCCACCGCCGTCCGGATTGGAGGAGAAGGCAAGAGACGGATGATTTTATAGTGAAGTTTGTTTTTCATTGGTGTTTTTACTTTTGGCGACCGTTACTGTACCGTATCGGGGAAACAACGACTATCTTACGGTTCAATTCAAATTAAAAACGCACGAAACAGCAACAGCAGAGTCATGGTCGTGTTGATTGTAGCCGTCAAATGGATGAAGAAAAGATACACTAGCAAATAATTAACGGGTTCCTTCTTTCGCACGACTCACTGGACAGGCTCAATATTTCATATCTTCTCTGATGAATTCATCAAAATACAGTTTACATTATGGATCGGCTGATTTACGCTTTCCCTCTCCCAGACCCCCCCCCCCCCCCCCCCAACCCAACATCCAGATAACCGGCTAGTATGTGATAAGGTTGGTTGTGTTTAAACTCAATCACAGGCTCAAAATGTTGGATCTGTGAGTTATGTGTGAAAAATAAAGAAATAAATAAGAACAAATACAAGCGTATATAAGAAGTTGTCATTGAGTGATTAGTGTGTATTTGTGATGTGTTTATTTTCATCCACCAACCCATCCCTTTATCCTCCGCCCTCTCCCCTCTCATCAATGGCTTGTAATTGTGAGATGTGTGTGTGTGTGTGTTTGTGTTAAAATCCATCACAACATGGTAATATGGAATTTTTGTGCTTTTATATTTTAAGATATAATTTAGGAATTCGCTTTGTGTGTGTCCAAACCCCATTTCAAGGTGTAATTACGGGACTGTCTCTCATGACACCTATCCAGAGTAAAGCGTGCAGTGGATGCACATGCGCCAGCGAGATCACACATGTAAGTGGACTGAAATAGGGTACAGGATTAGTGATAGCAGGCCAAAATGTGAACACACACGCACACATGCACGCACACACACACACACACACACACACACACACACACACACACACACACACACCACACACCAATCATCATCCTAAAGAAGAAAAGAAAGAAATTAAGACCCAACGATTTCAATTCTGTGGCAAACACAGACGTCGATGGTAGGACCTCTCTTTCGCCGTAAACGTCTTGGATACGTAACGTCGTTTCCGATGCAGCGAACTCCAGGTGTGTACGGTGTAGGCCCTGTCCGGGGCGGAAGGCAGAGGGCGAACGAGGTCCGCTCCAGTTGTGAGGGCAGTGGTGTCAGTTCTGGGTGTGGTCGCTTTCCCCCTCTCGCCTGGCCGACAGCTGCTGCTGGCACGGTGCGCTGCGCTCTTTATGAAATCATTTCACCTCCCCGTGCTTTTTGGCGCCTGACCTGTGCACGCGCAAGTGGGTGCGCGCGCGCGCGCTCGTTGCGTACGTTTGTGTGTGCGTGTGTGTCCTGTAAAGGACGGAGACTGAAAAGCGATACGTTTTTAAAGATGTTACAGATAAACTTTACAGGCCTAGATCAGATGAAAATTCGGTGAAACTGACGTTTGACATAACACCATTTCGAAGAAAGAAATAGACCTTTTACGTAGAGCAGCCACACAACAACATCAATAACAACAACAAAGCAACAGATGTACAGAAAGTTTTTTTTGTTTGTTGTTTTCCTCAACAGCTAAAAAAAAAAAAGTACTCGTCTTTGACTAAGATTGTTCACAACAGAACTGTCTCTCATTCAGCCAACAGTAATACCCTCCAGTGTCTCCCCCATCCACCCTCTGATTTTGGTAAGTGATGGATTTAGATGCACACCACACCAGTTTGTCGCAACAACAGGTGGATTACGGCCTTATCGCCGGTGTCCCGACTCAAACTGTACCCTGTCCAGACTGTCCCCCGGAAAAATGGAGTACAGCCTTATCGCTGATGTCCCGACTCTAACTGTCCCCTGTCCAGGCAAATGGATTACAGCCTTATCGCTGATGTCCCGACTCAAACTGTCCCCTGTCCAGACAAATGGATTACAGCCTTATCGTGAACCGATAATCTCCAGACCATCAATCAACCTGTCCCCTGTCCAGACTGTCCATCGAACGGCAAAGGCTCGCCCATACTGTCTGTCCCCTGTCCAGACTGTCCATCGAACGGCAAAGGCTCGCCCATACTGTCTGTCCCCTGTCCAGACTGTCCATCGAACGGCAAAGGCTCGCCCATACTGTCTGTCCCCTGTCCAGACTGTCCATCGAACGGCAAAGGCTCGCCCATACTGTCTGTCCCCTGTCCAGACTGTCCATCGAACGGCAAAGGCTCGCCCATACTGTCTGTCCCCTGTCCAGACTGTCCATCGAACGGCAAAGGCTCGCCCATACTGTCTGTCCCCTGTCCAGACTGTCCATCGAACGGCAAAGGCTCGCCCATACTGTCTGTCCCCTGTCCAGACTGTCCATCGAACGGCAAAGGCTCGCCCATACTGTCCAAGGTGAGACAGTTCGGACTACCCCATACTGTCTTAGCCTTGCCCCATACTTCCCCCTCTTCCTCTTACCCCCCCCCCCCCCCCCCCCCACACCACACACACCCCTGAGCGTCCCTTCTTCTCCCTCCACTCCCGTTCTCTCAGGAATTATGTGCAGGGTATAAGAGCTGAACATACGACACTGACTGCTGACCTTTTCCAGGTGGGGCGAGTGCCGTGTGGTCTGGACGAAATTAATGGTACACAGGTAGGTTTGTAGCAGCTTATACCACCGCCCTGTGACGTCAGTCAAAAAACGTTCATGTCACAGAGAGAGAGAGAGAGAGAGAGGAGAGAGAGTGTGTGTGTGTGTGTGTGTGTGTGTGTGTGTGTGTGTGTGTGTGTGTGCCTGCCCTTGTGTATTGTGTGTGTGTGTGTGTGTGTGGGAGAGAGAGAGAGAGAGAGAGAGAGAGAGAGAGAGAGAGAGAGATATGAGTCTTTCTGTGTCTGTGTTTGTGTGTGTGCCTCAGTGTGTTTATCTGTGTGAGTGTATGGGGTTGGAGGTGCCGTGTGTGTGTATGTGTGTGTCTGTCTGTTTATCTGTCTCTGTGCCTTTCTGTGTGTCTGTTTGAATGTATGGGTGAGGGAAGTGACAGAGTTCAGCAAAGCAGGGCGCCTGACATACCAACAGTAGCTGCTGACGCGCGGCCTCATCCGGTCCAACATCCTCCGCATTGTATCCCCCCTCCCTCCCTTTCCTATCATACTTTGGTTTCTCATTGCTAGTGCAGCGAGGCAATACCGAAAGGGAATGACATAATTGATTGATACTCGCGCGCGCGTACACACACACACACACACACACACACACACACACACACACACACACACACACACACCACACACGTGCGCGCGCGCGCACGCGCGCGCACGCACACTCACAGAGAGAGAGACAGACAGACAGACAGACAGACAGACAGAGATTTAACTACGTGGAATAGCACGTGACGACGTATCCTGAGGCTGCAGTGATGCTCTCAACATTTTTTTCTCTTTATTTGTGTGTGTGTGTGTGTGTGTGTGTGTGTGTGTGTGTGTGTGTGTGTGTGTGTGTGTGTGTGTGTGTGCAATAAAAGGTATTTCAGACTATTTTCTTTTAAAACTCTCTTTTGGAGAGACACAGACAGACCGACAGAGAGTCCTCCTGTCCCTGCTCTGCCTCTTCATGGTTAAATGACTGCTGTCCAGACAGACAGACAGAACATTTTTGAGAGTTTGCAGTAATGTGAGATGATTATCATTAGGATTAAGTTACACTGGGAGTGTATTTCGCCATAAAATGCGTTTTAACTCCTTACTGCGGAGAGGGAGGGGGGCAGAAAAAGACAGGCAGAGAACCTGTTTTAACTGTATGCTTCACATGGTGACTGTATTAATTTAACATGTAGATAATAAGAAGTTGAGATAAGAAGTGTAATATACAGATTTCCTCCGTTTAGTAAATGTGCCCATCTTTTTAAAGCTTTACATACAAACAGCGCAACACTATCCCCCCTGTACCTTTTTGTCATTAGAAGATTCGATAACCGAAACAGAGATGGACGATTGGGATACCCATGTACTTATTGTTACGAATTCTTCCCTCATAGGCAAAAGAGAAAATGTATTTCATTCTCAATTACACTATGACAAATTGGAGAATATTCTCAGTATCTGGCTGATTACTGCACCCTGTAGAATGAAGTTTAATGTCCAGTACACCAATTCTAAAGCATATTAGAGCACGTCTGACTTGTTTATGTCAAAACAAGGCTCCGATTCAAGTAATGATTTATAATTAATATCAAATGTTAGTCTATTATTTCTTGATATGAGGCATCTCCAATTTTGTTTCCAATTTTCTATAAGTCTTTCTTTTGAAGCACTTTAGGAAATTGACGGATTTAGCTGATTGATTTAGCCACATAAAATAGAAATATATGTTTAATACAAAGTTAATATCTAATGCCCATGTTCACTTACCTCGCTCATCTAGGCTTTGTGGCGTATATAAGCTGCAGTGATCCATTCCA
Organism: Conus canariensis; assembly: GCA_033310375.1. Taxonomy (NCBI): domain Eukaryota; kingdom Metazoa; phylum Mollusca; class Gastropoda; order Neogastropoda; family Conidae; genus Conus; species Conus canariensis. The sequence goes on along the minus strand of CM065714.1, from coordinate 8,059,194 downwards.
TTTATTTTTCAACCAATATCGTACGGTCCTGATAAAGCTAGGCCCAATTTTCCCTCTGAAAGACTAAGACAGGCATTGTTTATGTCTTTCTATCTATATGTCCATCTACCTATCTGTCTAACTATCTCTATTTATTTTTCTTTCTTTCTATCTATCTATCTATCTTCTATCTATCTATCTATCTATCTATCTATCATCTATCTGTCCATCGACCCTTGTCACTCAGACATGAACAATTCAGTTTGCAACATTATGCTTTTACTGTGACTATGACTGTGTGTGTGTGCGTGTGTGAATGTGTATGGGTGTGGGTGTCGGTTGTTTGATCAGCATATTATTGATTGGTCGTCAATTGTTTGTGAGACTGCACTCTTAGGAGATGCCAGTAAAGGGTGTTCAGCACAAGTTCTATCTGCTGTTCGCACTGATGTAACTAACAATGCACAGGTTACTGACCAGTAGAGCTGACCACTCGTAGTATTGATCCCTTTCTTACCTCCCTTGTATTCTTAGATAGATCCTTAAGCACAGGCAATTTTTTTTATCCCGCTTTACCTATTACTCTTTCACCGTTGAGTTTTTTTTTTTTTTTTTTTTTATATTGCAACTTACTTTCTTTCAGCGTTTTCTTCTTGCTTTGTTTTTCTACCTTTCACTGGCTGCGTTTGGATGCCATTGGATTCTGTTTTTGGGCCCCTGGTGGTGACAATACCACAGAATTACAGGTAGCTATATCTCCATTTAAAGCCAACCGAGGATCGTCGTCGTAAGATGGGTATAAATGATGATACGTCCATTCTATAAAAACAACGCATTTTACCCGTAAATGAAGGTGGACATTGCTTATGTAAGTAAGTTGTTTGTAACGGAGAAAATTATTGCACTTGACTCGCATTCATGTTCATTTTCTTCTTTTTCTTATATTCCCTGCTCATAGTTTACTTCCAAGATCTTTGAAAGGGAGGGGAGAATACAACGTTGGAGCATTGTTAACCCGCACTGACATGCGGATAGATGACGTCCTCTTTCCATTTAACATTCGCTTCAATACAAACAATGTACGGACAGCTTGACAACAGTGGAGAAAATAACTGTCTAGTTAGGTATTCGTTGGAGCGCATCTATGTAAGCAAGTAATTACAAATCTGTTGGTCGATGAACAAACGTGATGCGAACAAATGCAAGAGAGTCTGAACTCTTTTTCGTTCTTGTAGAAGTGAGAGAGACGATGTGAGTCGAAACTATAAAGCTTGTGCACTAAGAGAGTAATTCTGTTTCGTCCGCAAGAATGGGAGAAGTATAGGCACATATATGTAGGGGGCGGGTGGTACGAAGCAACAAAATTATGTTTGAGGAACTTGGATACTAACTTGTGAACTGACTGCTGTCTTCCGTATATCAGGCCACGATAAATGGATAGTCTGGTGTTGCGGATGAAGTTCAGCCTCAGCAATGTTGCCGGTTCTCACAGCTTCAACCTCAAGCCCACTGGACTAGGCTCACCCGAAGTCGGAGTGTGGCTGCCCACGTGGCGGGGGTAATCCAAAACGGTCACACACGTAATGTTCTCATCCCCAGCTGATGCATTTGTACCGTAGTGTTCAAGTGCTTCCCTGGAGTCTCTTAGCCAGGATACAACAAACAACACTGGACTAGGCCATGTTTGCTGTTGTAGGGTGTCAAAGATGAGTCACGAGGACTGAATGCCAGTTTGGATTCATTACATAGTGATTTAAGAGATTGTCCTAGTTGACTTGCCACCGTAACAGGGAATGCCTAAAATGTGACTAGATCTGTTACATGTTTGTGACTGATATGATTCTGACCTTACAGCTATGTGCATCTCTCATCAAGTCATGACAGTGTGCTAAGTATGCTGGATTGGTGTCCCAGACATGAACCAATGAGAGAAGGAAAGAAAGTTATGTGCTGGATTGGTGTCCCAGACATGAACCAATCAGGGCAATTCCCCATTTATTTCTAATCGTTCAAAACTTGATTCCGCTCTGTTATAATAACGGACTTGGTGGATGAATCCACTCTGCCATAACAACGTACTTGGTGGATTTATAGAACATTAAAAATATGGAGAGATCTGATAAATGTATTGGGTAGTCGGGGTTAGAACGGGTCACTGAACTTCCACTACCACTCCCTCTGTTAAAGCTTAATTCACAAGGCCCATACTTACTTTGCCCACCGTTTGTCCCCCGTCTCTCTTTCTTTGTCCATTTCTGTAGCTCTGTCTTCGATCTTCCCCTCCCACTGTTTCTCCGTACCTGTGTTTGTCGCACTTTGTTGCTCTGTCTCCGACTGTTCGGCCTCTCTCTCTCTCTCTCTCTCTCTCTCTCTCTCTCTCTCTCTCTCTCTCTCTCTGTCCTTTTTTCTTCTTCTCAGTATGTCCCTCTGTCTCAGTGTCTGTCAAAGCCTCTGTCTCTGTCGTCAGTTTCTGTCTCTCCCATTTTCTGTTATCACAGCCTGTCTGAAGGCTGAAGGGCAGCGTAATGAGTGCAGTCGTGTGACTATTACAGTGTTGATGACAGGTACCGGGGTTCTTGTTACCACATGCTGACGTGTACATATTGTGTGTGTGTGTGTGTGTGTGTGTGTGTGTGTGTGTGTGTGTGTGTGTGTGTGTGCGTGCGTAGCCGCGTGTTTGCGTGTGTGTGCGTGCGTGCGTGTCTGTCTGTCTGTGAGATAAAGACAGAGAGGCATGCAGACAGAGACAATGTGTGTGTGTGCAGGCGCGCGCGCGTATGTGTGTTGTGTTGTGTGTGTGTGTGGTGTGTGTGTGTGTGTGTGTATTTGTGATAGGGACGGACAGACAGACAGTCAGAACGAGGCAGGGGGGGGGGGGGGCGGGGGGGAGAGAGAGACAGAGGAAGAGACACGGGGAGAGAGAGAGAGAGAGAGAGAGAGAGAGGGGGGGGGGGGGGTCATTCTGTTTGTTCTCATACAAGGTAGTGAGCCTTCACACACTGCCAAGAGTAGACACGACAGTCGTCCATTCTACAGTGTCTGTTTGCCCTTGTGATTCTTTTCACGTTTCTTTTTGTTGCATTTACATGTTTTTCGGTTTTTCTTTGTTTGTTGTTTACTTTTTGTTTTAGTCTGTGGACGATGGATTAAGCAGAATAGCTGGAACACATCCTAGTCTAATCAGCCCTAAGGATGGCAATAGTTTGACTACCTTGTTCTTTACCAGACATACAAGTCAATAGTGTTGATTCTTTTTCTGGATAGAACTTTTTGTTCATCCGTTTGGTGACAGCCCTGAAAAGGCTCTGTATAGTCGGTTGTGCTGTAATAATGGTGCTAAAACGAACGAACGAACGAATCTTGTTAAAGAGGGAAAAGAATAAGCATGGTGTAGACATTTTACATCTGTCCTTTAGTGAGAACAAAAGCTAGAAGTACGCACCCACAAAGAGAATGACCTAGACAGAGAGAGGGAAAGGGCGGAAGGAAGCAGACGGGTAGAAGGAAGAAGGGATAGGGGAATGAGGGGGGTTGGGGGGGGGGGGGGGGAGAGAAAGGGACAGAACAATAAAGGGAATCTAATAGGGACACATGGATCTATAAAGACATCAGATCTAGAAAAACAGGCTGAGAGAAAGATCGGAGAAGGTAAGGAGGGTGGATGGAATGGGGTGTGATGGAGTGAATAAATTTTGGATTCCTGATGAAAACAAATACACTTCAGACTGAAGAGATGGGCTGAGAGATTACGTCTGAGAGAAGGGATCTGAGATGGACAGACCCAAAGGCTGAAAGAGGCAGAGAAAATGACTCACAGACAGAGAATACAAGAGAGAAAGAGATTTGCACAGACAGACTGAAACTTAGTAAGACAGACAAAAAGTAAGAGGCCAACAAAAATAGACTTCTTATCCTATGGCCTATCACCCTTCCCAGGGCATAGGCGGCCAGGACGTCCACCAGGGAGTCCCGTCCTGGGCCGTCCTTTCCAGCTGGTTTCAGATGTGGGCCATTTCACACCTGCCTGAAGGTCCTTTGGGAAGTCTGTCGTTCTCTTCCACCTGCCTGAAGGTCCTTTGGGAGTTTCTCGTTCTCTTGCACCTGCCTGAAGGTCCTTTGGGAAGTCTCTCGTTCTCTTGCCTTGGGGATTCCAATGGAGGCACAGTCTTGTGATGCTGCTGGATGATTGATGTAGTGTACGACCAGTCCAGCTCCATCTTTTCTTTATTTCTTCCTCCGTAGGTCTTTGATATTTTTTTCTGCCAGAGCTAGGCTATAAGTTACAAAAAATAGTGTCTGGCCAGTGAACGCTGAGGATCTGCCCTAGGCGGATGTTGATACAGGTCTGTCTCTCATCGGTGATGGCTGCAGTTGTCCTCCAGATATCTGTTCCACATGGCAATACTGATTTGACACTGGAAATGAAAATCTGGATTTTCGGTCGACGACTTAGGATTTTGGTGCTCCTTTCTTCAGTTGATGGAATAGATGTGGCTCTTGCCTTGCTTGAGTCCTGGTTCTTACATCTGGATCTGTCCCTCCCACTATGTCTACAAAGCTTCCCACCTTCTCAAGTGTTACCTTATTCCGTGTTATGACTGAGCCGGTATTTGCTGTATTGACCTTAAAAACCTTGCTCTTACCTTTGTGGATTTCGATAGCACCTTGTGTTGAGACAAGAGCAAAAACAGAATTACTAGGACGCCAAACAAATTAGAAAACAAAACAATGCGTTTCGACCTATAGGGTCCTCTTCAAGCAGGATAAATAACATTCAAAATAATGAAAACAAAGGACGAACAGACGGTCACGTATCTCTTTGATCTGGGTGTGCTGAGACGGCTGTACGTTCGGCGGACTTTTCCAAAATCTGCAAGTGGGACAACAGTGTCGAGTCGTCTTCAAAGTAAAGGTCTTTTCTAGTTGTTTCCAAAGTGTCTATTAGACTCCTGTTCCTCCGGATCCAGTTGATGGCCAGCAGAAGGAGAAGCTAGGAGAGCATGAAGCATGTCCTACACCTCGCCCTCCTCGCCCCAGTTTTCAGATTATGCCTTCACAGAATGTCTAATCAAATTGACAAGCTTCTCCGGGATGCTGTAACGTCGCAGCTAATCAATGTCCACACTATTAGATGCTTTCTGAAGGCCAATAGAATTCGCGCAGAGTGAAAGATTAAACCTCAAAGAAGGCTCGGCTATAGTGCAGAAAGATGCGATCTGGTTTGTGTATAGCTCTCTTCTGAGACAGAATGACAAATACTGAAAGGGGGACAAGTCGAAGTTTACAGAGAGAGAGAGAGAGAGAGGGGGGGGGGGGGGGGGGGGGGGATTAAGGGCAGAAACTGTTATGAAGTGACATCAAGACTGGCAGACGGAGAGAAAGATCACATATGCAAGTGGGTGAGTAGGAAGCAAGTTTTGCCCTCCTGGAGCTCGTCTCCGGGCGTAACATTTTCTTTCAGAATGCAGGTACGTAGAATGTACTGTGGCGTTAATCTCTCAGGGAGTAAAATTCTCAAGGTACACCGACTGGAGCCTCAGACTGTGATCAAACTGCAAACTAATAACCCAGAGCTGAACTCACTGAACGTGGTGCATTGAGGACAATGTCAGTCATCGCGGTCTGTCCCGTGGACCACTTGTGCCTTTCGCTGACATGCGAAACCTTTCCACCACACTCTGTCAGCAACAAGTCATTTCTTGACACCCGCAGTGTGTGGAGAAGACACCATTCTTTTGTTTACAGTCTTTGTTCAGATCATAAAAATTAATAGGATAGAAGAATTCAAACTTCCCCTGAATTCCTTAACTGTGGCATATGTGCACATTTTTATCAGAACTGTCCACGGGAAAGACCCGGTGTTGGACGACTCGGCAGGAAACTGAGTTGGAATTACCGGAAATGCCCGATGCGTGGAATATGAAAATGACGTTGATCAGTGACAAAGCGATTTAATTGGCCCTTTAAGTTTACGGAATGTTTGTTGCTACACTTAATTTCCGCAGTGGTTGTACATATCTGGCGTCGAACTTGTAGGCCTATGTCGATCAGAAGTACGTAAGAACTCTGATGAAGAGAAGCACAATAATTGTTCTTGCTCTTTTTAAAGACCGACAACAACCTGGTCAACATCCAGACTATGCAGAAAGTTAACTCTCAACTCGA
>CM065714.1:7960550-8050550 GCA_033310375.1 Conus canariensis | reverse complement strand
TGGTGACTATTCTTGCCCTCCTCTTTAATGGCCCTTCACGGTGACTCTCCTTGCCCTCCTCTTTAATGGCCCTTCACGGTGACTATTCTTGCCCTCCTCTTTAATGGCCCTTCACGGTGACTATCTTGCCCTCCTCTTTAATGGCCCTTCACGGTGACTCTCTCTTGCCCTCCTCTTTAATGGCCCTTCACGGTGACTATTCTTGCCCTCCTCTTTAATGGCCCTTCACGGTGACTATTCTTGCCCTCCTCTTTAATGGCCCTTCACGGTGACTCTCCTTGCCCTCCTGACTGCTAGAGGGGATTCAATGGTGGAGGACGTGAACCACTCTCTAGGCCTTGACGTGAAGCCCCGGGGATGTAAGGGCAGGGGTAGGGGGGGGTGAACTGGGCTGAGGGCCCTGGAGTAATGGAGTTCGGTGGGTGGTAGGGAAGGGAACGGCTATTGTCACTCTGTTTACCATGGAGACAAGGGTGGATAAGTGGGAGCACTTGTATGGACTCAGGTTTATAAACGACTGTTACCGGTGAACAACTGCACTACATTGTCTGTGTTTAGCATGCTACAAAGACAGCTTGTAAACTGTAGAAGTGGACAGACTCTACATTAGTCTAAGTTAGCAGTCACAAAGACTATTGGATCCACACCAAGATTAAAAAACACAAGGATACTATCTGACGTCGCCTGCACTGTTACCGGTTAGCATAATCGTTCACAGGCTCAAAAGCTAGACGTTGGCTACATCGTTCCACAGGCTAAAAGCTAGCATGGAACTACATTGTTCTTCACAGGCTCAAAAGCTAGCATGACAGTCAAGAAAAAAGTAATGCGTACCAGCTGAACTTCTAATCTAGAATCTGTAAGAGAAACAAAGGCCTCTGAAAGACAGGGCGGGGGAGAGGGGAAGGGCCGGGGGGGGGGGGGGGGGGGGGAGAGAATCTCTCAAGGGTCTTCCGTCCAGCCGGCTCTACTGCTTAGAAGCTTTACCACTATCTTCTTTTTCTTCTTGATGACCAACATCAATATTCTGATGACCCTATCGTTGTTGTTGTTAAGCTGCAGTTTGTCACCGCGTCCAGCTCCTATCATACTGACTTGCTGTTCAAACAGACACACAGCACGTGCATCTTGACATGGAACTGTAGTAAACAATGAGATTGTTCAGCAGCTAGTACGTCGGTGAGCGATACCTCCGTCTTCTATATAATATCAGGAACTAGAATTGGAAAAAAAACAAACGGAGGAAAGACAGACAGAGAGACGTACTACCATACCCGAGGCCACCTTTCCCTGGTCTATGTCGCTGCCCAAGTCACACTGCTGTTGTCATGTTCCTCCTTCCTCACCTCACCTTCGTCACAAGCTAGCGGCTTTCCCATGTGTACCCCTATCCCGTCTTTGCTGCCTACACCCTGCATCTTCATCATCGATGACGTTGCTGTCATACCCGCTGTTACCACCCTCCCTGCCCAAATCCCCTCCCCTCCCTAGACAACCTACATCCCTCCTGCCACCAGGGGGAGGTACTGCCCAAACGTCAACAGGGGTCCGAACTGTCCTGAGGACATCTTGAGGATTTTCATGTCGTTACCCCACCCTGGATTGTTTGAAGGCCTGTTGAAGAACGTTTTTCCATTCATAACCCTGCATTGCCCATAAACACTACCAAGACCGTTTCAATATGCTAAAGCCACAGAACATTACATTCTGGTTCCCTGCGTTCTTTTTGATACAGCATGAAGCATCAATTGATGATGACGATCACAACGCAGAGAACACATAGACACCCACACACACAGCACACAAAGACACACATACAAACAAAAAACAGCACACACACACACACACACACACACACACACACACACACACACACACACACAGAGGACACACACCACACACACACACACACAACACACACACACACACTCACTCACTCTTACTACTGAGACTCGGTGATGGACCAGTCAAAGTGAATTCACAGGTCCTGACACACACAGTCCCCTGCAGGAGACCCATAGCGGTTTGGTAACAGAAACACTTTTATAGACAGTGAGACAAAAGGAAGGGGTTGTGATAAATGATATCTCTCAGGATCAAGCACATGCATACACATACACACAGAGATTTGAATAGATATTTACTGTAAGATTATTATTTTTTTGTTATCACAACACACAAACACACACCAGAAACTTCACTCAAGCTAACATGAAATGAATTCAACATCAGCTTCAAATTTAAGATCAGCTTCAGAGAATTTCAGATGCCAGCTTTTCTTTCCATAAAATATGTTCACTCAAGATTCCTGATAATAATGAATAGCAGTTGCTGTTGTTAATGAGTAACATTATTCTCTTATAAATGATCTCCAAGCACCTTATAATTAAAATGTCATATACAAAATACAGATAAATGCTTTTTCAACACACCTATTGGAGTACTTCTACAATTCATTTTCAGGTGTGGTTATCACCGTACTCATCTGTCTTTCTGTTTCACACTCACTGTACAAGCATTCAGGATCAGGAATGTTTTCAGTTTACACCATGTACATATGAATATCTGTATTAGGAAAACAATAAAGTTGTGAATTTTTGGATGGCACCTTAACACTCACATGACATTATACACCCCTAAAACCAGAACTGACCTTTGCTCTGTGGGAGGCAACCAATCAGAGGGGACTTCCAAACTCTGTATGCATTTGACACAGCTGTTTTTCTCCTGACTGCGTCTTCTTCCCGTTGGCACTGCTGTAGTACTTATCTCTGGAGACTGAACTTGAAATTAACAAAAAGTCTTCTTCACCAACATACTGCATGTGTGACTAATACCAGCCACCGTGGTGCAGTACCGGTAGTTAAAGCCACAGACTTGCTGGCCTGGATGTCGTCGGTTCAATTCCCGTTTGATACATTTAACAATGGGAGTTTCTGGGTCAACGAAGGGTCAAATGAGTACACTGGAAACACCCAGCTGAGTTTCATCCACATACCGGGCATGTCTCTGAGAATGTTGCTTAAATTTCCTGCCTGACCAACACTGCAAATGTACTTCTTCAGTCTAGTTGAGAGGGGAAATATAAAAGGAAGCACAGTGTACAGCCCTGTCGGGAAGTCAGTGACCTGGACACAAGTCCACAGCAGCATCTTCCATCATCCACAGTCCCACTGATCATCAAAAACTTTGGCCGTGCTTTCAGGGTACCCACAACACAGAAACAATCGAATTATGGTATCTCTTGAACTACTCAAAATTTTTGTAAGAAAATTTGGGTATTTGCCAAAAACCCAGTTCGCCATTTGTCAGCCTGTTTTGCAGCATGTGCACCACAAGGGTAAAAGATAATCAGCTGCGTCATTTGACCTATGCACTTCAGATGAGCGGGTCTTGGAGGACCCATACTTTAACAGTGCGATGGATGGATACAGCAGGCAATTGAGCACAGGTTGTGGGCAACCAACATCATCAGTTAAGGTATACATTCTTGAAGACTCCTAGATGAGCATGGGTCCTGTGCGACCAGCATAATCTGGAGAGGGGTAACACAGTAAAAACACAGAGTAAAACTTATGTGAACTGTATGGGGTGAGGGCGACCCACATTATTGAGAGCGTGAAGTCAAAAACAGTATCCAAGAAAGGTTGGGGAAAAAAATCTGGCAATCTGCAGCCAGCCCTTCATGCTGTGTTCTTGTGGTGACCTCAGTGTTGGTTTCCTCTCCATGTCAATGCCCATGGCAAGTTTGTCTCAAAACTGTCGCTATTAGCAAGATCATGCCGACTGTCGTCGGACAGATCCAGTGTAGCCCTCTGGAGCAGAATGTTCACGCATTCTGCATGTCAATCATTGTTCACAGTGGGAGGTTGATAGATGGTGTCCTCCCTAGGATGGATACAAACAGGAACAACTGTGATCACCACTGAAGTGATTCACTGACAGCGCAGTACCTCCTCTAATAAGTGTTCTCACGGTGACATGACACTGACTGCTCCCTGTGGACTGCTCATGCTGGGGCTTTGACAGCATGTCCCTGGGTGTGGTTTTAAACAGGGAACATGAATGAAAATTGTGGTACTTGTTGGCACACAGGCTGAACGAACAGTGTGGAGCAATGCCACCAGGGGGCATGAAGGATTCGAAGGCAAAAATTGAAAAATGTAAGGGTGTTACTGATTGTGTTTCAAGAAGTTATTCCTTGACTTAGAATAACTTACTAACATTTTTTTTCTGCTGACCTTTACAGATGTAATCCTCCTCTACAGAACAGGTCACACCACACCTCTGGTCATGTTCAGCACTGTGCTGCCCGTGTCTTCCTTTGACACACTTTTTTTACTATGTGCTGAAGATCCGCAGCAGTACAGAGTCAAAATACACTTGCTCATCCATCTTTCTTACACACAGGCCTAGGGCATGGCAACTTATGACAGAAAGCTCCGATGTGATTAAATACATCCTCTCACACAACAACCCATCCGATTCAAACACCTTGGCAGAATACCGAGTCTGATAAACCATAAATAGCATCTTTCTCTTCCTTTAGTTTTGAAGGAGGGCTTCAAGAGCAGCAAAGTTGGCTATGAACACACAAGTATTGCGTCTATCACTTGCCCTCCTGTGAATGAATGGCACTGTAACTTATCACCTCTGAACAAACATCTCAAATCGACCGAGATGAAAACAAAGACAGATGCACAGCACTGTAAGTTATCACCCCTGAACAAACGTCTCTATCGACTGAGGCAGAAACAAAAAAAGAAGTAAACCCCACAAATTTCTTCCATCCATGCCCTTTTCAGTACCTCCTTCACAACCACCACCACCCACCCCCCCTTCCCAACAGCAAACCACCCCTCTTCAAAGTCATCTCCCAAGCTAGTCTCCTGTCCAAAGAGATTTCACTAACATCCAGTGCCTACAGTCATTCACCAAAGTTCTAACCTTACCAGACAAATTAAATCAGTATCTCATGATGAATAACTGCACACCCATCGTTTCATTTCCTTTTCAAAAAGCACACCGGGAACATACAATGATAGCCATCCATGAGCATGAAGAACAGTATATCTGCTTGTTTGTGACATTTGCATACTAAGCAATTTTCTGATTAAAGAGACATGAATAAATGAGAGAAAAACGGAAAGTAAAAAAATGAGCATGAAGAACAGTATAATCTGCTTGTTTATGATGTTTGCATATTACAGCAATTTTCTGATTAAAAAGACCTGAATCAAAGAGAAAAAAAGGAAAGAAAAGGGATGAATGAAAGAGAGAAACAAAAACAGAACATGCATGTTACCTCTGCTGTCAATTAAGTATCAGCTATGAAAAAAAAAGGGAACGAAGATGTGACAATGACACTGTTTCAGTGAAGGACTGATTCAATAGCTATCAAGAAATACAACAGACAAAACCTAGTCACTAAGTATCATAAACTTGTGTTCATCTACATAATGTCTATCTGTAGCCATTTTGTTATCCCAAACCTTAAGATGGTTTCCTTTATCCATTATGGATGGTACTACTTTCAAGTAAAAGAAAAAAAATCGTACATTACGTAATCTTAAGTAGCAATGAATCACATTGGAATCTGAACATAACTTGAATAAACACATCAGTCAGTTTTGAGTAAAAAAATTGAAGTTTCAAGATGGCGAGGGCTTAAGCAAAGAACAAATCTCTTTTACATGAGGCTTGCACACATGACTTTTGGCTTGCATATAGGACTTATCAAAGTACTAGGACCAATTAAGTTTGAATGCAGTTGGTCTTTTTAGCAGGCTTTAGCTATGTTATCCTGATTTGGGAAGAAGTGAAAATGACATGTTACAGCAAGACACTAAAAATCTGGTCTACTGAACATATCACCAACGAACAAGTGCACCAAACCAAGAAAAAGCATCTTGGACCATAAGAAAATCTGCTGACCTCATTTAGGAAAAGAAAAGTACATTGGTAGGGCTATAAAGCAACACTGAATGGTCTTACTAAAACGATCTTCATGGCTACTGTTGATAGAGGGAGACAGACAGAGAGGTAAGGATTAAAAAAAAAAAGAAGAAGAAAAATGACGAAATGACAACATTGCAGAATGGACATCAAAACCATTTGCAGAGATCCAGGCCTTGGCATACAGCCAACAGAACTGAAGGAACCCGGTGAACAGTTCTTCACTGTGCTGCCTTAATGACTCTTCACAATATGTAGGGAGAAGAAGAATTTACTCAGTCATGTACCAACAGAATCTTCATATTATCTGAACTAAGAGTCCATGAAAGCCCAAGGATGTAAACTTCAGAAGAATCATTGAATTTGCAAACAATGCATATCTATAAGTGGATAGAAATGTCAGAAAGAAAAAATAATGGTAAAGAATCACATGAAAAGCTGAAGATCATTTTCAGAAAAGTTATAGTACATACAGCCAATTGCAACATGTCATCAAATACGACACATTCACCTTCATCCCTCTCAACATGTTCTGATTTTAATACTGATTCCCTTGTGACAAATATTCTGATTTCTTTCCAATAGCTCAAGAATATTTATTTATCTCCTCCAATCTGAACAGTCCAAAGTTGGTCAATCTTTGGAACTGACACTGACTAAGTCAACGAGAGTGTGTTACTTGCAAACACGAGCGCTGAACTTTTCCAAGTGTCCTTGAACCTGTCGTCCAACTCCAACGGCCAACACAGAACACAGTCTTGCCATGTAGGCATCATGCATACCACTTTGGGATTCAAAGGGATCTAGGTCCTTTTTGACTCTTTGATGTAGTCATTCAGATTCATGTTTCTACAACAACAAAATGACTGCAGATAGATCTACTGCAAATGCATACACCAAAGAAGATTTTTTTGTTTTGTTTTGATTTTTGCCCTGTGTATGGGGTTGTTTTGGAAACCCCTGTCAGCAGCAATGGGAATCCCTGCCCACACGCTTTCTTCCTTTCTCTCGTTAATACTGTTTTAATCCCCTTCCCACTCACCACCTCCAGCAGTTGTACATGTATCATGTATGCAAGTATGTATACAAAAATACGTATTCAAATACATATCTGTAAATGGCAGCGTGTGTGTGTGTGAGCAAGCGAGAGAGAGAGAAAGTTCATGAGTGCATGCACATGTTTGGGAATGAAAACAAAAGTGGGGAGAGGGAAGGGGGGAGGCGAGAAAGGCAAAGGTTGGGGATAGTGGGAAAAAACTGTTACTGGATGCCTATATGATGGTATGATTAAACGTACCCTTACAATGAATGAAGGTATGCATGTATTCATGTATGCATGAGATCAACCTATCCTAGATGGAGAAAAATCACACCTACTATGACTCTTGATTCATTTGACTATACATGGGTAAAATCAAATAAAGAGAATGAGGGGTGGGAGTGAGATGCAATGGGCAGGGGGGGGGGGGGGAGGGGAATCATGCAGATTGTCACGTGGCAACCCTGTGTGTGTGTGTGCGTGTGCTTGCGCGTGCACGCATGCGCGTGTGCGTGCGTGTGTGTGTGTGCGCGCATATGTGTTCAGGTGTGTATACCAAAGATGGGATGGTGGGGTGTGTCATAGCAAATAAGTTTTAGTATGTCAATTCACAGCTTTGACAACGTACATGTGGATTTTAATGTTTTAAGTTGAACTTGGTTTGTTGTGGTTTCACTGATGCGGCTCATGCCCAGTGCCCTGTACCCTGAGGAAGGCCGAGTCACAGAGAGTGACGGAAACGAGGAAGTGATCAGCACAGAATGTCCAGGAGGAAGGGAAGCCATCTGTACTGAAAGAACCTCCAACATTCCCAATGGAACCAACAAAGTTGTGCAATAAAAGGAAGAGACAATGTGAAACAATGATCAACATCTCTATATCAGGTACACATCGACACTGTCCAAAACAGACTCTTGCATTGGTGTCTGTGGAGAGATCTGAACACGTCACTGGTAGAATAAGACAGCAACCGGAACGAGGTACTCTGCAAGAAGACAGGTAACAGTCAAATTACCAACCACCTCTACAGACACTTACAAGAAGACAATGAAGGAATGAGATAATTCCACAAACAAGTCTGAAACGATATTGCCCAGGAAGAATTATCAGGTCGAAGCAGTATTTCTCAGGAAGAATGATCAGTAACTGCACTAAGGCACACAGACATATCTTCCCTGAGAAAACATGGTGGGAGGGTGAGGAGTGGTTGCAGGGGGAAGTTGAAGAGAGGTGTGCAGATGATGAGAAGAGCAGAAGAGTTCTCCCACTCAGTCCATCCCCTCATAGCAGGCTCTCTTGGAGGCACTGGCCCCCTCATCTTCATCATCATCAGAGGCCTGCACCAGGCTGCTGACTGTCACGACTTCCACAGGGATGTCGGTGGCAGAGGGAGCGATGTCACTGCTGTGGGCAGTGGGGGTGAGGCCTACGCTGGCGGCGTCATTCTCGATGTCCCGCAGGATCTGGTCAAACACCTGCACCACGCGCCGCGCGTTGTCCAGCGTGAAGCACATAGGGGGCATCATCACCATCACGTTCTTGTCCAGTCCGTCATTGGCGATGATGATCTTGTTCTCCTTCATCCTGGAACACAACCAAAGAGGGCATCTTGACAGCTGTCATGAGACTGTACCAGCCGATGTGGCACAGTGGTTAGCGTCATGGATTATTGAGTTGGAAGGCTGTGGGTTCGATTCCCATCAGAACCATTCATTTGTGGGATTTTTCAGCCCCAACTGGTTCCTATCCAGAGCTGAGTTTGCAATGGGCTCAAATCAGAAGACTGTTACAGTTCCTTCCATTAACCTTTTCGCCATTCACACAACAAAAATGGTGCAGTAAACTCTTTGCTGATATTTAAAGCATTCACCAACAAGGCAGAAAAAAATGTAAGATTGTTGTCTCATGTGGAGAGAAGAGAAATGCTTGTAGAATTTCAAAATTCAGATTGTTTTTCTCATTTTGTTTTATACAAAGTAGTGAAAAATATATTTCGAGTCAACAATGTTACAAGCACTGAAAGTCAGTGTGACTGTCAGATTAGAACTGGGGTTTGAGAACAACTGATGCTAAAATGCCAAACTGCCCTTCTCTTTTGCAAGATGTTTGGGTCTTGAACATACGCAATCCACAGCAAAGGAGGCACAAAAGGTTTAACAATGTCCGCTGCATTTTCAGAACACTGCTGGGAAACTGGTGCAGTGAGCCTGAGGAGGACACGACACAATCATACACAAGAGGGATGTTTTAGCAGACACCACATACCTGTGAATACACACACACACACACACACACACACACACAGACGGTATATATAGACACAGAGAGGAAGTGAATACACAGACACCGACCTATAGCTCAGGATCTCGGCGGCCTCCTTGGCAGGTTTACGGCTCTGTTTATCCATCACCAGCTCAATGCCCAGCATCATACCCAGGCCTCTGAGCACAGTCCACAACATACATCAGTCTCCCGTCTCCTACATTTCAAACTACCCCACCCACATCACATCCACACTCCTGTCAAAAAAGGTCACACTACAAATCTGCAGACCTCTCCCATTCTTCATCATGGGTCATTTACAGATCTCCTAAGACCATGTACATCAAACCACTTCATAAAAAAAACTTCACAGGCTTCCAATATAACAGAGAATTCAGTACATAATATGCTGTCTATGCTTTCAGGTCAGTACTGAAAAAGCTCCTCTGCAGGGCTCCCCATGACACGCAGAATGCGCGTCATTCACGCACTAGAACTCTATTTCACCCCTAGAATTGTGTTCCACGCGTAAGCTTCACCCTCTAAAATTAAAATCTGGAGGTGGAATCACCCTCTAAGATTTCGTTGAACGCGTCTGCCGTTTGTTCAGGCTGGCCGTGTGCTCTGCGTGACCGCAAGTTCTCAGAACCGACCGCAGTAAAAATAACCACGCTTCTTGCGTCCAGCGTGTCTTCGTTGCCCATTCGCACAACGAGACCACAAAGTCTTGACCAACAGGCTGCAATAAAGATAGCTGAGTGTCATCGCTTTAGTTTAGATGCGTGTGTTTCATTGGTCAGTTATCTGGCCCCTCAGAGAATGCTGGCACTGTCTCATTCAAAGAGTCTGGCGTCTCTTTTTCTGCGACCGGCGAAGATGGCGTCTCTACTTCACCAGTGGTTGAAACGAAAACAAAATCCTGACAATACAGAGGAAGACCGTGGCAGTGAACGGAAAAAATCTAAAACTGAGGAGAAGACGACAGATCAGAAGATCGTAAAGAATCATGGAACTTTTAGACAAGCATGGGTTCAAGAGTTTCCATGGCTCAAATTAGACACAGGAAGCACTCCGCCAAAAATGATCTGCACAGTGTGCACGACGGCAAGCCAGAAATCGACGTACAATCTCTACAAGCAAAATCCGTTTGTTGTTGGGTCGACAAATTTTCAAAAGTCAGCTTTGAGTCGCCATGACAACAGCAAGGACCATGTGTCAGCTTCACAGACCAAGAGACTATAGGCGGACATGGCGATCTCGCAAGAAAAAACAAGGGTAATAGCGGTGACGGCACTTCACGCTCAAATCGGCGCAGCTCTTGTGCTGGCTGTCAATGACATGCCGGACACAAACATGTGTGCACTGATCAAAGCACAGGTCAGTACAAGATCAAATTCTCTCTCTCTCTCTCTCCCCCCCCCCCCTCTCTCTCTCTCAATCTCTCTCTCAATCTTTCTCTCTCTCTCTCTCTCAGCCTCCAGTCCACATACTGTATAGCTGTATCAAGATATGAATAGTACCAGTGAGTGTACATATATGATTTACAGTGTGTGTGTGTGTGTGTGTGTGTGTGTGTGTGTGTGTGTGTGTGTGTGTGTGTGTGTGGTCTCACTGTATGTGTGTGTCACAGACTCATTGTCTGTGTGTGTGAGTGTTTAAATTCATTATTATATTAATGGAGAACAATTATATTAAAGAAGAGCAATATTAAAAAGAAAAGGAAAACAGTGTAATTTGCGTGCAGACGGTGAATGGATCAGTTTGAAAAAGTTTAAATATGTTGCATAAGTAGTTGTTTGTGTCTTACTGTATTGATTTTTAACACTTTTATCAGGGATCACAGAAAATAAACTCATATTGTGTGTAGTATAATTTTCTATGATCACTGATCGAAATAGGCGTTAAAAATCAAAATAACAAATTGAACAATAACACTCAACACCTGCACAAACATGTTGGTGCAGATGCTGAGTGGATCAACAGCCTATGAAAAAGCGTCTCCCTACACTGGCCACACCAAAGTTGCAGAGATGCAAGAAGCCCTTGCAGCAGTCTGCCAGCGTCTCCCTACACTGGCCACACCAAAGTTGCAGAGATGCAAGAAGCCCTTGCAGCAGTCTGCCGTCGTCTCCCTACACTGGCCACACCAAAGTTGCAGAGATGCAGGAAGCCCTTGCAGCAGTCTGCCAGCGTCTCCCTACACTGGCACACCAAAGTTGCAGAGATGCAAGAAGCCCTTGCAGCAGTCTGCCGGCGTCTCCCTACACTGGCCACACCAAAGTTGCAGAGATGCAAGAAGCCCTTGCAGCAGTCTGCTGGCGTCTCCCTACACTGGCCACACCAAAGTTGCAGAGATGCAGGAAGCCCTTGCAGCAGTCTGCCGCGTCTCCCTACACTGGCCACACCAAAGTTGCAGAGATGCAGAAGCCCTTGCAGCAGTCTGCCGGCGTCTCCCTACACTGGCCACACCAAAGTTGCAGAGATGCAGGAAGCCCTTGCAGCAGTCTGCCGGCGTCTCCCTACACTGGCCACACCAAAGTTGCAGAGATGCAGGAAGCCCTTGCAGCAGTCTGCCGGCGTCTCCCTACACTGGCCACACCAAAGTTGCAGAGATGCAGGAAGCCCTTGCAGCAGTCTGTCGGCAGAGGATCCTGAACCGCATCAAGACCAGCCCTTTCATTGGGCGTATGCTGGATGAATCCTTGGACATTGCTGTTAAAAAAAAGCTTGTTTTGTGTTGCAAGATTGTTCATGGAGGGGAGGGGAAAGTGGAGTTTGGGGCAAATGTTGAAGTGGTTAATGGGAAAGCAGAAACCATTATGGAAGCTGTTACTGGTTTTCTCACCGACAATGAGATAGATCTAAACAAAATATCAGGTCTTGGCACTGATGGTGCAAATGTGATGGTGGGGAGAAAGTCAGGTTTAGGGGTTAGACTACAGGCCCTGAATCCCAGGTTGGTCACAACTTGGTGTGTGGCACACAGACTGGCATTGGTTACTCAATGAGCAGCAAAAACTGTCCCCTACTTGATGACTGTACAGAGTACACTGGTCAGTGTTTACCAGTACTATCAGTACTCAGCTGTCCGATACAGCAAGCTGAGGGAGCTGAAGGAAATCATGGGACAGCATGTCAGGCGCTTCAAAAAACCAACTCAAGTGCGCTGGCTGTCCTTGCAAGATAGTGTTTTGGCAGTGATTTCAGCTTGGGGTGTTCTTGTCATGGCTTTAGGCCAAGAGGCAGCTGCAACAAACACTGATGGCAGTGCACAGGCTAAGGGGATTTTGAAAGTTGTGAAAACGACCCGTTTTATAAGCACTGTCTGCATGTTGGCTGATACACTGCAAGTTCTTTGTGGTTGCTGTCGTGTCTTCCAGAAAGATGTTCTTGACATAACTGAAGTTGAAGACATGCTGGAAACCACAAAGTTGACTCTGCAGTCATTTGTTGAAAATCCTGGTCATTATACTAATCATCTGCTTACTTAGGTTCAACTGGGGCATCAGTTTCAGGGTGCTGACTTGGAGTTTTCTGAAGAAGACAGGGAACAGCTGAAGAACATTACACGTTCATTTGTGACCAATGTCATAGACGAGATCGACAAGCGCTTCCCAGAACAGGACATGTCAGTAATGAAAGACTTGGCATCTATACTTGACCCAAGGCAGCTTCCTGCCAGAGATGAGGGCCTGGCAGATCATGGACAGGAAGCCTTGGGGGAGTGCTGGATAGATAGGTCTGTGAAGAGATGGCATTGACGCTGAACAAGCAAGGTGCTCTTTCTTGCAGTTCAAGTTTCTGTTGACCAGGCACAGGGACAAGAACCTGCAAGAGATGTGCAGAGTCATTTTGACAAAGCATGGTGACAACTTCCCTGCTTTTTCAAAGTTTGCTGCGCTTTCACTGACTATTCCTCTCTCATCCGTTCCATGTGAGCGTGGGTTTTCTGCGTAGAACAGAGTCCATACAAGTCGCAGAAATGCCCTGTCTGTGAAAGCAGTGAACAACAAGCTCACTATCTGGCATGATGCAAAAGAAGATGACTTTGATGAATCGATCACGATTCAGAAAGCCTGTGATTTTTTAACGCCATGAGGCCAGGCAAGTCGACATTTATTGCCTTCACATCTGAATGTGTAATCTTCTTTAGCCACTCACTGCCTGTTCAGTGTGATAACCTGGACAAATCCTGGACCTGGTGCTCTTCCAACATGTAGGCCTAAACTGTTAATATTATGTACGTGTATGCCATGATTTCACCAACTTCTAATTCTAAATGTGTATTAGTTTGGTGACTTATTCATGGACATTTTTTTTATTTGATTCAGTTTGCTGCCAACTGAGCAACAACTTGAACAAGCAGTACAGCAGGTGTACCAACTCTGATTACATAGTGATATTACAGTAAAATTACAGCAGTCACACACTCACTACCACTCACACACACACACACACACACACACACACACACACACACACAGTGACACACAAACATGAGAAAATCACAAAGTGAAAAATGAAAAGCAAAGAGAATTTGCTAGTGTTTGGTGTGTTCATTTTTGTTGTATGAATGATTCTTTGGTACACTACTTTGTATTAAAAGAACCTGCACATGTTCTGTGCATTTGGTACAGAGACCAGTCACCAAGAGTATGCTGTAGATATTGTTTAAGTTGCGGCAAGTCTGAATAAAATCACCCTCTAAAGTTTGAAAGTGATGGTGAAAATACCCTCTAGAATTTCAGATAGGGGGTGAGCCCACCCTCTTCACCGACAGCTGAGGGGGAGCCCTGCTCTGTATTCATCTGAGCTACTTAAAAACCTACACTCCCTCCAGAACTCTTCGCTCTTCAGCTGACAACAGAGTATTTTCTGGCAACCGTCAAATAACGTAAGATGGCATGGTTTGGCCACGTCATTCGTCACAACACCCTCTCCAAAACCATCCTTCAAGGTACCGTTGAAGGAGGGCGCAGACGAGGTCGGCAGAGAAAGAGCTGGTCCGACAACATAAAGGACTGGACCAAAATGACCATGCCAGATCTCCTCAAGACAGCCACCAACAGAAGAGCCTGGAGAGAAACGGCGGCTGCCTCATCACGTCCCCCCAACGACCCCAGCGGTCAAGGGAATGACTGAAAGTCAAAAAGAAAACAACACTGTGGACGCACTTTCTGTGCCTTAGCCAACCAATTCTGGAACCCTCTGTTACTCTTCTGTCCCTGCCTTCAAATCGAATTTGAAAACCCACATTTTCACTGGCAAGCTTTTAGACTGCTTCCAATGGATTTTCTATTTCAGCATTTTGTTATGTTTTTGTGTGCATGCACAGTTGTTTAGTTTGGGAGCTGGGGTGTGCATGTCTGTGTAAAATGCATGCGTGTGTGCATGCGTGTGTTTGTGTGTGTGAGTGTGTGTGTGTGTGTTTGTGTGTGCGAGTGTGTGTGTGTGTGTGTGTGTGTGTGTGTGTGTGTGTGTGTGTGTGTGTGTGTGTGTGTGTGTGTTTGTGTGGGTGTGAGTAAGAGAGTTTGAGAAAGATAACATGTATGTGTGCGTGCGTGCTTGTGTGTGTTTATGTATGTGTGCACATATATGTATGTGTGTGCATATGTGTGTGCAAGTGTGTGTGTGTGTGAACTGGAGAGTATGGAAGTGTGCCTTGTGAGTGTTAATATGCATGACTGGTCTATGCAAATAGACTGTGCATTTCAATATGCCTTTATTTGTTAAGCAATGGAAATATGTTGCATGGTCTTAAACTTTTGTAAGCTCCATAACCAATTGAGTACTTTGTACAACTTACTATTATCTTAACACTGAGTATGTATTGTGAAGTGATGAAGGCTTCAGGAAAGGCTATATAAATGTCCATTACTGTAATGCACTGCCCATCCTCACAGCCACAACCTGTCAACAAAGGTCACACTATACATCAGTCAGACCTCTCCAATCTTATACATAAGTAGTCCTGTAGGGAGATTTTGGTGCGAACATCATGTCAACAATGGACATACTATACATCTGTCAGACCTCTCCGATCTTATACATCAGTGTTTACGTTGGTGGATTTTGGTACTAACATCATGTCAACAAAGGCCATGCTATACCTCTGTCAGACGTCTCCTGTACTCCCCCTTTGTGGGGTGTCTTGCCATCATGGCATGGAAGGCGAGTCATTGTTCAAATGACATACCTGCCCTCCCCCATCATGGGGTGTCTTGCCATCATGGCACAAGAGATGACTCATTGTTCAATTGACATACCTGCCCTCCCCCATCATGGGGCATCTTGCCATCATGGCGCGGAAGGTGACACATTGTTCAATTGACATACCTGACCTCCCCCATCATGGGGTGCCTTGCCATCATGGCACAAGAGATGACCCATTGTTCAATTGACATACCTGCCCTCCCCATCATGGGGCATCTTGCCATCATGGCGCGGAAGGTGACTCATTGTTCAATTGACATACCTGACCTCCCCCATCATGGGGTGCCTTGCCATCATGGCGCGGAAGCTGTCGGTAAGGCACTTGCCCACAGACTTGGCGCTGGACTGGAGTTTCTCATTCTCTATGACATCCAGCACCGCCAGGCCCACAGAGCACGCCACAGGATTCCCCCAAACTGCACAAACCACAGAGATGCAATAGTAGTAAAAATAACAGGATTTCTTTGGCGCTTTCTGTTAATTTGAGCCCTATACCTGTAAATATACGCTCACACCTCTGCACTTAGAAAAAAACGCTACCTGGCTTTGGTCTGCTGATATTCCCTCCCTCTTCCTTTCTCTCCCTACTCCTAATATCCACAAACATATGCTGATAGACACGTTCCCATTTCTAACACCTTCCCAGACCAACACACACACACACACACACACACACACACACACACACACACACACTCACAGCCTCCACATTATTCTACCCACTGTACACATACACATACAAGCCCACATTCTATACACACACACACACACACACACACACACACACACACACACACACACACGCACACACTTACTCACACATACACAAACACTCATGCATACCAAAATACAGAGAACTATACAGACAGTGACCCCACTGACTCACTCCACAATATAAAACCACCTACAGTGGAGCTGAACTCTGCAATGCTGTCGGCCACTTCCTTGGTGGTGATCACAGCAGCGAAGGGATGCCCGTTGCCCATGGGTTTACCCACCGTCACGATGTCTGGCACCACACCTGAAAATACACACCACCACTCTCTGACTGCTGGTAGCTGACATTTCTGTTTGGCTGAAATGGAAAGACTGGAACCCCATGGTCCAATTTTAGCCATGTTGGGGGTGAGTGTATGAGAGTGGTGCCCTACTTTCCTGACCAACACTACAGGTGCTTAACCCTTACACTGGTTATTTAACAACGCACTATTAAGTATGCTGTCTAGTGAATTTCCAGAAGGAAAGTTTGAAAAGAATAGTTACGTTTGTATAATATGTATACAGGTAACTCTTCAACAGTTAGTATTTGAACATGACATGCAGAATAAAAATTGTTAGTAACTGAATGAACAATAATATAAAACAGAACTGGTGTGCTTGAGAGTGTTTGATTAGGTGCTTACCTGTCCAGAATGCCAAAATAACAGGTGAAAACAGTTGGCACATCCTGCTTGTCATTCTCGAGAGCTTGTTCACAAATAATCCAGTCTATGATGTTCCACAGTATCCAGAAATAAGTTACAGCCTTTTTCAAAGGAAAGTCAGTGTTGATTATACCAGTCTTCCATGCAGGTAATCCAGGTAAGAATGAATGAGGTACAGTTCAGATTTCACACTGAAATCACATGCTGCTAACACAAAAAACACCCCAAAATGGGCACTATCAACAAATGTAATAGTTAGCCCACACTGTCGTCATTTATGTTTGAAAGGTTTAGGATCATCTGGAAGCGCTATACTGAGCTTTTCTTCCCCACTGAATGGCACGTTGAGATTCCCCTCACCCCTAGGCACTCATCCAGTCACTGTCCATGTCGATCTCAAAATCACCATTACTTGATGCTTGACCTAAATCAAAACTATTACCCACCACATCCAGTTCGTTCAAAATGTCCATAACGTCTTCTTCACCTGCTTTTTCCACAACAAATTCAGCAAAAACATCTTCAAATTAGTTCCTCATTCTATCATGTTCTTCTTTGGGCACCGCCATTGTTGTTTGCCATACAAGTCGAGTCGCGCTATGCATTACAAACTGCTACTAACTATACACCAAGTGAAATGCTGA
Source organism: Conus canariensis (assembly GCA_033310375.1). NCBI lineage: Eukaryota > Metazoa > Mollusca > Gastropoda > Neogastropoda > Conidae > Conus > Conus canariensis. The sequence continues at coordinate 8,033,013 of CM065714.1, read as the reverse complement.
AAATTCATGTTCCGCGGCTTGTTCAGTCATTCATGCAAATTAGTTTGTCACTAAGCCATAGTTTTGTATCTGTGTGTGTAGGTGAAACTAGGCTTGCAAGGTTCACCCTATAGAGCGACGTATGTCGCGACAACCAGTCAAGGGTCAGGACGTTGTGGCGCAACTTATGTCGCGACAACCAGCGTAAGGGTTAATATCTGTTGGTTCCTGTTGTGTCATGTCCAGTGGCCATCATACAATGGCATCTCCCAGGGAGCAGTTATGTCCCTTGATGTCTTAATGGAATGCCCCATGTGTGCCTGCACCCTGTGTCTACACAACACAGCCTTCCAAGGCTGGTGCAGGACTGCTCCTGGCTTTGGCAGATGAGGACTGTACATTTCTGGGTCCCACTGGCTCCTTCCTGTGCATTTTCTTGACTGCATTTTGGCTGGACTGAAGAAAAGCTCAGTGATAGTGGGGAAAGCCCAAAGACCTGTTAACAAGTGAAAGATTACAAACTGTGATCCTCTTCAGAGAACACGTAAGACCATGCGGCAAAAGCTTGCTTGTATTTGGAGTTATACTGGTTTCACCCATCAGTGAAACAGCAATGAGTGAGGCTGTAGGATGTGTGCAGCAGTTTCCTTGACAGTAGCATCTTTTGTCAGTGGGCTCTGCAGCCATGAAACACAAGCCGGTGCAGCCATAGGGTTCCATCGAGTTCCTGGTGTGTCACATCCAGTGGACATCACACAAAGGCATCTTCCATGGTGCAGTTATGTCCCTTGACATCTCAATGGCACATCCTGTCCTCGCCTGTACCCTATGTCAACACAATGCAGGCTTCCAAGAGTGGCGCAGGTCTGCTTCTAACTGGTTGGTTCAGCAGTGGAGGACAGCATTTCTCTGGTCCCACTCACTACTTCAGTATATCTTTTCTTTTCTTGCCAATCGAGACATACCAAGAAAAATTGCACAGGGCAGACTAGTCAAGGAAGAATGCCACTGCCTTCATCTTCAACATTCTTGATCATTAGGAAAATAGCCTAGTGTCCCATGACCATGTTCCATGCAGAATGTCTTCTGGTGGGTGTTCTTTTTTTTTTGTTTTTGCTGTCCCAACCTCTGAGCCACCTCAGAGGCAGTGCACCCACGCCACTCATTCCGACACCCCATCCACAGCCACAGCCAGGTCACCCCTGCCGCAGCCCCAGCACTGGCAATCCACAGGGAGCAGTCAATGTCAAGTCGTCAAGAGGCAACCCACTGGAGGTGACACTGCACTACTGCCGAGTCACTTTGGTGGTGTTCAGTGGCACCTGTTCTGATCTAACATACACAGGACACCACCTACTAAGCCCCCTACTGACGACTATTTATAAGGAGCTCTCCCTCCGGAGGGCGCCACCACATCTGTCCAACAACAGCCCCCATGGACTTGCCGATACCAGTGACCCCAACTGAACCAAACCAAGGTCACAGACGTGGAAAGGACACCGAAATTGAGGTCACCATGAGAGCAGGGCATGAAGGGCCACAGAATTTGAGACATTTTTTTTTTATGCCGATTGATGAGAATGAGGATGATTAAGATGATGTTATGGATTTCCATTTCGGTCTGAGACTACATGACAGGGCTGTACTCTACGCTTCCTTTCATAATATATCCCGACGTCAACCAGGCCCGAGAGATACAGGCACCTGCAGTGTTGGTCATGAAATTTGAGCAACACTCTCAGAAACGCATCCATTAAGTGGAAGAAACTCGACTGTGTGGTCCCAGTCTTCCCAACTGAGTCCGCAGCAAACTCAACTCTGGGTAGGAGCCGGTTGGGGCAGAAAAACCCACATGACTCTGACGGGATTCGAACCCAAGACCTCCCAGCTGGGAGTCCGCGATGCTAACCACTTCGCCATGGCGGCTGGTACTGGTGGGTGTTCTGACAGCAACCAGACACTGATAATTCTAAGCACATTGATGGTAGCTGTTGGACAGCAACAAGTCTAGATATGGCCATAAACGGGAAGAGCTCAGATGGATTACCAGGGAACAATGCCAAAAGAAATCAGATGAAGATAAGGCAGCAATTAAAAAAAAAAATGAAAACAATAAACAAGGTATCCATTGTACCAGTCCACAGGAAAATAGCTTGGAGTTACCATCATATTATATGTGAAACGGGGGCCAGAATAGCTCAGTTGGTAGAGCGCCGGACTCGTGATCCTGGGGTTGTGCGTTCAAATTTCGGTACAGGGGGATTTTTCCCTCGGAGTTAACATTGGTTCTGACTCCATTCCCCACACAGTCCTTTGAATGAGACTATAAACTGAGGTTCCGTGTGTGAACGCACGCACAACATCTTGCACACACGTAAAATCCCATCACCCATTTCGGAAGAGAAGGCCAGTTTGGCCGTTGGAATGGATGACATGTTACACATAGCATGCACCTTCCCCGAAGTTGGGGTATGGCTGCCTTAATGGCAGGATAAAAAACGGTCATACACACAAAACTCCACTGCCTGTCTATACAGGCAGTGTCCGCAGGAGTATCAGCCTGCGTACGCAGAAAGAAAAGAAAGAAATATGTGAAACAGACTACAAAGACAAGTCCATATCTTGATGATGGAGCAGAACTAACCTTGTGTTTGAAAGGACCAGAAGAATTCCCCACACCGTCCAAAGGCTGTCTGCACCTCGTCAGCTATACACAGACCTCCGCTCTCCCTCACAAACCTGCACACACACCAAGCAGGCTTCGATATGATCAAACACAGACTCAGTATTCAGTATCCCATTCTAGAGCTTTCATTATTAACATGATGCAATACACAGTAGTATTGTTACTGATAATGAAAAGCTGTAGAAATGAGACACTGAAAAGAACGAAATACACTCTCTGGGTCCTACCCGCACCGTCGAGTTTTTTTGTTTTTTCTTTTTCAGTATCTCATTTCTACAGCTTTTCATTATTTCCAACAATACTACTGTGCATTGCATCATGTTATCAGTACTGACAATAAACAGATCAGTTTTCTTTGTGATTATATCACAACTTTGTCAATAGAGCAGTTCTGGGAAAATAAAACAATCTCTGCCTTGGCTTAAGGCTGTGTCAGGCCAACTGACATAGGCTAGAACACCAAGGCTACATCAAAATGTTGTTATGCTCTGCATAGTTATGCAGGGATTGTCTTCAGTTGTGATAAGCTCCTAGCATAACATTATCAGTCTCCAAAATCCCCCGAAGTTGGAGTGTGGCTGCCCATGTGGCGGGGTAATCAAAAACGGTCACACACGTAATGTTCTCATCCCCCTGATGCATTTGTACCATAGTGTTCAAGTACTTTGGCTGTTCGGATGATCCCTGGAGTCTTTTAGCCAGGGTACGACAACAACAACAAACAATCTGACCAGTCCAGTCCCCATCTCCAAATCATTGTAGTCTCCTTGCACCTCTTAAAATCAAAATTCATTCCCAACAATTCATTAAATAATATTCTATGCTGTTTTGTTTGTCAGCTAGCCAGTGTTGCTTGAAAAAGGTTTTATAATAAACTGAAATACATGGGTGTTACCAGCAGATTTGTAAAAACCCGAAAGGTAGGGGTTCATGGGTTGCTGAGGTCCAGGCGGGGTACAGCTGAAAGAAAAATGCATTTTAGAAGGCAAAGGAAAGGCTCTAGTTGAATGTAAAGGGGAAAATTAGGCCTGAAATTAAAGCTAACAGTTAATGAATGAATACATAAAACACAACTTAATTGCAATTTCCAGAAGAAAATCAAAGATTACTTTTTTTTTCCAAATCTAATCTACACATACCTTTATACATTTTAATCTTCCATACATATTCTGAAGTAAAGAGGGACTCAAGATTGTCTTTTGAAGTCATAATGAGTTGTACTCCCCACTTTGAAGTGCATTCTGAAGTGTAGATGGACTCAAGATTGTCTTTTGAAGTCATAATGAGTTGTACTCCCCACTTTGAAGTGCATTCTGAAGTGTAGATGGACTCAAGATTGTCTTCTGAAGTCACTATGAGTTATACTCCTGACTCTGAAGTCATTAAAAACTTCAGCTACTATATGAATGTATTTTTGGCAGATGGCTGCAGATATACTTGGTATAAGAAGTCACAATACAGCTACTCTACAGATGCAATCTTGGCATTCAATATGAAATTGCCACACATGAGGAATGAAGTCACCGTAAAATTTGTTGTCATTATTTGAAATCTTCGTAAGTCTGGACTCTTCAAACAAACAGAACAGAAAGCCACCCATGGCATGTCCATCTTCTGTCGCCACAGGCCACGTTTCGCCATTTGCATCCTTTTCCATCAGCCATTCCCATCGCCACCGATTTCTTGCGCCTTCCTCCACCTCCTCTAACCTTGAGACATCGCCTTTCGTCAAAAACGGCATTGTAACAATTGTTCCGCTGTCACACTAACATATTAACATCTGACTTTCAAATGTACGTATGTCTATAGTGTCGGATCAACCTGAAGGAAGTTGATCACTTTGTACCTTCAGTGCTGAACAGCGAGAATACAGCACATTGAAAACTTGGAATTCAAATGAATAGTGGAACTGCGGTCAGATGTAAACTACTCTGAAAATTTGTCGCTCTTCATATTTTGAAAAAACAGCACCGCTGTTGCCAGCCATTACATAAAAACCGGCATTCTGGCACATAACCAGCACAGTAGCACTATATGCATGGGTGTTGTTTGGCTTCAACTTTTTATCTTCTTAATTCATTAAAATAATGTTATGAATACATGTAGTTGTGTTAGTTCCTTTTCTTTAAAATCAATGCCACGAAAGAATTCAGACTGGCGTTTCATCAGTACCAACAGAGAAATGTCCAGCTGACCTGTAGACGTGCTGAAGGTAGGTGTCAGGGTAGACAATCATCCCCCCTGCTGTCAACACCGGCTCACTGATGAAGGCAGCAATCTGCACACAATGCATCATCTTACAGTCAATAACGACTGGAGACCAAACTGATGTCATCATGCCACAAGACCTCCACTCTCACAGACACCAACAGATGCAGAAACAACACCACAATGCACACACACACACACCACACACACACACACACACACACACACACACACACACACATATACTGTAACTACTATTATCATAATGAATATCAGTTATGTCTAATTGAATGAATTTATGATCAGCAAATACACACAAACAGCATAACCAATATGCAAGAACAAACAGCAATGCGCAAAAAGCTCCCTGCAGTCAATGCCTGTACTCCATCCATCCACACTACCACCCTGCACAACCTTCTTTCTTTCTCTCTGTCCATCCTTACCCTCTCAAACAAAACAATTACCAACAGATTAACCTGCAAGTAAGTATTTACAATCAAGCACAAATCATGCTCCCAAACAACACTAGCACATATATTATATGTTACATAATCACAAAATACAGCTTTAATACAACAGAAGGCAAAGAGGTAGTACATCTAAGTTGATGCTGGAGTTGATTTCAAATGAAAGGGACTTAAAAGATGAATCACGGCTGACTGAAAATTTTGGTGTGGACCAACGGAACTAGTATTATGCTTGCACAAAAGAAAGAACAAATCAGAAAAAAAGCAAAAGACACAAGACACAATAATATTATATGACGTGGTACAAATACTATCAATTCTGTTGCGATGGGCAAGGCAGCGCAATCATGTCACTTTCCTGCGGCCGCGTGCTCTGCACATGCTTACAACCATTGCAGACGCGTGATTTTTGCACTTTTTTATTTTATTTTACGTCCCCTAATATAAACTTAACAACCAATTATATATCAACAGAACGGGTAAAACATGGACTTTATTATGAGCATACACTTAAGTATACTTTAGGCAAAAATAGCGACACTACAGTTATGGAAACAACATAATTGAAATGCAGGAGAACACAATCTTGTTTATGTTTGGCCAGTTTGACAACAGTAAATGAGGAAGAAAAGGGGCATACACTTTCACTCTTACTTTGAACAGATGCAGAGAAAGCCTGAGGTATCCAATATGTGTACTTCAAGCGAAAAAAATATAAGAAATGAAAATAAATCATTGCACACTGTACACGCTTTTCACTGTTTTGGCTTCACACGATATGAAGTATAAAACTGGTAAGTACACAGAGCAAATAAAATCAAGGTCAGATTCTTTTTTGATGAACTTGTGCATCTTTACCCCCCTCATCCTCTGAACCACTTTGCTGAACCAGTTCTAACACCTCATGTAATGCCACATTTCTTCTTCTGCCCGACATGTTGGCGGGGCTGGAAATTCCACACGTGCCTTTTGCAGAAATTCTCAGTGCCAGACGGGTCTCTTTGTTCGGATTACTCTGGGGTCACAAAGGTCATCGATAGTGCATGCAAACTTACTCTTTCCAGTGGCTAGAACCCTGTTCTAAATATCCCTACACCATAGATGAGAGAACAAGGGCTTTTTTTTTTTATAGTTGTGACAGAACAGGGCTACTGCTTATCCAGAGAGTACGGCAGCGTTGCCGTAACCTCGAAATGGGTCATCATGAATGGGTCAACTGAGTTGCCATAGCTCAGTTGGTAGAGCGCCGGACTCGTAATCTTGGTGATCCTGGGGTTGCGGGTTCGAACCTCCGCCGGGGGCGTTTCGGTACAGGGGGATTTTTCCCTCGGAGTTAACATTGGTTCTGACTCCATTTCCCATACAGTCCTTCGAATGAGACTATAAACCGAGGTTCCGTGTGTGAACACACGCATAACATCTTGCACACACGTAAAATCCCATCACCAACTTTCGGAAGAGTAGGCCAGTTTGGCCGTTGGTATGGATGACACATTACACATAGCATGCACCCTGCGTGAGAAATGGAAAGAATGAAGGAAGTAAGGAAAATGAGTGAACGATATTGAACGATACTGACTGGATGACACGGGAAACAACTGAATGAAGCGCCAGCTGGCAGCTCTTCAGTCGGCACTACCCAGGTAGGCAGCCCGTTGCGTTAAACGAGTGTTGATTGTATATTATTATTATATATATATATATAATGCTGAACAATTAAGTAGTGGGGGAAAAGAAGTGTAGGTCAACAATTCTTCCATCATTATAGTAATGACCCGGCAAAGATTTAAAATTTAAAAAAAAAAAAAAAAATTGGGAAGAAAAAAATATTTATACATATATGATATTAACAAATACAATTTGATTCTACTTTTTTTTCATGTTCTCGTCAGGAATGAGATTGGTTTTAACTCAAAGATGCTCCAGATTTAGAACTTTTCTGCAGAAGCAAGGTGGGACCAGCACAAACATCACCAAGTAAACGGAGAAAAGAAGACACTTCTGATAAAATCTACTTCCAAACATCATGCATTATTACCTTCTTTACCACAGACACAGAAGAGGGACCAGGGAAATGCATTCCTTACTTCTTGTCCTTTTGCCTTGGCCTGTGCGATGCAGGATTTGATCTCTTTGGCATAGGTCAGACCAGGGTCACCGGTGTTTTCATTGTACTTTCCGCGGAAGGTGTAGGGAGTTGGTGCCTGAAATGATTTCATGCTATCAAGAAATCTGCAAATATGTATGTTGTGCATACTTAACTTTTTCCTTTTCTTTCTTTATTTATGTTTTTTTTTTTTTTTTTTTTGCATTCTGTTTCATCTTCAATGCCCACCATGACAGCTGGGTAAGAAGGACCACAGAATCCGAGACTTTTTTCAATAATGATCAATAAGCATGAAGATGATGAAGTTGCTGTAAAGTTCCATTCTGGTCGGAGACTACATGACCGTACAGTACTCTATGCTTCCTTTCAGAACATATTTAGATGTCAACCAGGCCCAAGAGATGCAGACATCTGCAGCGTTGGTCAGGGAATTTGAGTAATACTCTCTGAGACACATCCGTTAAACTTAACCGAAACTCAAACTGTATGGTTCCAGTCTTCCCACCTGAGCCCAAAGCACTCTCAATCCCACGTAGGTACCAACAGGGGGCAAGAAATCCTACAAATATAGGCCTCTGATGGGAATCAAACCCACAACCCCCTGCCCAAAATGTGCAGACACACGCAGGAGCACACACACTCACACACACACACGTGTGCGCGTGCACACACACACACACACACACACACACACATGCACACACACACACACACACACACACATGCACACACACACACACACTTAAACACACACATGCACACACACACACGCACACACACACACACATACACTTACTCACACACATACTTACTCACACACACACGCACACACACACACACACACACACACACACACACACACACACACACACACTCACACACACGCACACACACACACACACACACACACACACAAGCACACAACTTGCAAACCAAACAGATGCAGACCATACAACACAGACAGAACCACACACACATTCCTCAGCCCACTGGGACCAGCTCACCACATGCACCCACTCTTTCTGGGTGTGGCCAGGGCCCAGCTTGCTGTGCCGCGAGGGGCTGATTTCTATCATGTTGCTGGTGTTTCCATGATAGGCTCTGTAACACACCACCAACACCATCAGCTGGGGAGTAACAGAGCGACTTTAACACACCACCAACACCATCAGCTGGGTAGTATGCCTGTAACACACCACAACACGACAAGCTGGATAGTAACAGAGTGCGTTTAACACACCACAACACGACAAGCTGGATAGTAACAGAGTGCCTTTAACACATAGCAACAGGATCAGCTAGGTAGTAACATAGTGCCTTTAACACATAGCAACAGGGTCAGCTAGGTAGTAACAGAGTGCCTTTAACACATAGCAACAGCATCAGCTAGGTAGTAACAGAGTGCCTTTAACACATCACAACACGATCAGCTAGGTAGTAACACAGTGCCTTTAACACACCACAACAGGATCAGCTAGGTAGTAACACAGTGCCTTTAACACATCACAACACGATCAGCTAGGTAGTAACAGAGAGACTTTAACACACCACAACAGGATCAGCTAGGTTGTAACACAGTGCCTTTAACACATCACAACACGATCAACTAGGTTGTAACAGAGTGCCCTTAACATATCACACCAGGATCAGTTAGGTAGTAACAGAGTGACTTTAACACACTACAACAGGATCAGCTAGGTAGTAACAGATTGCTTTTAACACATCACAACAGGATCAGTTAGGTAGTAACAGAGTGAATTTAACACACCACAACAGGATCAGCTAGGTATTAACAGAGAGACTTTAGCACATCACAACAGGATCAGCTAGGTAGTAACAGAGAGACTTTAACACACCACAACAGGATCAGCTAGGTAGTAACAGAGTGCCTTTAACACATCTCAACAGGATCAGCTAGGTAGTAACACAGTGCCTTTAACACACCACAATAGGATCAGCTAGGTAGTAACAGAGTGCCTTTAACACACCACAACAGGATCAGCTAGGTAGTAACAGAGAGACTTTAACACATCACAACAGGATCAGCTAGGTAGTATCAGAGAGACTTTAACACACCACAACAGGATCAGCTAGGTTGTAACAGAGTGCCTTTAACACACCACAACAGGATCAGCTAGGTTGTAACAGAGTGCCTTTAACACACCACAATAGGATCAGCTAGGTAGTAACAGAGTGCCTTTAACACACCACAACAGGATCAGCTAGGTAGTAACAGAGAGACTTTAACACATCACAACAGGATCAGCTAGGTAGTAACAGAGAGATTTTAACACACCACAACAGGATCAGCTAGGTAGTAACAGAGAGACTTTAACACACCACAACAGGATCAGCTAGGTAGTAACAGAGAGACTTCAACACATCACAACAGGATCAGCTAGGTTGTAACAGAGAGACTTTAACACACAACAGGATCAGCTAGGTAGTAACAGAGAGACTTTAACACATCACAACAGGATCAGCTAGGTAGTAACACAGTGCCTTTAACACACCACAACAGGATCAGCTAGGTAGTAACAGAGTGCCTTCAACACACCACAACAGGATCAGCTAGGTTGTAACAGAGTGCCTTTAACATACCACAACAGGATCAGCTAGGTAGTAACAGAGAGAGACTTTAACACACCACAACAGGATCAGCTAGGTAGTAACAGAGAGACTTTAACACATCACAACAGGATCAGCTAGGTAGTAACAGAGAGACTTTAACACATCACAACAGGATCAGCTAGGTAGTATCAGAGAGACTTTAACACACCACAACAGGATCAGCTAGGTTGTAACAGAGTGCCTTTAACACACCACAACAGGATCAGCTAGGTAGTAACAGAGAGACTATAACACACCACAACAGGATCAGCTAGGTAGTAACAGAGAGTCTTTAACACACCACAACAGGATCAGCTAGGTAGTAACAGAGAGACTTTAACACATCACAACAGGATCAGCTAGGTAGTAACAGAGAGACTTTAACACATCACAACAGGATCAGCTAGGTAGTATCAGAGAGACTTTAACACACCACAACAGGATCAGCTAGGTTGTAACAGAGTGCCTTTAACACACCACAACAGGATCAGCTAGGTAGTAACAGAGAGACTATAACACACCACAACAGGATCAGCTAGGTAGTAACAGAGAGTCTTTAACACACCACAACAGGATCAGCTAGGTAGTAACAGAGAGACTTTAACACATCACAACAGGATCAGCTAGGTAGTAACAGAGAGACTTTAACACATAACAACAGGATCAGCTAGGTAGTAACAGAGAGACTTTAACACATCTCAACAGGATCAGCTAGGTAGTAACACAGTGCCTTTAACACATAGCAACAGGATCAACCAGGAAGTAACACAGTGACTTTAACACATAGCAACAGGATCAGCTAGGTAGTAACACAGTGACTTTAACACATCACAACAGGATCAGCTAGGTAGTAACAGAGAGACTTTAACACATCAGAACAGGATCAGCTAGGTAGTAACACAGAGACTTTAACACATCACAACAGGATCAGCTAGGTAGTAACAGAGAGACTTTAACACATAGCAACAGGATCAGCTAGGTAGTAACACAGTGCCTTTAACACATCACAACAGGATAAGCTAGGTAGTAACACAGCGACTTTCACACATCACAACAGGATCAGCTAGGTAGTAACACAGAGACTTTAACACATCACAACAGGATCAGCTAGGTAGTAACACAGAGACTTTAACACACCACAACAGGATCAGCTAGGTAGTAACAGAGTGCCTTTAACACACCACAACAGGAGACTTACAAATCCAGGCAGATGATGTCCTCATGCTTGGTGTAGGATCTTGCTAGCCGCACAGCTAGGTCATTGGCTTCTGACCTACACAGAGAACACAGAGAAAATGGTTAACAACAGTACTGAGCCATTCTTTTGATTTAAAAAGAACCTGTTCTCCATGCTTCTTCAATAATCATGCTATTTCTGGCTCCTGAGCAGCAAAAAAAAGGAAGCAGAGCCACATTCCCACCATGGTTTCAAACCAGTGTTGTCTTTGTGAAGCAACTAACTGCCCCCTTGTGTCTCTGGAACTTTATAATACAGTTTGTACTGACCGCAAATCTTTTTTTTTTTTAAATGGTTGAGAATTCTTGGAAAGAATATCTAACTTCAATAAAATTCTAGACTGGTCAGCCAGCTGTTAGCAGGACCCCTTCATCCAGCCGTTCATGACAGTGTTTGGTGGCAGGAGAGTGGTCAGGCCTTTTGGAGGCATGGCAGAACAAAGCGTCTCGAGAATCAAGGTCTGTGGGATGACAGGCAAGTGTCCCGGATCATATGAATTTCTAGCAATAATGAAAAAGCTTCAGCAGCTGGGATCAATGCATGCTAACAACAGGATCATAGAAAAACGATGAATTTTTCCTATGCCACTGAAAACAGGAAGTGACTGATCCTGAGTAATTTTGTTTTAGGAGAGGCAGAGAGTTCCTGCCACTGGGCCTGTTATGCCTACTGACATGGATTTTCTACAAGTTCTGCCTGGGGACTGTAGAGAAGGGCAACCTTGTGTGTGTGAGACAGCCCAGAAATCCTGGCCTTATCGTCTTGGGCAAATATGTTAGCAGTCTGAAATTAACCCTGACGCTGGTTGTTGCGACATAAGTTGCACCATTACGTCATGGCTGTCACTGGTTGTCGCGACATAAGTTGCACTGTACGGTGAGCCTTGCAAGCCTAGTTTCACTGATACACACAGATACGAAACTACAGATCAGTGAGAAACTAGTTTGTATGAATGACTGGGCGAGCCCCAGAACATGGATTTTCAGCGTTTTAGCTTAGTTTATGGTTAGAAGCAGCTTGTAATGCATAGGGCAACTCGACTCATCTGGCAAACAAAAATGGCGGTGCCCAAAGGAGAACGTGATAGAATTAGGAAGTTGTCTGAAAATGTTTGAAGATGTTTTTGCTGAATTTTTTTGTGGAAAAAGCAGGTGAAGAAGAAGTTATGGACATTTTGAATGAACTGGGTGTGGTGGGTGGTAGTTTTGATTCAGATCAAGCACCATGTGATTGTGATTTTGAGATTCACATGGACAATGACTGGATGAGTGCCTAAGGGTGATGGGAGTCTCAACATGCTATTCAGTGGGGGAAAAAAAACTCAGTGTGCGCTTCCAGATGATCCTAAACCTTTCGAACGTAAATGAGGACAGTGTGGGCTAACTATTACATTTGTTGATAGTGACCATTTTTGTTTTTTCGTGTGTTATCAGCACATAAGTTCAATGTGAAAACTGAACTGTACCTTATTCATTCTTACCTGGATTACCTGCATGGAAGACTGGTATAATCAACACTGACTTTCCTTTGAAAAAGGCTGTAACTTACTTCTGGGTACTGTGGAACATCACTGACTGAATTATTTGTGAAAAAAAAAAACCTCTTGAGAATGACAAGCAGGATGTGCCAACTGTTTTCACCTGTTCTTTTCACACTCTAGACAGGTAAGCACCTAATCAAACTCACACAAGCACACCAGTTCTGTTTTACATTATTCTTTATACAGTTACTAACAATTTTTATTCTGCGTGTCATGTTCAAATGCTAACTGTTGAAAAGTTATACATATTATACAAACGTAACTATTTTTCAAACTTTCCTTCTGTTAATTCACCAGACAGCATACTTAACAGTATGATGTTAAATAACCAGTGTAAGGGTTAAACAAAAAACATTCAAAGATTTATGCATGCTAATACTTGATTTGTTTATCTGTGTATTAATGAGAGGGAATAACTGACCACCTGAGTCTCAGCACTTGGACGAACATGCTTAGGTGTGCAAGACGTAGTATTAAAATGCATTTGCCAAAACATATCGATGTCATTCCAGAGGATAAAAAAGAACAGAAAGACGTCTTTCATCTTTCTTCAGCACAAAACCACTAACACAATTTGGGAAAACACTAGTGTAGAAAGCAGTGAGACATGCACTGAGAGACTGAGACACAGGTTTACAAGATTCATACTCACTGGCAACACTACATAATTACCATAGAGAAACATGGAAAGGACATGTAGACACTCGGATAACCCACAAACATAAAAAAAAAGGAACATGCTGAAATATGTGAGGAATTAACAATGACATTGCTGTCTTACCCTGAGTTGAGAAAGAAGCAGACACAGAGACTCTCTGGCAGAGTGCTGATGATGCGTTTGGCATACTCAGACATGGTGTCACTGAGAAACCCTGTGTTGGTGGTCAGTCGGGCCATCTGCTCTTGACCAGCACTGACCACTTGGGGGTGGCAGTGACCCACTGAACAAGGCACCAGTATATGCATAAGAGCATTGCACACACACAAACAGATGAATGTGCACGTTCACACACACACACACATGCACACACACACACACACACACACACACACACACAACAGTGAATGTGTGTGTGTGCGTGCGTGCATGTGTGTGTGCGTGCATGTGTGTGGTGTTATTTGTACATGTGTGCATGTGCATGTGTGAGTGTGTGTGTGAGTGTGTATGTGCATTTGTATGTGTGTGTGTTTTTTGTGCGTGTGTGAATGTGAGAATGTATATGTGAATGTGTATTTGTGTGTGTGCGCGCGCGCGCATGTGTGTGTGTTGTGTGTGTGCGCGCATGTGTGTGTGTGTGTGTGTGTGTGTGTGTGTGTGTGTGTGTGTGTGTGTGTGTGTGTGTGTGTGGTTGTGTTGCTTGTGTGTATGTGTGGTTGGTGTGTATGCGTGTGTTTGCATGTGTGATAGTGCATCTTTACATGCATGTGTGTAATGGACCATCTGTCAATACAATAAACTAAATGAAAATCTAGTCAAGCAAACAACAAAACGGGCAACAGTAACTCCGTTTTTCAGCCTTCAGTTCAGCGAAAATGATCTCACCATGGGAGGTGTTACTGATGCAATCCAGATATTCATTCCCAGCTTCATCATAGAGGTACTGGCGGGACCCACGCACAATCTTCAGGGGTGATACCTCAAAATGCAACTTGCAGGATCGCCTTAAAAAGACAAGAGAAATGCACAACGGTTCAAGAAATGTCATAATTTGACTTTCCATTACTCCCCACTAATATTCCATAAAATCATCCATGAAATACAACGTCTCTCCAAAGTAAAAACAAACATGCAGAATTAAAGTAAACATGTACATGACTACGTTCTCTTCAAACCTTTCTTTTTATGTCCACGCTGACTCTGTTAAACAGCTAGTGATTAACTTTTCAGGAAAAACAGTAGCTTAATTTGAAATGCTTTAAGCAATCCAGTCAAACCTACATTATGAACAGACAGATATTCAGCAAATTTTCAAGAACATGAAATCACGAGCTACAAAAATCATAATTAATGCAGCACTCCCATGACAACCAGTAGAATAATAGAGTTAATCATAAGGTTATAAAGAAACAGATTCCCCACAGACACATCTGGATTATTCCAACAGAACCTGGGACTAATCAATGCCCTACGTAATTTCAAAGTACAGTGACTGCAGGTAGTAACTGTGGGTTCAGTAAAAAGAGGAAGTCGATTTCCTCACTTATCAAATGTATTTTAAAAGCCAAGTTAATGCATGTGTTTGACTGAAGCAGAAATAGCCAAAACATGAATCTTCACATCTACGGACAGTTCTCTAACCAGGCATAAAATACACCATAGATTGTGTACCCAGTCAGCTATATCATCAACCAAATAATGGATCATAGTTAATGCACATAGCCACATCATCAAGCAAGTTATGGGTCATAATTCATACATGTACACAGGCACTATTCATCAAATACATAACTGACCACAGTTCATGTACAGTTAGTTTGGTTCACATGCACAGGCAAATCGGTTCAGGTTGTTTATAGCACAGCCAACAATACAGGACCAAATACATCAGGACTATCTCCTCCATGTGCACTGACAACTCTTGTCACCAAATACAAAATGGACCACAGTTCATGTACAGACAACTCTGTCACGAAGTACACAAGGGTTCATGGTTTATGCACACTGACAAGTACATCAAGGATCATAGTTCATGAACACACAATTCTCTGTCACCAGGTACGTAATGGACAAAGGTTCATGTATACAGACAAGCACATTAATGGACCTTTGTTCATGCACACCAACAATTCTGTCACCAAGTACATGACGAACAATATTTCATTTACACAGACCACGCTGTCACCAAGTATAACATGAACAGTAATTCATGTACACAGACAGTTCTGTCCCTAAACACATAATGGGTCACAGTACAGTATGTAAAAAGCTCTGTCACCAAATACGTAATGGACCATGGTTTACGTACACAAACATATTTGGAACATAGTTTATGTACACAGTTCTATCACCAAGTACATAACGGAGCATAATTCATGTTCAAAGAAAGACAACTCTGTTATGAAATAAATAATGGATTATATTTCATCCATCCTCATGCAGTACAAGGTGGGTAAAGCACGGTTACTAACCATGCTTGAGGACTGTACAGGCAAGGTTGTGAGATCAATCCAGCCCAATGCCGGAATAGCTCAGTTGGTAGAGCGCCGGATTCGTGATCCTGGGGTTGCAAGTTCGAATATCGGTACAGGGGGATTTTTCCCTCGGAGTTAACATTGGTTCTGACTCCATTCCCCATACAGTCCTTCAAATGAGACTATAAACTGAGGTTCCGTGTGTGAATGCACGCACAACATCTTGCACACACGTAAAATCCCATCACCAACTTTCAGAAGAGAAGGCCACTTTGGCCGTTGGTATGGATGACATGTTACACATAGCATGCACCTTCCCCGAAGATGGAGTATGGCTGCCTTAATGGCAGGATGAAAAACGGTCATACACACAAAACTCCACTGCCTGTCTATACAGGCAGTGTCTGCAGGAGTATCAGCCTGCGTACGCAGAAAAAAAGAAAGAAAGAATCCAGCCAAAGCTCAGGACTGGCAGATCATGGAAAGTCCAGGAGGCAGTGGTGGTCAAAAGCAATAAGAGAAATCTAAGAGATACATGGTGATTGAGGAGTTGAAGAAAGAAGAGGACGCCAACAGTCCAGTCCAGCGAGACCAACAGGGGTATGGACTACATAGAAAAACACACTCTAAATAAATCCTGGAATGACACATGGCACATGACACCTCCAAGAAACAGCTTCATCCTCATATCTGTATATGACCTCTTGCCCTTGAACTGAAACCTGGTGAAATGAGAGAAATCAGCTCACCCTTCATGATCCTCTCTGTCCAGCAAACAGAGGAACATTCCTCGGTTCGTGCAAAAGAATGCAGACACAGGGAAGGTGCACATGGAGGCACAAACAAATGCTGAAGTAGATCACACATGCAGTTAGCATGGCGGCCAAAGGAAATACTAAGCCACTCAAAGCTCATGCAATGACAATCTGCATGGCAGGAGGCCATAAATCATGGCCTGGAACATCTGTAATACCAAGAGCATGGAAGCAGGAGTTACTGGATGGAGTGGATGACTGGAGTTGAATGACAGACCTTTCAGAATGGGCAACTACCCAGAGGTCATCAGAAAGCATGGCATGAGGCTGGATATTGCTCTCCACTCAGATGCATACAAACAAATGATTCTGATCTTATTCACCATGCCATACAAAATCAGAAACAGGCAAGCTCACATCTACAAGACAGAGAAGTATGCTTGTCTAGCATGTAGTTTGGTGAAATCTGGCTTCCAAACCACAGTCCTTGCCATAGACGTCAGAACAGTTTATGTTATGCTTGCCATCAGAAGAACTCAACTGTTAGTAATATGTGTCAGTAGCATACCCTCATAACAATGGCTATATAATGGCCAAAGTTGTTTGATCAGATTCATGTGACTAGCATAATTCTCTCCTCTCAAACAGGAAGTAATTTCACAATGGAAAGCTGTGAATGTCAACACAAGTCTGGAGATAAAGAGAGTTTACAAACACCTATACGTGTAAGCTGGTTCACAGAACAATGCAGAGTTTTTAATTTTTCAGACTTTATTCAATATGGATACAAAAAAAAGTGACTTCACCAACATTCATTACACCAATATTTTCACGATAAATTTGTGTGTATTTTGTGTATAAATATTTACTTTGAAAAAGTCTTGTATACACATGTTTTCTATGCTACAAGTCTTTTTACATTACACACATGTGCACAGACCCTCACACTGACACGCATGCACAAGGAGGCAAATAAAAACCACACACACACACACACACACACACACACACACAACACAAAAGGAAAAGAAATAAAGAAAAAGAAAAGAAAAATGCCTTACCCAATATAATGTTTCCTCATTTGCAATGTCTGTTGAATGGAAAGGTCTAATTCTGGCATTGCTTTAGAAGTAACTGTAGACAACTGCTTGGTCACATACAGGTAATGAGCTCTCTTGTGGTGCCATCACTTCAACAAACTGGGCAGGAAAGTGAGTAGCCGTTGTAACGTTTCAGTCATTCGTCCTGGTTCTACCTGTGAAAACAAACAAACAAACAAACACCCACATGAAATGAGTTTGAATG
Source organism: Conus canariensis (assembly GCA_033310375.1). Lineage (NCBI taxonomy): Eukaryota > Metazoa > Mollusca > Gastropoda > Neogastropoda > Conidae > Conus > Conus canariensis. The sequence goes on along the minus strand of CM065714.1, from coordinate 8,014,984 downwards.
ACATCGATCTGGTGTTCTGAAGCGTGTCGAGAAATTAGTGCACAGCTGGAAACTATGCTCCGTGATCCAAGAGAATAATTTCTGACTTGAAATTAGGGCAACTTGCCGAAAGGAGGTCAAGGTGTTGTTGCTCAGCAGCTTGTCAATCGGTTACACCAGGGAAAATCATGAGTTTGGGACAGTAACAGTGAGCAACGCCACAACACTCTGCTTCGTGCAGCCACGCACGTAGGTCCACCAGTTGACCCTGACCCATTTCACACTGGGGCAAGATCGATTTTCAACAGCCACTGGCTAGTTGCACTCACTGACTCCTGTCACTGGACAAGTCACTCACTATGACCAAGTTAAGAAATCATGCCAGTCCCTCACACAGTGACAGGCTTACAAAGTCAAGAAATCACACCCTTCTCACTTGATGTGCTCGGTTAACGAAAAATATAAACGCTCTTACCCGACAGAATGTGTCCCTGCATGATTTCACTTTATTCTGCCACGATGGTCAGAGACCCTGGGTTGTTTTGATGGCTAAGCTTGCAGTGCGTCCTTGTTAGCAGACAGCATTATTGACCTGACTCAACCCACCTTTGGAGGTCTGTGACCTCACACACTTCCGACTTCTATGAGCGGCCACACACCACTAATGGACCTGTTCCGGAAATAAATCAGGGGAAGATGACACCCGTTTTTTTTCTTCTTCTTCCATTGCAAACAGAGTTACCTTTTCTCTGTTTATGGGTCAAGCAAATAGATCTAGAGAGTCAAATATTTGATTTGAAGTGCACTCCCGGATAACAATTGTGAAATCGACTGTCTTGCATTAGTAGTGCACCATTTCATTTTCTCTCTGACTGAATAGATATGTTGACTGATGGGGGAAAATTGGGTGACCCTGTCAGCGGTATCTGTCCCATGAAAATGGTGGAGTGACTGTCACTGAATGTGAGCTCTTACTCAGATTACATCTCCTGCAGATTTCCTTACATCTTATATTACAAACATAAGCAGTGTTTTGTGCTATCGCTTTCTGAATCCATGAACGTCCTGGCCAGAAGTAGCAAACACACTCCTCACTCTTTCCCACTTTTTGTCTAGTGTGCCTTCCTCCATTTCTGCAAGAGAATGGATTTTTATTGCCAGGATAATGGAGAATTCTTTCTTCTGATTCTCTGTCTGCAATTTCTGTCTACTGTTAGTCCTCTTGGCTTCTTTGTTTCATTCATTGTTCTTTTTACTGGTCCTCTGTCTTCAGTTTGAAGACATTGATATGTGGGTTCCTCCACAGTCCAGTATATGCTCGTTCTTGCAGTCTTGACTTGAAGGTTTGCCAACAAAATCAAGCATTTGATCCAACATCAGCTTCTCTGCATGTCATGGCATCCAGTAAGATGTACCTCCATCGTCTAAAAATGGCTATATAGTAAATCAAGATTCCAGTGACTAAATCTAACGATCACCATGTCACTTAATTAATCTCTCCTTCCCCCTCCTTCCACAGCACCCTCCCCCCCCCTCCCCCCCCCCTCTCCTCCCCTGCTACCCCTCATGGCCAGTGACACATGTTTGTTCATTTTGCAGAACTGTAATCAACGAAGAATTCTCTATTTTCAATGCTTGTTCCAGTGCCTTCTCTTCCCATGACATGTTCTCTTCCTGCATCAAACTTTAGCATGAAATATCCTGTAGAAGTGCCAGTCATACAATAAAAACAAGCTTGACTCGACTTCTTGTTCTTAGCTTCTTGTTCAGCTGCTCATTCCGACAATCAGCATAACGGAAGTGTGCTGACGTATCTTTGTGAGTGACGTCATAATTCAGCTTAATTTACGTAAATCACACGTATGCAATTATAATAATCTACATCTTCCTTCTCTTTTTTTTTTTTTTTTTTTTTTTTTTTGAAAGAACTAAACGGAGCAAGTTAAATGAAAATAATTTACTGTCCAAAATGCTTCCTTCGAACCAAAAGAAATAATGCAAGCTAAAGAAAAATTCAAACAAATGTTTCGATTTCTTTTCCATGTTCATTTTCCTTCCTGAAAGAAAATATTCAAAAATAAACAGCAAAATGTCACATCAAGGCACTGGTAGATGGCCCGACATCATTCAGTCAAAGTATTTGGGGTTGGGCTTCACGACTCTACCGGCACGGGTCACCACGGGCTGGGGCTGCAAGGCGGTCAGTGCTGGACCTGAAAGCCTGGCTGGTGGTGAACCTGGTGTAGTGGCCGGCACAGGACCCGGTGTTGTGGGCGCGATTGGACCTGGTGTCTTGTTGGTGGCACTGGCTTGACGAGGCATGGAACAGGTTGGAGCAGGAAGTGCTGGGGAGGGGAACAGCTGCATTGGGGTGAACCTGCTTCGTGGCACGTTGGCAAGCGGAGGGGTGAGAGGAGTGGGGGCAGACAAGGGGCGGGTAACGACAGCAGCGGGAGGCGGCGACGAGGCTGACTGCTGTTCAAAGGGTGCAGGGAATGGGGGTCGCACACTACCTGGACCTCCAAGATTGTCACGAGGTAGCGTGCTGAGGGCTTGCGGAACCTGTGGTCTGGGCTCCTTGACGGGGAGAAGGTGACGTCTGTTGCGTACGTAGTCAGCGCCATCTGCAGTGACGACGTACGATCTTGGCGAGTGGCGTACTGACTTCACTACTGCAAGTTTCTTGAAGCCTTTGTCAGTCTGGATCCGCACGACTTCACCCTGTTTCAAAGGACGCAGATCTCTCGCTGATCTGTCATGATACTGTTTCTGCTGCTGCCTGGACTTCTTCAACTGGTTGGAGACTTTGCGTGTGCTCACGGCTTTGGGTTGGAGAAGTTTTGTTGAAGTGGGCAGTGTCGCTCGCATACGTCTCGAGTTGAGGCGCTGCGAAGGTGAGCCCATGTCATCACGTGGCGTGTTGCGAAGATTCAGCAAACCAAGGTACACGTCTGATCCGTCCTTCTCGCTCTTTTCCAACAGCTGTTTGGCTTGCTTGACGGCGTTTTCTGCCAAGCCATTGGATCTGGGGTAGTGGGGGCTACTGGTGATGTGCACGAAGTTCCACTCCTGTGCGAACTGTTTGAACTCGCGACTGGCGAATTGCGTGCCATTGTCTGTCATCAGCTTTTCTGGGATGCCATGAGACGCAAAGTGCCGCTTCATCTTCAGGATCACCATGTTTGAAGTCATCTTGGTGATCATGTCCATCTCAAACCAGCCAGAGTATGAATCGACAACAACCAGGTATTGCTTGCCATTCCAGTCAAATATGTCGGCTGCGAGGCTGGACCAAGGGAGTTCAGGGACAGGGTGATTCATGAGGGGCTGTTTCTGCAGATGGGCCTTGCAGCTGTTGCAGGCTGAGCACTGAGAAACTGCGTCTTCAATGTCTTGACGCATCTTGGGCCAAAACATGATGTCGCTTGCAAGCAGTCTGGTGCGCTCTGCTCCCATGTGGCCCTTGTGGAGAGCGGCAATATAGGTGGATCTCAAGGCTTTCGGAACCACCGCTCTCTGTCCTTTCATGACGACGTCATTCTCAATCACCAACTCATCTCTGAAAGGGAAGAAGCATTTCGCATCTGACGGCACGCCTCGCTCATGGTCAGGCCATCCATCTTTGATGAGCTGTGCAAGCTTCTGCATGGTCGGGTCAGCCAAAGTCTCCTTCTGGAGTTCAGTCATTCTCGCCGGCGATATGGAGAGAACTGTCATGACATCGCAGTCAAACTCCTCCTCTTCAACTGGATCATTGGGAAACGCTCTGGACAGCGTGTCAGCAAGGTACAACTCTTTGCCCTTTTTGTAGACGAAATCAAGGTTGTAGCGTTGCAGCTGTAAAAGCATGCGTTGTAGACGAGCAGGGGCAGCGTTCAGTGACTTCTTCACGATTGTGATCAAAGGCTTGTGGTCAGTCTCTATGGTCACCTTCCGACCATAGACAAAGTCATGAAACTTCCTGCAGGCGAATACAGCAGCCAGGAGCTCCTTTTCAATTTGCGCATACCTTGTCTCGCAGTCAGACAAAGCTCGTGATGCGTAGGCCACTGGAGCATCCTCTTGCAGGCATGCGGCACCCAGTCCATTCTTGGATGAGTCTACAGATAAAACGACTGGTTTCGCAGGGTCAAAGAACTTCAGGACAGGAGGATTCATGAGGTCATCTTTGAGTCTGTTGAAAGCTTGCTGGTGAGCGTCAGTCCAGCTCCAAACAATGTCATTGCGCAGCAGTTCTCGCAAAACTGCTGTTTTCTCACTGTAGTTCTGAATGAACTTGTTTAGGTAGTTTGTCATGCCAAGGAACCTCTGAAGAGCTGCCTGGTTCTCAGGTGCAGGCATCGCCCGGATTGCGTCTGTTTTCTCCGTATCTGGCTTCAGACCATCCTCAGTGAACTTATGGCCGACGAAAGTGACGCTTTTCATCCTGAACTTGCATTTACTGAGGTTCAGCTTCAGCCCGATCTGCCGTGCTCGCTCCAGAATCTTCTTGAGATTTGCATCATGCTCCTCGTCGGTGGAGCCCCAGACGAGGATATCATCTACGATGATGGCACATGGATATCCCTCGAATAGTCTCTCCATGGCTTCCTGGAAGACCTCACTTGCCGTATTAATGCCAAACGGCATGCGCAGGAACCTGTATCGCCCAAACGGTGTGCTGAAAGTAGTTCGCCTGGAAGACTCCTCGTCCATCCGAATTTGCCAAAATCCGTTCTTTGCATCCAAAGTGCTGAAACATTTCGCGTTGCCGATTCTAGATGCTACGTCGTCGGCGGTGCGCATTGGGAAGTGCGGGCGTTGGAGAGCGGTGTTTAAACTTCTTGGATCTAAACAGATCCGGACGTCACCATTTTTCTTTCTTGCTGCCACCATCTGTGACACCCACTCTGTCGGTTCTGTTTCTCGCACTATGACGCCTCGTTTCACCATGTTCTCAAGCTCAATCTTGACCTTCTTTTCCATGGCCTGAGGAACTTTTCTTGCTGGTTTGACAACTGGTGTGACGCTAGGATCAACGCGCATGACGTATTTTGGAGGCAAAGTCCCAAGTGTGTCATTAAAAAGTTCTGGGTAGTCCTTCAAGGTGTTTTCTCTGGAGGTGTCTTCAGACGCTTCATTTACTGCATAGACAGTCTTGTCTAGCTGAATGAGACGGAGTCGAAGTGCGTCACTGAGACCAAGGATGGGTGTGGCTTGCCTGTCAATGACATGAAAGGTCAATGTTTCTTTGTGGTCGCCAATCTTGCAGAGAAGGTCCACACTTCCTAGTGTCGAGAATCGCTCTCCCCCGTATGCGACGAGGTTGATGGCTTTGGCTTTGTTGATGGTCTCTCTTGCTTGGACCTTCTTGAGCTCGTAGAGTGGCAGAACATTGCATTTGGCACCAGTATCGACCTTTAGTTTCAAATCGCCTCCATTGATTATTGCTGTGCAGTGTATCTCATTGCGACGTGGCTCCTGGGTGAGCGCGTGTAGCTCCCAGTCTTCAGCTGGCTCTCCATCCTCATCAGAGTTGTCTCCACCAATTGCAGCGACGGTGCTCGCTAACCGCCGTCGTGTTGATTTGCAGACCTTTGCAAAGTGGTGCATCTTTGAGCATGACGAGCATTTCTTGCCATAGGCTGGACACTCCTCTTTCTTTGCTACATGCGAACGACCACAATAGTGACAAGATTTGTTGGGAGGAGCGTTGAACTTCTTCTTCTGTGAGATGGCGTTGACTTCGTGGTCCTCTGATACTTGGACGGTGTGCTTCTCCGCAGCTTCGTGGATCTGACAGATCTGGATTGCTTTGTGGAGATCTAGCGCCTTTTCCTTCAGAAGCTGTTTTCGGAGAGCATCTGACGTAATTCCACAGACGATTCGGTCTCGAATGAGTGAGTCTTTTAACGTCCCATATTCACAGGTGTCGGCCAAAATCTTCAATGCTGTGATGAAGCTTTGCATTGGCTCTCCAGCTTGTTGGAATCGTGTGTTGAAATTGTGTCTCTCGATAATAATGTTCGTCAGTGGATCGCAGAGCTCACGAAATTTTGTCTTCAGGACAGCGACGCTTTCGCGCTTTTCTGCAGCTTGTGTGACTACACCATCGTCGTTCTTCACTTCAGCAGCATAAGTGAATGTCTTTTCTTTCTCAATGGCCTCTTTTCCAGCCAAGTTCAGCAAAATGTACGCTCGTGTACGGTCATCTTTGTCAGCATAAGCAGCCTCTATAAAGATGTCAAATTCGGCCTCAAATGTACGCCAGTTCTCAGCAACGTTGCCTGCAAAAGACAGGGGCAGTGGCTTCCGTAAGCAGTCCATGCTGTCCGAGTGTCTGGACCACGGAACCACGTATGTGTGTCAGTGTCGAAGAAATGTCGAAGTGAGAGCACGCAAAATGGGATTGAGCAAACCCGCGCAAGTCCTACTAAACGTCAAGAAACAAAACTGCCTTGTACGTACGTGGCCCAGGTTGCTAAATGTCAAAACATAATTCGATGAGTTCTAAACACTTCTGACACCATGTAGAAGTGCCAGTCATACAATAAAAACAAGCTTGACTCGACTTCTTGTTCTTAGCTTCTTGTTCAGCTGCTCATTCCGACAATCAGCATAACGGAAGTGTGCTGACGTATCTTTGTGAGTGACGTCATAATTCAGCTTAATTTACGTAAATCACACGTATGCAATTATAATAATCTACATATCCCGTGACGGTGACTGCACATCTTTGGGGCACCTGGCCTGATGTGTGTGTGTGGGTTGGAGCTGCTTAAATAATTCTTCTTTTGTCCCTCCTTCTTCAGCATTGGTGAGAGCATAGTACTGTATGAAGATAATTTTCTGGAAAAGTTGGAGAAGAAAGTTGCGGTCAGCAGGCGTTTAAAGCCTTTGCCAACTAGTTTCTATTCCATCAAACTTTTGTTTGCTTGTTGGGTCGCCGTCAGTCCTGCACCAGCCATCTCCATCCTCTGGAAGTCCTGAGTACTGCACTTGGGGTCTGGATGCTAATGTCACTTCCCTGATGGATGTCCATCTGACCTCACTTAATCTGGGGATCTCTATTCTAGGTCGTCACAGTCAAATCTTTATCAAATATAACCCTTAAAATCCTTCCCATTTTAGCATTTTGTCCTGTAGATATCTATAGCAATCTCTGTCTGCCCTCCTGAATCCTTCACCATCCACACACTACCTCCAATATTATTATTATTATTATTGTCACCATCATCATCACCATTATGATGGATATGATTGTGATGATGACTGTTGTCTGTTGTCAGCATTGTTATGTTATTGTTCTTGTTGTTACTGATATTATTGTAATTTTGAAGAGTAGAGCCTTTTCTTTTTTAAAAAAAGAGGCAGGCTAGCTTCTCAGCTGTTTACTCATCAGCTACATATAAGAAGGTAAGGGAAAGGGGAATTGAGGAGGTGGGGGAGGGGAGATCAGAGTTCTGTTTTCTCCTCTCTCTTCAGTTCTAGGATGTGGGGCAACTGACCTGTTCTCCTCCTTCCTTTCAAAATATGCTTCCTTCTGTGTGTGCACGATCTCACTCATATTGCTGCCCGACACCAACACTCTGACGCGCATTAATTGTAATTGAAGAGATCCAGCTCATATTTTAATCACCCCATCTCTTCCAACCCCTGACCCACCCCACCCCCACTCCTCCTTGTTCTCTCTCTCTCTCCCTCACACACTCCTAGTAAACAAACAGAAAAAATATCAAATATGATGCTATAGTAGATGTGCTTGCATACCACCGCACACATGCGTGTGTTGTTTTGTGTGTGTTTGTGTGCTTGCAAGCGTGTGAGTGGTGCTTGTATAACCATTTGAGTGTGTGAGTCTGCATGCACAAACACACATGTGCAAAGGCTTATATACACACATACTGCACACACGCATGCATGCACGCACATACACATAGCCCTCCCCCCCCCCTCCACCTGTCTGCTTGCATTCATGCGTGCATGCATGTGTGTGTGTGTGTGTATGCATGCACGAACGTGTGTGTGTGTGTGTGTGTGTGTGTGTGTGTGTATGTGTAACCCTTTACATGTGTGTGCCTCTGTGTACTTTAGTATATACGCTTGTTGCATATGTAAGTGACCAGTGGTATTGGGAGGAGGAGGAGGTGATGGTTGTAGAAGGTATTGTCCAGTAGTGTGTGGAAAGAGAGGGGAGTAAGGGGAGGGTGTTGACGGCCTGCGGATGTTGTCCAGGAGGTATTGTCTGAGAGGGCATTGACCACAGGGATATTGATGGGCTTTTTGGTGGTAAACAAGTGTACTGGCTTCGCTTTGGCACACCCTGGTTATGAAGGTTTGATTGATTTGCTTCAAGGAGAATGTGACTATCTACTCCCTATATGCCATTGTGGCCAGGTCTGTCTGGCTTGGCTAATCAGGATGTCCTGTATGTGTTGGATGCTGGGAGTAAGTCATCTGCTGGCCACTCCCTTTGTTCACAAGTGTGGGCAGTTTGACATTACTGCCAATGAGTATCAAGAAGTGCAAGCAAAAAAGCTTGCTTTGTCTTCTTCTTCTCTCTCTCTTCAATACAAACATTGGAATGCAGCTCTGCAGGCAGGCAGATCATGCAAATATTGAAACAATCAGGGGTGATGATTATGGGTGATACAAACGGCAGGTACTCACCTGTCAGGAGTGTACTTGATGGTGCTGCATAGTATATCCTGTTTTTGAAGATATGGTGTGATTCTTTGGCCATCTTTTGCTGGGCCATAACATCATGCCAAATGCTAATACTGTTACCAAAGACAGTGTACGCTCCAGGCTCTACAAATGCCTTCTAAAGTGTTATTGTGAGACTGGCAAAAACAGCTGCCATCTGCAGTCAGTCTGCTTCTACTATTCCAAAAACAGCAGTAGCAGCAGTAGTAATGCTGGTAGTTGTGATGGTGATGGTGGAAGTGATAGAAAAAGTTGTAATAGCAGAAGTAATTGTAGAAACTGGTGATAAGCTGCCTATTGGCTTTCTGACCTTTACGTATTCCATTCATGTCATAGATGGTTTATGTTGGTCACATGCAAAATATGGTCATGCCAGCTTGCAGTGGGAAATGTGGAGTAAGGTATCTGTATGTAGGTCATGATTTCCTATGCCTATTGTCTCCAAATGCAAGATCCAACTTCTTTTGAACAGCCAATCAGATAAATAGGAAATGATAGTGAAACATCATTGATAAAAGAAAAAAAATATTGTGAAAGCTACAGATTCATGCGGATCATATGAGAGAGAGAGAGAGAGAGAGAGAGAGAGAGAGAGAGAGGGGAGGCACATAGGTAACGTAGATCCAAACGAACCTTGAAAACATACACACGTCACTCACACAAAAATGAAATTTGATACATTTTTTTTTTTTTAAATTTAACATTAGCTTTTATTCCCATGTTCCCCAATCAGCACACAGCAGTTTACATTTGTACGCTCCCATAATGTCATTAAATACATATCACAAGAATTTGTAGCCAATTTCGTTTTCAATATAATATACTTCATACATTTTACATTCTCCAACATAATTGCTGAGAAATAACTGACAATATATCATAAAGATGTTAAAACACACTATTAATTGTGTTCCCATACAACTGGTCCTTATCACAAAAAAAGACAGACAAAATATATTTTAAAAGTAGGAAAGTAGGTTTTAGAAAAATGGGGGGAAGGAAGGTTGATTTTGTAAAAAGCAATCAATTTACTGACACCTCCATAGGAATGTAAATATATATTAACAACAATAAAACAGATTTTTGACCGCAGATCTTCTGTAAAAAATAATAAATGTCTTTGAGGATTCGAAACATTGTTGATATTTGTTCTATTTTTCTTCCTTTTTTAAAAATCTTAAAATCTTCTGAGAATCCTCAAAGACATTTATTTTATAATAACAACCCTGGTTAGAATAACAGTATTTTTGACACATTCTTTCTCTTGTGAGGGACCTGCATAGATTTGTCACCTAAACCCGACTTGGTGCCATGGCAGAATCTTCTCCCTTTGTGAGGTAATCCTATCAGCAGAGTAACTGCACACCTCAGTGAGAACTCTTTTGCTTGGTAGTCAAGAAAGTGGATTTCACAACAACAGAGTTTTTAATGATTGCCACACAGGTAAACCCAGGTATGAGAGAAATGCTAGCATTAGGCATGATCAGCCAAACTTCTAAGCATTTTTCCTTCCAATCATTTGCACAGCCCCTACTGCTGAAGACTGAATTCATCACCACTAGCCACTAACTTAAACTGATGTTGCTTGAGAGTAAAAATCAAGTTGACCTTTCTTATCAGAGGATGCTATTATGTTTATAGCATGGAGAGTGGGGTGGAGGGGGGGGGGGGGGGGGGTTCTGGCTCAATAAGAAAGGATTTTTTTTGTGCCTCTGGCCCCCAAATAATTTTCTTTTCTTTTGTGTATTGAAGACTAGGTGGATCTAGGGAAAAAAGGTTAAGAAACTAGACTGTTGAAACTTTTTTGTTTGAAACTTTTTTTTATTTTGCCTCTGGTTCTTTTATTTATAAATATCGTGTGTTGGGCTCAGTGATCTGCCAGATTCTGTAAACTGCTTGCGATGGTTAAGATGAGCCGTCGATATTCACCAGCTGGCTTTGCACTGCTAGGCTCACTACTTGCTTCACATAGAAAAAAAGAAACCACTGCCTATATGTCCAATTCTTTGCCATCACATGTGGTTTAGCCCCTAAACTGGGCATGGCTGTGTCTGCTGACAGGAGGAGGGGTGAAGGTGGGTAACTGGCTCTATAAAACCTGTGGCATCAGGCACTTTAGGCAAGGCAGCCAGGGAAGGCTGTTTGTCCAGGAGAAAGAGAACTCTCATTCCAAACCTTCGTGTGCTTCCAGAGCAGAATATTGGGCCAACTGCAAAGGATCAGGTTACTCTTGACAGACATCCTGAGTACTGATGGCAGAGGTACCCAGTGGTACGGTGCACCAGTGGTACGGTGCACTCTAACATACCATCCTGCCATGCCACAACTGCCAGTATGACACTCGGAGATGGATTCAACCGAGACGGTGCTTGCAGTGTGGGGATCTGTCAAAGCAGGTGTCACGTAACACCAAGCTCTATGCCACAAGTCACCCCCACCCCCAATGCCTCAAGATCCCTTCAATCCGTTCTGTGTAGCTGCTGGACGCAAAGCAGAGTCAGTGATAAACAAACCACCAAACACATTTACTTTGAAGTGTCCCCTCTCTGCTTCTGGTGAGAGGCAGACATCCCACACAGCACACTTCCCACGACTGAGGGCCCCTCCAGGGTCAGGAACAGGAAATGTGGTTGAGGCCCAATACTCTAAAAGAGAAGCTGTACGAGTCTACAGAGGTAGTGAGGAGAACCGCCAATGGCCACAGTGGTTATATGGAGGACCACCCATGTCTACAGAAGCTGTATGGAGGACCACCCATGTCTACAGCTGTATCGAGGACCACCCTTGTCTACAGAAGCTGTATGGAGGACCACCCATGTCTACAGCTGTATGGAGGACCACCCTTGTCTACAGAAGCTGTATGGATGACCACCCAGGTCTACAGAAGCTGTCTGGAGGACTACCCATGTCTACAGAAGCTGTATGGAGGACCACCCATGTCTACAGCTGTCTAGAGCACCACCCATGTCCACAGCTGTCTGGAGGACCACCCATGTCTACAGAAGCTATATGGAGGACCATCCATGTCTACAGAAGCTATATGGAGGACCACCCATGTCTACAGAAGCTGTCTGGAGGACCACCCATGTCTACAGAGCTGAGGACCATCCATGTCTACAGAAGCTGTCTGGAGGACCACCCATGTCTACAGAAGCTTATGGAGGACCACCCATGTCTACAGAAGCTGTATGGAGGACCACCCATTTCTACAGAAGCTGTCTGGAGGACCATCCATGTCTATAGAAGCTGTATGGAGGACCACCCAATGTCTACAGAGCTGTGAGGACCACCCATGGAGGACCACCCATGTCTACAGAAGCTGTATGGAGGACCCCCATGTTTATAGCCGTCTGGAGGACACACCATGTCTACAGAGCTGTGAGGACCACCCATGTCTATAAAAGCTGTATGGAGGACCATCCATGTCTACAGAGCTGAGGACCATCCATGTCTACAGAAGCTGTCTGGAGGACCACCCATGTCTACAGAAGCTGTCTGGAGGACCACCCATGTCTACAGAAGCTGTCTGGAGGACCATCCATGTCTACAAAAGCTGTATGGAGGACCACCCAGGTCTACAGAGCTGTTAAGAGGACCACTGATACCATCCCAAGTCTCCAGTTTCAGGGTGTAGGGAGAGAACAGGAGCAACAGCTGTTCTCTGCTTATCCTCTATAAAAACTTCAGTAGCAGCCACAGCATGATAAACACTTTCCAGATGATCCCCTCCCCTTTCCTGTAAACAACCATGTACACTAAATGAAAAACAACAAGAAAAGCAGTTACAACTGCTTGAAAATACTTCTGAAAGCTTTGATAAGGAAACAACAACAACAACAAAAAAACCTTCAAAACAAAGTATGGCAACAGAAACAACTTTCCCCAACTGAAAGGCTTATACTACATGCAGAAAATGTTGTGGCCAAACAAAAGAAAAACAGAAATCCATTTGCTTTCTGTAAGATATTCTGTACAAGCTCTCTCACTCTCTTTCTCTCATATTCATACACCTTCGAGATAAAATCAATGTTAAATTTCATATGTCAAAATCATAATAAATAAAACTCTCCTCTCACCGGAAAGCTCATACAAAACAATATGATAATTCTGAACATGTTCAGAAAGATAACAGGTGCACATGAAAGACAAACTAAAAAAGAAAACCTCTAACCTTTCTTCTTCACCTATGCTAGCCTCAAGCCCAAAATTGCCTATCACAATTCAAAAACAGCATATCAAGCCCAGAAGATTTAAATATAGATATTATCTGTTTATATGTTGACCAACATTCACATTTGCATAGTTTTGTTTTGAAACTGTAAACATGTCACACATAGCTTTTTCAGCACATCAATATAAATAGTAAAAGTGATCAATCCATTCCATAATTGGTCAAAAATCTTATCTTTCTTGTTCAGCTGTACCCAAACCAGGTAGGAGCGGACACAAACCAGGTAGGAGCAGACATGAAAAACAGGGTGCATTACAATGGATGCATAAGCGTGAGAACGAGACATCGAGTATGTGAACTCTAAAACCTGTCATCTATTGCTATACCAATTCATTTTAATTGGTAAAAACGGTTAACACATCTTACTAAAGTCTTTATCAAGAACATTGGAACCTTTGTAAATCAATGATGTAACAAGGTAGTTTGAATACAGACACAGGCACACAGCACACACACACACATATAGACTGACAGTGTCACAGAACTACCTTCATCTTTTTATGAATTATTTCGGATTTGAAATGCCTTGTGACTGGAAACATTCAAAGGCCATTGATTCAACCGACTTTTTGGAAACAATTTAAAAAACATTTTTCCCTCACTGTTCATCTCATCTGCTTTCTTCCATGGCCAGACACAGATAGACCTTGTTTTCAGTCAAGCACTCTATCTAGAGACAAAGCAGCAGCATTGGACCTCAAGTTCTCCCCTAGTCCCTACCCTAACATTGTTTATCTTTCCTTTGATTGGTGTTGTTTTTGTCAACGCTACTGTCAGCTACTTAAGTAAAAAGACAAAAAGTGTGAAATTAAAAAAGAATAAACACGTACCCTTCTTTCCTCACACTGTTTTCCCCTAAACAATAATTGAAGAATTGTTTACAGAATGAGAAAAATCACAAACCATCTTCCCTCACACGGTTTTCCCCTAAACAATGATTGAAGAATTGTTTACAGAATGACAAAAATCACAGCTGAAAATACACGGGATAATGTTGATGATTAACAAGTCTGGTTCGTCACATCCAATGGATTTCCAGGGTCTTGCAGACCTGTCCTAGCGGCAATGCAACAATCACAGAAACAGAGAAATGTAGAGCAATATCTGCATAGTAACACTGTGAAACACATACACCAAGTAAATCTCTTCCAGTCACACTTTTTCTTACACACACACACACACACACACACACACTGAATTGACAATACTGCACAACTTTGGAAACAAACGAACAACGATCAGCTGGGATGGTGACATTTCTTGAATGAGTCAGTAGACGCATGCTAAAACAATGATTTTTTTTTAACCGTTCTGTTTTCATTTTAGTAACACACACTTCATCAACACACACTGCTCGCATAATAAGAAAGTTGGTCAGAATGTTCAGATCATATCTTTCATTCATTCATGTACCTGTTTTATTTATCATGTATGTGTGCTCATATGCATGTGTGTGTATGTGTGTACATACATGTGTGTCTGTGTTTGTGTGCATACTTATAGTGTATGTGTGTGTGCGTGTGCGTGCGTGTGTGTGTGTGTGTGTGTGTAGAAATGCATGTGTTTGTGCAGAGGTCCATGTATGTGTCAGGATTCCCACAGAGGGAAAACGAAAATCTCTGAAATTCTGGTGTGGCCAGGCAGGCATGCCACCCCTCACCCTGAACAAATTCGACACCTGCTTCCAAAAGGTGCAACATGACACACACACAAAAAAAGAAAAAAATTGACACCTGCTTCCAAAAGGTGCAACATGACACACAAAAAACTGAGCACTGAGAGATGTATCATCCACTTTTTGGCCCCACTGCAACCAGGACCATTTGCATGTACAGCTTTTGTCCATCTCTTTCACTTTCGCAGCATTTCCCCTGACACAGAGCATCAGACAACATGGCTACTGTCTGCTTTTGCGAAGAAGTTCATACAAGATTTTGTGAAACAGTGTCATCTGCAAGGACATCAAAGGAATGCCTTGTGCTTCCTGGATTCCATCGTCACCTCGTTTTCTCCCTCCTTTTTTTTTTTTCTGAAGAATTTCCTCTTTCAAGGACTCCCATTTTTATGTTGCAATCCACAAAATCATGGAGAAGTGGGAGCCTTGATTTGTGTATGTGTGTGTGTGTGCAAATGGTTTCCTTACTCAAGAACAACACTGGAATGACAATGTTTACTGTGTATCCTTAAAGACACAACCATGCCAGCGCGATGGCCTCAACAAGATCATCAAAATGATTGTCCTTTTGAACAAAAGAAAACCACTACATGCTGATACATGCCCCACACAGATTCTCTTCACTGGGCCCCCTCATCCATTTGTGAGTCAACAGATAGAATCAGCGGGTGCAGGCAACCGATTGCAGGATTATGAGATCACGTTCCACAACAACCCAATCAAGGCAACAAAAGAAAGGGAAGAAGGCAATGGGAACCAAAGCAATAACACAAAATAACATAGCAATAAAACAAAATAACATAGCAAAAAATAAAAATGGACAGAGTCCAACATAATGATGGGGGCAAAAAAATTCCCTGTTCCCTCGTTTTCGTTGATAGGATGTCTTCCATCATCACAATGATTATCTGGGTACAACACCGCTTTCACCACAATGATGAATAATCAGTACACCGCTTTCACTACAATGATGAACAATCAGTACACCATTTTTATTATGATGATGAACAATCCACACACTGCTTTCATCACAATGATGAACAATCAGTACACCTCTTTTACCACAATGATGAACAATCAGTACACCATTTTTATCATGATGATGGACAATCAGTACACCACTTTCATCACAATGATGAACAATTGGTACACCGCTTTCATCACAATGATGAACAATCACTACACCGCTTTCATCACAATGATGAACAATCGGTACACCGCTTTCATCACAATGATGAACAATCGGTATACCGCTTTCATCACAATGATGAACAATCGGTACACCGCTTTCATCACAATGATGAATAATCGGTACACCACTTTCATCACGATGATGAACAATCAGTACACCACTTTCATCACAATGATGAACAATCAGTAGATAACATGTAATCAGAAAGACAGTAATTTTCATGATTCACACAGGTACATGCAAAGAATCACAACAGATCCATTTCCAAGGGTAAATAAGAATGCTTCATTGCAACCCCCCCCTGCCCCCTCCACCCCCCTGTCCCAAACCCCACAATTAATAATCACATCCGAAGAAATTTCACTTGCAATGAATAATACATCTCCTCTTACATCCTCTCTCCCTCCAGCCCCCCCCCCCCCCCCCCCCCCACACACACACACATCCACATAAATATATATATCTCTCTTTCATAACAAAGTGTGTGTGTATGTTTATATATAATACTCAAGAATAAAGGGAGGAAAATGTACAAGAACAGAGAAAAAAAATATATGCAATCAACAAAAACAGTCTTTCTTTCATTACTAATAAAGAACATGTCCAATCATCCAAATCAATTTTTTTTTTAAATATATGAAACATACAAGAAAATGTTAGGCAGTGACTTCAATACAAGAGGCATCAGTATAGCGAGACCCTGGGAGAGGGGGAGGAGGGACAGGTGAGCAGCGGACAGAGTTGGGAAGGGGTGTTGAGGTTCCCCCACAGTAGATGGTCAAACAGTGAACGCATTAGCGATGATCACAATGATATGGCAGAGCTCAGCTGTCATGGGACCACTGAAGTATTCATTACTTTTAAGCGCAGTGTGTTTGCTTCTAAATCAAGCGTCTCAAAGTCAGCTTCAGTTCCACGACTGAGATGCTGCATGTATACAGCAATGTTCCCCCAGAGTTCTTAGAATGAATTTTCTTCATGAAATGCTCAAGAAACAAAGGAATCCCAAAACCCCTCATATAATTACCTGGCAAACAGGGTGATAACAATTAAGGTCAGCTTTTTAAAACGACTTCCCGTATGGCAACATGTATTAACAAAAAACAAAAGCTACGCAGAGAAGTGCAAAAGCTAAAATAGGAGAAGACATAATGCGTGAAATGGAGTCCCTTTCATTTTCATCAAAAGACAAAATTCTGAAACACTTGACGTTAATATAACACTTAATGTCAATACAACGTTTAACGCCATCGTTCCTCTTGACGTCGGTAACAAGATATTCACAGCTCAAGAGCAGGAAACCGTATTTCTTATCTCAATAACAATTTTTTGCATAGTTAAAAAACAAATCAAATCCGCACCATGCCAGTTTGACATGAATAAATCGCAGATCCTTTGTCCTCACACGACAAAGCAATAAACACAGCAGTATGAGCAACAAGACCACCCCACTAGCAACTCCCAACAACCGGAACAAAAACATTGCCAAAAGAAGGCATCAAATATCTCTAAAGGGTTGGACGCATTAAAAGCCTCGTTCATTTTCCTTTTCTTCTGTTCAAGGTTACATCACCCATTGTGATCTCATTTGCCCATTTTAGTGATTTCTGTAACAGCTGACTAAACCTTGGTACAAGCCATTACCCCTGCCCATACAAAACAGCATAAAATAGCATATAAAAGGGCTTCTGTAAAAAAACACACAAAAACTTGCCGTTACTACTACCCTGTGACAACACCCACTTTGATCTCACCCACCCATGAAACTTGTTATGTAAACCAGAACCAAGTTTACTGTAGTCACAACTACCCTGTTATTGTAGAAGTGCCAGTCACACAATAAAAACAAGCTTGACTCGACTTCTTGTTCTTAGCTTCTTGTTCAGCTGCTCATTCCGACAATCAGCATAACGGAAGTGTCCTGACGTATCTTTGTGAGTGACGTCATAATTCAGCTTAATTTACGTAAATCACACGTATGCAATTATAATAATCTACATCTTCCTTCTCTTTTTTTTTTTTTTTTTTTTTTTTTTTTTTTGAAAGAACTAAACGGAGCAAGTTAAATGAAAATAATTTACTGTCCAAAATGCTTCCTTCGAACCAAAAGAAATAATGCAAGCTAAAGAAAAATTCAAACAAATGTTTCGATTTCTTTTCCATGTTCATTTTCCTTCCTGAAAAAAAATATTCAAAAATAAACAGCAAAATGTCATATCAAGGCACTGGTAGATGGCCCGACATCATTCAGTCAAAGTATTTGGGGTTGGGCTTCACGACTCTACCGGCACGGGTCACCACGGGCTGGGGCTGCAAGGCGGTCAGTGCTGGACCTGAAAGCCTGGCTGGTGGTGAACCTGGTGTAGTGGCCGGCACAGGACCCGGTGTTGTGGGCGCGATTGGACCTGGTGTCTTGTTGGTGGCACTGGCTTGACGAGGCATGGAACAGGTTGGAGCAGGAAGTGCTGGGGAGGGGAACAGCTGCATTGGGGTGAACCTGCTTCGTGGCACGTTGGCAAGCGGAGGGGTGAGAGGAGTGGGGGCAGACAAGGGGCGGGTAACGACAGCAGCGGGAGGCGGCGACGAGGCTGACTGCTGTTCAAAGGGTGCAGGGAATGGGGGTCGCACACTACCTGGACCTCCAAGATTGTCACGAGGTAGCGTGCTGAGGGCTTGCGGAACCTGTGGTCTGGGCTCCTTGACGGGGAGAAGGTGACGTCTGTTGCGTACGTAGTCAGCGCCATCTGCAGTGACGACGTACGATCTTGGCGAGTGGCGTACTGACTTCACTACTGCAAGTTTCTTGAAGCCTTTGTCAGTCTGGATCCGCACGACTTCACCCTGTTTCAAAGGACGCAGATCTCTCGCTGAGCTGTCATGATACTGTTTCTGCTGCTGCCTGGACTTCTTCAACTGGTTGGAGACTTTGCGTGTGCTCACGGCTTTGGGTTGGAGAAGTTTTGTTGAAGTGGGCAGTGTCGCTCGCATACGTCTCGAGTTGAGGCGCTGCGAAGGTGAGCCCATGTCATCACGTGGCGTGTTACGAAGATTCAGCAAACCAAGGTACACGTCTGATCCGTCCTTCTCGCTCTTTTCCAACAGCTGTTTGGCTTGCTTGACGGCGTTTTCTGCCAAGCCATTGGATCTGGGGTAGTGGGGGCTACTGGTGATGTGCACGAAGTTCCACTCCTGTGCGAACTGTTTGAACTCGCGACTGGCGAATTGCGTGCCATTGTCTGTCATCAGCTTTTCTGGGATGCCATGAGACGCAAAGTGCCGCTTCATCTTCAGGATCACCATGTTTGAAGTCATCTTGGTGATCATGTCCATCTCAAACCAGCCAGAGTATGAATCGACAACAACCAGGTATTGCTTGCCATTCCAGTCAAATATGTCGGCTGCGAGGCTGGACCAAGGGAGTTCAGGGACAGGGTGATTCATGAGGGGCTGTTTCTGCAGATGGGCCTTGCAGCTGTTGCAGGCTGAGCACTGAGAAACTGCGTCTTCAATGTCTTGACGCATCTTGGGCCAAAACATGATGTCGCTTGCAAGCAGTCTGGTGCGCTCTGCTCCCATGTGGCCCTTGTGGAGAGCGGCAATATAGGTGGATCTCAAGGCTTTCGGAACCACCGCTCTCTGTCCTTTCATGACGACGTCATTCTCAATCACCAACTCATCTCTGAAAGGGAAGAAGCATTTCGCATCTGACGGCACGCCTCGCTCATGGTCAGGCCATCCATCTTTGATGAGCTGTGCAAGCTTCTGCATGGTCGGGTCAGCCAAAGTCTCCTTCTGGAGTTCAGTCATTCTCGCCGGCGATATGGAGAGAACTGTCATGACATCGCAGTCAAACTCCTCCTCTTCAACTGGATCATTGGGAAACGCTCTGGACAGCGTGTCAGCAAGGTACAACTCTTTGCCCTTTTTGTAGACGAAATCAAGGTTGTAGCGTTGCAGCTGTAAAAGCATGCGTTGTAGACGAGCAGGGGCAGCGTTCAGTGACTTCTTCACGATTGTGATCAAAGGCTTGTGGTCAGTCTCTATGGTCACCTTCCGACCATAGACAAAGTCATGAAACTTCCTGCAGGCGAATACAGCAGCCAGGAGCTCCTTTTCAATTTGCGCATACCTTGTCTCGCAGTCAGACAAAGCTCGTGATGCGTAGGCCACTGGAGCATCCTCTTGCAGGCATGCGGCACCCAGTCCATTCTTGGATGAGTCTACAGATAAAACGACTGGTTTCGCAGGGTCAAAGAACTTCAGGACAGGAGGATTCATGAGGTCATCTTTGAGTCTGTTGAAAGCTTGCTGGTGAGCGTCAGTCCAGCTCCAAACAATGTCATTGCGCAGCAGTTCTCGCAAAACTGCTGTTTTCTCACTGTAGTTCTGAATGAACTTGTTTAGGTAGTTTGTCATGCCAAGGAACCTCTGAAGAGCTGCCTGGTTCTCAGGTGCAGGCATCGCCCGGATTGCGTCTGTTTTCTCCGTATCTGGCTTCAGACCATCCTCAGTGAACTTATGGCCGACGAAAGTGACGCTTTTCATCCTGAACTTGCATTTACTGAGGTTCAGCTTCAGCCCGATCTGCCGTGCTCGCTCCAGAATCTTCTTGAGATTTGCATCATGCTCCTCGTCGGTGGAGCCCCAGACGAGGATATCATCTACGATGATGGCACATGGATATCCCTCGAATAGTCTCTCCATGGCTTCCTGGAAGACCTCACTTGCCGTATTAATGCCAAACGGCATGCGCAGGAACCTGTATCGCCCAAACGGTGTGCTGAAAGTAGTTCGCCTGGAAGACTCCTCGTCCATCCGAATTTGCCAAAATCCGTTCTTTGCATCCAAAGTGCTGAAACATTTCGCGTTGCCGATTCTAGATGCTACGTCGTCGGCGGTGCGCATTGGGAAGTGCGGGCGTTGGAGAGCGGTGTTTAAACTTCTTGGATCTAAACAGATCCGGACGTCACCATTTTTCTTTCTTGCTGCCACCATCTGTGACACCCACTCTGTCGGTTCTGTTTCTCGCACTATGACGCCTCGTTTCACCATGTTCTCAAGCTCAATCTTGACCTTCTTTTCCATGGCCTGAGGAACTTTTCTTGCTGGTTTGACAACTGGTGTGACGCTAGGATCAACGC
Source organism: Conus canariensis (assembly GCA_033310375.1). Classification (NCBI taxonomy): domain Eukaryota; kingdom Metazoa; phylum Mollusca; class Gastropoda; order Neogastropoda; family Conidae; genus Conus; species Conus canariensis. The sequence continues at coordinate 7,994,081 of CM065714.1, read as the reverse complement.
GCATGACGTATTTTGGAGGCAAAGTCCCAAGTGTGTCATTAAAAAGTTCTGGGTAGTCCTTCAAGGTGTTTTCTCTGGAGGTGTCTTCAGACGCTTCATTTACTGCATAGACAGTCTTGTCTAGCTGAATGAGACGGAGTCGAAGTGCGTCACTGAGACCAAGGATGGGTGTGGCTTGCCTGTCAATGACATGAAAGGTCAACGTTTCTTTGTGGTCGCCAATCTTGCAGAGAAGGTCCACACTTCCTAGTGTCGAGAATCGCTCTCCCCCGTATGCGACGAGGTTGATGGCTTTGGCTTTGTTGATGGTCTCTCTTGCTTGGACCTTCTTGAGCTCGTAGAGTGGCAGAACATTGCATTTGGCACCAGTATCGACCTTTAGTTTCAAATCGCCTCCATTGATTATTGCTGTGCAGTGTATCTCATTGCAACGTGGCTCCTGGGTGAGCGCGATGTAGAAGTGCCAGTCACACAATAAAAACAAGCTTGACTCGACTTCTTGTTCTTAGCTTCTTGTTCAGCTGCTCATTCCGACAATCAGCATAACGGAAGTGTCCTGACGTATCTTTGTGAGTGACGTCATAATTCAGCTTAATTTACGTAAATCACACGTATGCAATTATAATAATCTACAGTTATGATGTCCGTTTTGATCTGACCCACCCGTATCTTTAACAGCTTCGGTAAAAGCAGACTAAATTTGTTGTTACTAACTGTTGCTACTACCCTGTTACAACACCCATTTCGATCTGACCCACCTATGCAATGGCTAGTGTAACACTACATCATGTTAATCACACTCTTAGTCTGGTATATTTGCACACCTAAACTCTTGTTAACCTTTAAAGGAGCACTGCCTTGAATTCTGCACAGTGTATAACATGAGTGGTGGCCATACTTTTTGTAAAACAACAAATTCTCACCATAAATTATAAAAGTCCAAGGATCTTTTTATTGTTGTTGTTGTTGTATCTCATGGTTGCCCATTATCCCATGGATAAGGAAAGAACTTTCAAAACTACCATTTACACCATAACTATGAATCTGGTACTCAATCAAAAATGCTGATTTTTGTGCGTGTGTAAGTACATAAATACTTCTTTCTAAAAGCTCGTTACTTATCTTATGCATGTCAATCGTCCACACATGCATGGAAGATACTTTGCCTTCTGGTTCAAGATAAATGGAGATTGAGGTTCACCAACTCTTAACTGTCCTTCTTACTTGTCAGCACCTTTATTGTGAAGTCACATTTTATTCCTATACCAAAAGCTGGCAACCCAGAACACCTGTTGCCACAAAATTCATGCTGAAAAAGGAAGAGCTCAGCTCGTTCTTTCAAGGTTCTGTCTATTGTCTGTAAACACTCCCAAATAATTTGCCTTTATTGTGAGTGGCTGAAACCTGATCATCATGTTGTCAGGGGTGTTTATTTGTTTATAAAGACGATCGATGTTAGGCAAATGTGTGAACTACTGAGCTCAATGACACAGTACGGTAAATGTTTGTGGTAGAAGCAGGAAATGTCCGTCAGTTTTACGAACCACGAAAACATGCACTTGGGCAATTTCAGACCCAGAACCCTGTGTCAAAAGTTTACAATGCGTGAATAACTCACGAAAACTACATAGAACATTCTTCGGGTAACTCTCCAATCAAACATGTACTGGCACTTCATTCTGTGATTTAAAAAAACAAACAAACAAACAAACAAAAAAAAAAGGAAAAAAAACAACAACCCAACAACACACTTATAAGAGAATCCTTGTAAAATGAAGTATGACGTATCAAAAGAACAGACCATCTATATCACAAGGCCCTGTGTCATCCACTCAGGCTACCCAAGAAAAAAACAACAACAACAAAGAATCACCCTTTGGAAACAATGGATAATCACCCTTTGTATGAGCATTAATACTTTATGTACAGAATGTACAGAGGTGGGTCCCATCATCACCTCTCTCTCCCCTCCCCCCATCCCCAGCAGCCAGTGCTAAGAGACCTGGGGGCAGTCTGGCACAGTGTTCAGGAGGCGTCAGCCTGGGTCTCAGTGTGTGTGGGACTTCAGCAGACTGCGGGGCTGATCCACCTGAAACACAAATAACATCAGGTTGAAAGGCCCCCCAGGCCTGTTGTACAGCACTGTGACTGGTGTGTGTATGTGTGTGTGTATGTGTGCGTGTGTGTGCTTGCGTGCGTACGTGCGTGCATGTGTGTGTGTGTGTGTGTGTGTGTGTGTGTGTGTGTGTGTGTGTGTGTGTGTGTGAGTGTGTGTGTACGAGCACTGCATCTGTGTGTGTGCTGTGTGTGTAGTGCACGTGCGCACATCGTGTTGCGTCTGCATGTGTGTGTCTGTGCTTGTGTATGTCTCTGTGGTTATGAGTGAATGTGCACATGCGTGCGTGCACATGTGTATGTGCACATCTGTTAGCATCTCTCTGTGTGTGTTTGTGTGTGTGAGTGTATGTGTTTGTGTGTGTATGTGTGTGTGCATGTGTGTGTGTATGTACATGTGTGTGTGAGTGTGTGTGTGTGTGTGTGTGTGTGTGTGTGTGTGTGTGTGTGTGTGTGGCATGTGTGTGCGTGTGCTGCTTTAAACCGAAATGACAATAAATTATCTTAACTGAAAATTCAGTGACTGCAGTTGGAAGATGAATCGAGACATTCAGCTGAAATCAGCAGTCTCCAACACCTGGTCCCTTGCTTTGAACAATTACAGCCAGAGTTGTCATCTTTCTTCTTCTGGCACAAACAGCTTTCATTCAAACACACTGCATACCATTATGAAGTTAAGATATCTATTTTCTCTGTAATGCTTTTATCATTTAATTTGTTTTCACTTTCACAGGTTCTGCGTTGCATGCCTTTCATAATTCTTAAAAGAAGACATTAAGCATTTCATAGTGTGTCACTCCGTCGTACGCACCCACTGAAATGATCTACAAACAAATGGTTCTCATGGGAAACAATATAACTGAAACATCCTGAATGATAAAAATATCTTAAGTATAGTTTGTCACAAATGACAATGACACATAGCAGTGCTACTGAAAACAAGGTGAACTATAAACGAACACACAAAACACGGCATAAAGTAATGTGAACTTTATACACAGCACGAAACAAACGAGTTTTTGACCAGTCTTAAAAGTAAAGTAATGTGAATTCAATATACAACACGAAACAAATGAGTTTTTGACCAGTCTTAAAAGTAAAGTAATGTGAATTTAATATACAACACGAAACAAATGAGTTTTTGACCAGTCTTCAGATGTTACAAACAACAGACTTAAAAAAATGCAAAAAAGAAAATACTCCGCCGATGCCAGGATGAGAATGATTTGTTATAATTTACCCAACCGTTTGTTTCTTCTTTCTTATTACTGATCAATGCTTTTACAACATCCCCTCTCTGAACATTACAACAATACATTAAGTGATTAATCAAAAGGAAATTACAACCAACAATGAAGTTCTGACTAGAAACAAAAGCTATAAGACACTGGCACACTGCAGACAAAAGCAGCATTGTCTGTTATGCCCCACTGTACAGAAAAAAGGAACAAAATTTACATTTATGTGTAAATCTAAAAAACATATCTGGATGTATCCAAGAGTCAAAAGACCACCATTTTGTTTCTAATTCATGTGTGTGTGTGAAGATCATTTTCAGGACTTAACCAGGATCTGACACAGCACTTTGAACGAACGCACAAGAATGAGATTGCATGAGAAAGCGTTCACTACAGTAACAGGTGTGAAATCAGAAATAAAGCTGTATTAGTTGTCAAACAGGAAATGTAAAATGTGCTCAAACATTACTTGATGTACAGTACCAACTTCCAGCGGAGAAGAAAGAAGATCATGGTGAGACTAGAGTACTAATGAAATCAACATTTAACTTGTGTACTGTGCTGTATGGTACACAGTTAAACATCACTAACATGGTTGACTGTGGGACCTTACAGCTCAGCATCAAATCAATGTGACCCTTAAAATCACCTGGATCACAAGCAACACAGCTGATGGACTGACATCAAGAAAACGTGTAGTGCCATTAGCAAAGCAGAAAAGGGCAAAAGAAATAAACAGATTTTAAAATAACAGTGGGAGGGGAATTCATTACATTAAAAAAAAAAATCTCAGAAAGTCAGAGTCTCTTACACAAAAAGTGATTTTCCCGTGAGCACAGTTCACTCGACTGTTACACTCTTCGCAAGATTCCTTGGATGATCAACCTAGAAGATGTGAAAAACATGACGTCAGAAAAATGAAGAAGATACAATGCCAGTCAAACACACACAGATACATTCTCTCTCTCTCTCACACACACACCACACACACACTACCAATACTCATGACAAATCTTTCCAAGACCACACACACACACACATACACACCCACATAACCTCACACACACACTAACACACAATCCTACTGGCTGCCATGGTGCAGTGAATAACACTGGAGGCCCTGATCTGACAAAGATTTGAGTGTCATCAGTGCTTTATATAAATATCTGTGGGATTTTTTTTTACCTTAGCTGGCTCCTAACACTATTTTGAGTGTGCTGTGAGTCTGACTCTCCGAGTCTCGTCTGTGCTTTATATCTGTGGGATTTTTTTTTTAACCTTAGCTGGCTCCTATCACTGCTGTGAATAAATGGAACCACCTAGCCAAACTTCATCCCCTTCATGCAGTGTTCCTCAAAGTTCTCCACCAGTATTGTGTCAGTGTCTGTGTCTCTCGCCTGCATGGCATTAGACTGCATCATAAAAGGACAACCACAGCAGAGTGCTACCATGTAGTCTCAGACCAGAACAGAACTCCTTAGCATCATCTTCATCCTCCTCATGGTTTAGCGGACAGCAGATGTGGTGTAGTGTATGTGAACTAGTCTGCACACAGTAAGGTCACCAAAACGAAACTTATACCGTCACCTTCATCCATCATCATGACAAACATTCTTCATGTCCTATTCTAATGGTGGCCTCAGTGTTGATTCTCTCTACACGTCAAGGCCTGTGGAGAAGCTGAGTTGAGGTTGTTGGTATCTGTCATTTCATGGACACTGTCGCTGGATGGGAAAGGTGGTACGCTCCAAATGGAGACGCTCACATGCTCTGGCTCTGCGACAAACCAGTCAAAGTTGACAGTAGAGGGTTTTGGTTGGTGGTGTCCTGCCTGTTTAAAACAGGTGCCCCTGAACACCATCAAAGTAAGTCAGCAGCAGTGCAGTGTCTCCTCTGGTGGGTTGCCTTTATGGTGAGCTGACACTGACTGCTGGTACTGGGTCCATGACAGGACAATCAGAGTGTGGCAGTGTATGGGAAGTTGGAGTGACCAGCGTGGGACAGGTACTTTTGACATTAGACAACACCCCCCCCCCCCCCCCCACCACCCCAAAACAAACAAAAAGGGAAGAAAAGACATCTCAAGAATGGACATAATATGGCGACTTGACGAAGTACAGATGAAAACCACCATTATCTATTTCTGCTCTCTGATGTCTTATTTGTTTCTTTTTCTTTGTGGAGATTCAAAACTATATTTTACTTCATTTGTATACTGGTTTACTGAATGTTGAATCTGATACTTAATACCCACAGATTTGTACAAAGGTTAAATTTAATACTGAATATCCACACAGTTGCACAAACACACAAAGCCTATACAAATCTACAGATGCGTTGACGGACACACGCACACACACACACACATGTACACTCATATAAATCAGTCGTTCATTCACTGATCCAATCACTGATCTATCCATTCATCAGTCTATCTACCCATCTATCTATTCAACCTCCGATGTACTCATTTATAGCTCAAGCACTCTCTTGCTGCTTTACAAAAGCCACACAAGTGGGGGATAGGAAAATGACAATGAGAATGAGCCCAGCAAAGACCATGATGGTGCCATGTTTCGATTCCACAATCTATCTGAGAGACACAGGTAACTGCAGCAGTGGGAAAGGAAATTTCAGCGTCTGGCATGTGAGAAGCCTCACTGGCGCTGTTCCACTCTTTTGTTTTGAGCCATTGGCACATGCACTCCAGTTGAGGTCAATGCCAGCCCCACCCAGAATCATCCCACAATGTTGGTAGGCTACTGTAGAAAGAAACTCGTGGAGAGCGTGGCAGCAGAGAGTCCTCAGAAGAGAAGCCCCCTTCAAGCAAGTGTTTCGGCCCTTATCTCCTGACACTCTAGGGGGGTTGGGCCACACCCGGTTCATGACTCCGGATGTCCCTCTGCTGCCCCTTTTTTTTTCCCATCTTGGGACGAGCCATGGCTGGGATTCGAACCCATGACCCTCTGGACATGCTCATTTTCCACTTAATGACTCGCGCTTTAACCACTGAGCCACAGGGACACCTGATATTTGTAGGGAAATTAAGACTTATGAAGTTCACTTTTGTTCCTCCTTGACCAGATCCAGCTTGAACACCTCTCTGCCGCTTCTGCCATTGCTTTCAGGGCTCTGGTTTTTTCCTTCCCTGCAACTGAGAGCTGTTTCATGAGGCTGTATGCAGACGTTCCTACAAATCCCCTAGCTCCAATTTCTGCAGTGAGGACTTTGACCTGATAGCCTTCTCTCCTCAGGCTGTTTGCCAGATCAGCATACTTTTCAGTCTTGTAGATTTGAGCTGCCTCCATTCTGTTCTCATATGGCACCGTGAGCTCGATCATGATCAGCTGCTTGGTTGACTTAGAGTGGACTACTATGTCTGGTCTCATGCCACTCTTGCTGATGATCTCTGGGTGACTCTTCCATTCTGGGAGGTCTGCAGTGCACTCCCAGTCATCTGCCCCGTCCAGCAGACTCTGCCTGCATGTTTCGAGTGGCACTGTTGTTCTTGGCCATGATTTGCTGCCTCCTGCCGTGAAGAATGTTGTGGGTGCTTTTGGAGTCCTGATTTTCCCTTTTGTGGTGTTGGTACTAGCCCAGACTACTTGTACAATCTCTTTGAGCACTTGGTTGTGCCTCCATGTGTACCTTCCTTGAGCCAGGGCTACTTTACATGAGCTTAGGACATGCTCCACTGTTTGTTTTTCATGGCAGAGGGGGCATGCAGGATCGTCTGTTTTCCCCCACTTCACCAGGTTTGCATTTGAGGGCAGAAGGTCATATGCAGATCTGAGAATGAAGCTGATCCTGAGAGGGGCCATGTGCCAAATGTCATTCCAAGTGAGACTTCTTTGGAGTGCATTCTCCCACGTTGTCCATTGCCCTTGCTGGCTCTGCTGGACTGCTTTTTGAAGTCTTTTTTGGTCTTCTTCTTTTCTCATCTCCTGAATCATCATGTCTCTTTTGGCTTTTCCTTTGGCCTTTGACCACCATTCAGTTTTGGTCACCCCCAGTCCTTGTCTGTTGGTCTGTGTGTGTCCTGTTATTTCTCTGATCTTGAGACTTTCTTTTGCAGAATCCATCGCCTCTTGAACTTTCCATTTTCTGCCTGTCTTCAGCTGGGGCTTGATTGCTTCTACCACCTTGTCTCCTGAGTCCTCCAGCATGCTTTGAAGTCTGATCTTCCCTGCTTTGTATTCCTCCAGGATGGATTTCAGTGGTAGTTTCAGCTTTGCTTGGCGACAGTACAGCGCTATGTCAGTCAGACAGGGTGGGACACCAAGCCATTTCCTTGTGAACTTGTTGATTTTGGCTTCCATTGCCTCCACTATGCTGGTGCAGACGTCGTATATCATCAGAGGCCATAGGAGCTTTGGTATCAGCATGAACTGCAGACACCAGACCTTGTATTTGCCAGGGAGCCCACACTGGTCAATGGTCTCCAAGCCTTCCTCTGCCATCTGCTTGGTTTCTTTTGCTCTTTGTGTGTCTTTCAGCGTATCATCATACCATCTTCCAAGGCTCTTGACTGGTTCTTCTGTGACTGTTGGAATGGCCTGGATGGCAACACTGAAGACCACAGATCCGGCCACTTTTCCTTTCCTCAGTGAGAGACTCCGTGATTTCTTTGGCTTGAACTTCATTCTGGATGAGGCAACTATGTCGTTCAGCCTCTCCAGCACATGACGTGTCTCGTCTTCTCTGGATGAAATCACTGTAGTGTCATCCATGAAGGCCTTGAGAGGAGGCATCTTGTATCCATCGCCAAGGTCTGTTTGTCTCGCGTTGTTTGTTGCTGCTTTCAAGATGAGTTCCATTGCCAGCACGAACAGTATTGGGGAAATTGCACAGCCCATTGCAATACCCACGTCCAAGTTGATCCAGTCTGTTGTGTACTCCTTGGTAGAGAACCGCATTGAGAAGCCATTGAAGTACTTCTTGAGCATGTCGCGGATGTTCTTTGGCACATGGTACATCTCAAGAGCCAACTGTATCATCTCATGGGGCACAGATCCATATGCGTTTGCCAGATCAAGCCACACTACGTCCAGGTCTCTCTTTTCTGTTTTTGCTTTTTGGATTGCGTCCCAGATCATTGTGGCGTGTTCTACACAGCCAGCCACGCCTGGGATGCCACCTTTCTGGACTGACACATCCAAGTACTTGTTTTCCATCAGGTACTTGGTCAGCCTTGCTGCCATGACAGAGAAGAAGATTTTCCCTTCGACGTTCAGTAGTGATATTGGCCTGAACTGGCTGATGTCACTTGAGTTTTGCTCTTTGGGGATGTACACACCATCTGCCGTCATCCACTGGCCGCTGATCTTCTGGTTTCTCCAAGCCGATCGCAGCAGCCTGTGGAGCCACTCCAGCACCTTGGGACATTTCTTGTAAAGCTGGTAAGGTATTCCGTTTGGCCCTGGTGATGATTTGGCTCTGGCTTTGTCAACCACCTTCTTGATTTCCGCCAACGTTGGAGGCTTGCCATTGAACTGTTCCTCAGGGTTGGTTGGCCACACCAGACCTTGAATGTCGAGTGGTGCTTTGCTCTGTGGGTCAGAGTATGTTTTCCTCAGATGCTGCTCAAGAACTCCTTTGTCCACACTTAGGGTCCCAGATTTTGGCTGCTCAAACAGTGTTCTGGCAAACTGGAAGGGGTCTCTGAAGAAGCGCTCTTGTGTCTTCTTCTTTTTGCTCTTCCTCTTCCTCGCAGATTCTGCTTTGCTGAGGGCGCTGTGTTTTTCTTTCAGGTCTTTCCACAGTTTTTCCAAGCCTTGTTTTTCAGCTGGCAATGCGGTCTTCATTTGCATCTTGAGGTTTTTCTTTTGGACCCTGATCTTGTCCATCTTTTCTTGGCGTCTGGATTTTTTTGGAGGTGTTTTCTCTTTGGGTAGTTTTGCTCCATAGGCGTCTCTACATGTGGCATACACAATGTCCCCATATGTGGCTAGTTTGTGTTCCAGGGTGCTTTTCCCTATCAGTGCATCGAGTCTTTGGACGATTTTTGCATCCAGTTTCTCCCAATCTTCAGTTTCGTTTGCTCGTGGCAGGTTGAGTTTCAGGCGCCTAGCATCGAGGGCCTGTGCAAATTCCTCATCCGAACCAACAGCGTGGATGTCCTTGGCACTGTGGTTTAAATCCTGGCCTTGGTCTTCCGACGTCTTATCTGCTGATGCAGTGCGCTGCTGCTCATTCAGATGAGTCTTCACACATCCCATCTTTGTTCTGTGGATCTTCATGCCACGGGTGGTAGCGAAACGCTTTCCACAGACACATGGATATTCCATTTGGTCCATGTTCATAGTCCGTTTGGGATTTGCAGTCATGATTGGTTGAGCACCGATCACACATCTCACGGGACTGCCAGCATTAAAATCCGACACTAACTATGACAGGTCTTTTCCTTTCCAAACCCCAGCTGCATGGAGCAAATTACATGTGTCTGTCTCATTTAGATTCCATCACTATATTCAGGACGAGCATAAAATATCTCTCCTGAAATAAATAGTATATATACAACACTTTCATCATTATATGTTGACTGGATATGAATGGATAGGATTAGGATTGCTTGTGTATCAAGTTTATGCCCACAGTGATGTAAAATATGCTCATGAAAATGCCAGTTAGTCAAAATGCACTTAGGAGAAACATTGTTAGTAGGTTTTTAGAGTGTGCCCTAAACAAATATACAAATAGTCTCTGTGTCACTGATGGGATCATCCACAAAGTCCCAACCCTCAGTCTGAGGCATTATCCCCCTTCATCAAAGCGGGTAGTTTGAAACTAAATGAATATTGCTTCCATCTTTATTATGATCTACCAAAATGGGACAGTGATGTAAAATATACATGAAAAAGATAAACTGAAGTTTTGGATGAGGCGGAAATGTATAACAAATAACCCCCCAAAAACATAAAGGAAACAAGGGAGAAGGAAAAATTGAGTAAGATGAAAAACGAAACACTTGAAAACCAAAAGAAGTTTGTAAAAAAAGAAATAAAAAATGTTATTCTGTTATACGAAAATAAGATTAACTTCATTACTTGAAAAGCGAAATCATGTAAGGTCTGACAATTACTAGGAATGGACTTGTAGCTAAGAGCATGATATTAACAAACAATTAACATATTTCTAAAAACACTATAGCAGTAAAAAAGCATTCCACGCATACTGCACATTCCATACCATCGCCACAATCCATCAGGTTTGTAAACTAGCAAGTCTCACATGAACTCCACTACCAGCACTTCCCAATGAGCAATTGTCTCTCATCCACAAGCATCCAGCCCAACCTACCAACCCTCTTCAGGCGACGTGCATGCAGGCTTCCCCGGCAATGCTTACATCATATCCCCGCAACACAGCGACATGAAAGGAGAGCAGCTGCAAAGGAATGACGGCCAGAATGCCCTGCAGGCAGTCCACTGCCCGCGGAATGCTCAGGTGTTTGTAAGCACACTGCTGCGTGTCCTGGTCATCCCGGTTACAAACCACTATAGGCCGCCCCTACAGGAACCCGCACACAGCAAAAAAATAGGTAAAAAAAAAAAAAGGCTACATTCCTGAAGCAAAGAGGTCAAAGCTTTGCGTTAGCACATCTGCAAAGCTGTCAGATATGGCATGTTTGGATGACTGGCATGCTGGCTGGTTCGTTAGCTTCAAATGGCGGAGGTACTTAATCGTCATTCAATTTCTTATAAGTCATTTCTCGTTTCATTTGTTATAACAATTAAGAGTGTTTGAAACGTCTTTTGATGTCTGCCTGGTTTGGGGTAACCTAAAGAAGTCATTTCTCGTTTCATTTGTTATAACAATTAAGAGTGTTTGAAACGTCTTTTGATGTCTGCCTGGTTTGGGGAAACCTAAAGAAGTCATTTCTCGTTTCATTTGTTATAACAATTAAGAGTGTTTGAAACGTCTTTTGATGTCTGCCTGGTTTGGGGTAACCTAAAGAAGCTGAGAGAACCAATAATTCTGTTTGTGCCAACCTGAAATCTCTATTCGATGGATTCTTAAAATTTTTTTTGTCAATGAACTTTCAAGAGCAGGACTTCAATTTGGATTGAGTGTAGCAGACAGCGCTGATAATGAACACATGGTTTACACTTGAACTTTCCACCATCAGTCTGCAAGCATCCAAACAAAGGCACATGCCTAAGGCAGTGGACAGTCTTTTCACGCCAACAAAAAAAAATAAAAAATAAAAAAATAAAAAGCTGACGAAGCAAGTGTGCAGGACATGTGCTTCAGTGTGATGCATAAAAGCTTGCGCCAGTCAACAAAAATCAAGCCAAGAAGAGGTCTGAAAAATATAAAAAAGACAAAAGTGCAGAATGTTGTAAGCAGAGAAGCTGACCTTGCCCCTGACAATGAGCGAAGCAGTCCAAGCGACAACAAGTTACAGCAGACAGTATAACACAGGGTAAAGCAAACCTTTTTGTTACAGCACCTCAGCAAAGAGAAGGCAGCCAGTGATGCACAACAAGAACCAATAAGAAAGCCTACACCCAGCAGCTGGAGTATCATCAATGGCACAGACACAATGCAACAACAACACAAGATGAGAGTTACGCCCGAGTGTGGAAACAAGCCAGGTCGCTATGCCAGCTGTAGAAAACGCACAAGCTTATAGCAGGGACAAGCAGAGTGAGGGCACGGGGCAGGCGGGCAGAGGGGTAGGTGGACTGGGGTCCATGCTTACGTCCAGTTTGCGGAGTGTGGCAATGTGCATGGACAAGAGCTGTAAGGGGATAATGGCCAGGATGCCCTGCAGGCAGTCTATGGTCTGAGGCACTGAGACAAACTTCTTCACTTGGGCGGCCGTCTCAACGTCGCCAGTGTTGCAAATCAAAATGGGCTCTCCCTAGAAACATACACAGGCACATACACACACACATCATGGAGGTCACTGCAGCCTGCTGTGCATACAGACAGTCACACAACGGTGTGTGATGTAAAAGGAGCACAAAGAATTACCAGAAGAAAAACACTGATCAACATCAAATGCCACTGTGCTCTGGTTCACACACTGAACAACTGTATGACAACAGAGCTGTCCATCCTAGAGGAAAACAGTGAGAGCACAGGAATGCACTCACCAAATCATGAGTCGAAACCTTCAACAGCTGAAGACCACTGTTTTTTTTACAGAAACATGGTGTGCAAGTTATCTGTTAATGGAGATCCAAAGTCAGTGAGCTTCACTGATCCTGTCAACTGATATGAACCAATATCATGACATGGTCTGTCACTTCAAAGTCTTTCAGATATTCACTCCTTGTTGGAAACAATGCTTGGAAGCAGAATTCCATTGGATCTGAACGCCATCACTGATGCAGTGTGTGACAAGAAACAACTGATATGTCTGCTGTTTTCAGCTTTGGCTTTGGGATGACCTTGTCACACACCTACTGCCAAGAGGATTTTTCTGACAGTCATGTTGAAATGCTTTGTTACAGTTTTCAACCTTGGATAATGTGAAGCAGACTTGATTACTGCTGTTGCTAGTGACTAACGTACTTGTATAAAGTGCTGATTTGTCAACACACAGTGGTGAGCATTGCGCTCAATTTGAAATATCCTTTTCTGTCTGCAGTATGCAGGAAATAATAAAAATTATACAACCGAATATCCTGTGGCATGTTCATGAAACATGGAAGAGTCAGTGGCTTGAACACAGTACAATACCAAACAACTCAAATCAACATTGCTTTACACTATGATATCAGCCATTTAATGCATGACTCTGTAATTATTTGACCATTGGCAAAGTTCTCTCATGCTGAAGCCCACTGACTTTGTATTTGTACTGAAGATGATATACAACAGAAATAGCACTTTGTGCAAACAACCTTCATATTTACACACTTTGATTGACAACATAAACACTGATTATTGCTCAACATGACAGGTTGGGCATCACCGTCAATCAAATTATTTACATATCACACTGACAGCTATATTTGTGCATAAATAAATCCACTGTCAGCATGTTTTACACAGGAGAAAACAGCAGCTATCAAAATGATAACTGAACAGAAAAATAACCAACAAAAACAACAGCTACAACAACAGAGACGGCACACTAGATTAATATGTATTTACAATGCCAAGGAATTCTTCTTTTTGTCACCGGGCCTTAAAAACAAAACCAAAATCTGTCACTTTTTTTCATTTTTTAACATTTAACTTTTTCTCAGATGCTCTGTTTGGTCGCTCAATTATTTTGTCCTGGTATGCTTGCCTGCCTAATCATAGGCAATATCCGCCTTGGCTTAAGGCTGTGTCAAGCCAATTGACACAGGCTAGAACACAATATGTTTTCTTTTGTACATCAAGATTTCTTGATAATGAAACATTGGTTTCACAGTGTGAGGGTCAGTGTGACGTCTCTGTGCTGGTTAATAATGTGGAAAACAGACAACAGCATGCATGCAGCATCAAACAACAATCCACTATATCAACAGAATCTGAAAAATAAAAGGTACATCAGCAGACAATATCAACTACAAGGATAAAAAATCTCAGATACAAGTTTATCTGTGCTCCCCCCCCCCCCTCCCTCACCCCCCATCCCCATTTCTCCCCATCCTACACTGTCATCCAATCCTCACTTGTTCCCCAATGCAAACTGACACAAGCATGTTATTTCAACTGTTGGTATCTTACAAACGGCTAAATTACATGAAAAGCATCTCAGGAACGAGAAAACTGATTTGCAGACACACCAAATTAAGTTACGAGAGTGGAACCTTTCAACCTCAGAATGCAAAAACTTTCAGAAGAACAGGGACATTTCAACTTGGAATGTAAAGATATGTTACAAAACTGTTCCGAACCAAAACATGAAACTCTTATCTGTACAGAAATCAGTTGATTTTGGAACAACTGCTATATCATTCATTTCACTTTGATAAATGTTCAAATATTAAGCACTGATTAATGTAACAATAATAATAATGGGGATCAAATTTTCAAAATGTAATGATAATAACAACAATAACAGAAGAAGAAAACTTACATGTCTGGCTTGCACTTGTTTCAAGGCATTCATACATTTCTGTGGAAAACAGGAACATAATCAGATGAACAATGAAGACAGAAAATTCATTTTGATTGGTAAACAGTTGGGAGAGCTTCAAACACACAAAAAAAAGCTGGTAAGAAAACTCACAATACAATCACAAACAAAACTTTCATATTATACAGATATAAATCATTGCCTTCTTGGTAGTAGAAAGAAACTCGTGGAGAGTGTGGCAGCAGAGAGTCCTCAGAAGAGAAGCTCCCTTCAAGCAAGTATTTCGGCCCTTATCTCCTGACACTCTAGGGGATTGGGCCACACCCGGTTCATGACTCCGGATGTCCCTCTGCTGCCCCTTTTTTTTTCCCATCTTGGGACGAGCCATGGCTGGGATTCGAACCCATGACCCTCTGGACATGCTCATTTTCCACTTAATAATGACTCGCACTCTAACCACTGAGCCACAGGGACACTGTATGTATGAAAACAGATATTATCTGGACTTCAAATAATCGCTTGTATGGGTGCTAATGACACACAAGATGACAGCTTTGTAACTGGCAAAGTTTTAATACAGACTTAATCACTGTACATGAGTGAATTTATCACATTTCATACATGAAAGGGTACAAGTGACATTTTTCATTCACAATGTGGAGGCTCTTTTGCTGCTTGTAAGAGGTAATTTCATGTGGATGCTTTCAAAGCAAAAAACGTTTTCTAAATCAGATGAAAACCATTTTACCATTTTAAAATAAATCTGACAACATTTATTATAAGCGCATGCATTTGAGCAGTATTAAGCCATGCTTACAGTGAAGACTTTTAGAAATCTCTGCTAATGTGGATGTATTTATCATATTGATGAGAAAATTCTGCGCTTTGCAACCAAGATCATATTTTAATTTCAACAGTTTAATCTTATTCAGGAGTGAATATGTCATTTTGTGCACAGCTGCTTGCAAAGAAGTAAGATAAATTGCTTGTTAGGACATGCAAGGTGCTGGCAGAGATTTTGCCTTTGAAATGGTGACTTCCAACAATGGTAGAGAGAACCATTGGTGTTTGCTGTTTTGATTCTACAAACGATGAACACTTTGGAATATTCACCTACTTTAGAAAATGCTGCAACAAAGACACTGGGCGTATTTCCTAGGGCAGGTGGTTTGCAGGCATGAACTCCCTTTCCTTTTCTTTAAAAGTACCTTGACAGGATCTACAGTCCATAGCTAACTTCTTTTTCTCTCCTGCTTTGAAATATTGCTGATGTAATGCTGAGAACGCTATATACAGCTAGCTATACTAGTGTGAAGCAGACAACCCCCCTCTGTTAGCGAGGTGGGTGGCCTGTTGGTGTGTGGCGTACTGACCGTGAAGACCTTGTCCCTCAGCACCATCATGATGACAGGCATGGCCTTGTCCACCAGGGCCAGAGGGCCGTGCTTCAGCTCTCCCGCCATGATGCCCTCCGAGTGCATGTAGGTCAGCTCCTTGATTTTCTGTCAACACACCCATTGACAGTGCTTATCACCTGCAGCAGTCACTGATGACAGACAGACAGACACACAGACAGACAGACAGAGACACAGAGAGGGAAAAAGACAGTTGAGAGGGAGGAAGGGTGGGAGGGAGGGAGGGAGGGAGGGAGAGAGAGTTAGAGAGAGAGAGGAGAGAGAGAGAGAGACACAGACAGACAGAGAGGGAGAGGGAAAGAGACAGGTGAGAGGGAGGAAGAGTGGGAGGGAGGGAGGGAGAGAGAGAGTTAGAGAGAGGAGAGAGAGAGAGAGAGAGAGAGAGAGAGAGAGAGAGAGAGAGAGAGAGAGACAGACAGACAGAGAGGGAGAGGGAAAAAGACAGTTGAGAGGGAGGAAGGGTGGGAGGGAGGGAGGGAGGGAGAGAGAGTTAGAGAGAGAGAGAGAGAGAGAAGAGAGAGAGAGAGAGAGACAGACAGAGAGGGAGAGGGAAAGAGACAGGTGAGAGGGAGGAGGGTGGAGAGAGAGAGAGAGGAGAGAGAGAGAGAGAGAGAGAGAGAGAGAGAGAAGAGAGAGAGAGACAGACACAGACGCAGAGGCAGAGAGAGAGAGGGAAAAATACAGGTGAGAGGAAGGAAGGTGGGAGAGAGAGAGAGAGAGAGAGAGAGAGAGAGAGAGAGAGAGGGGGAGAGAGAGAGAGAGAGAGAGAGAGAGAGAGAGAGACAGACAGACAGACAGAGAGACAGACAGACAGAAAAGACAGCTAGACAGAAGAGAGAAGAAGAGAAGAGAAGAGAAGAGAGAGAGAGAGAGAGAGAAGAGAGAGAGAGAGAGAGGTTTGGACAAATAATAAAATGCAAATTCTTTTCAATGAGGGTAACAAAGAAGCACCAATGTACTTTTTTTTCACATATCCAGTCTTCATCCTTTCATAAGATCTACAACATAACATATCATATAAGCATGCAAAGATGAGGCATACCTAAAAATAAGAGACATGGGGACAGAATGACAAATCTCACACAAAGGTTCAGTATGGCATAAAAGTAAGATAAGATAAGATAATGTTGCTTATAGCCCAACCAACCACAAAGGGCCACATCAGGGCTGTCACCACATTAAGATCAACTCACAAGTCATTCATTCACACAATTCTTTAAAATACATCGAAAAACCCATCCGAAAGTTTGTTAAAAATCTTTCCACAGTAAAATCTCAGATCCGATGAAAAATGTTAATCTCTTTCAAGAACTCAAAGATCGCGTCAGGCGAACATCTCTGAACAAGGTTTTCATGGAATCTGCTGTAAAATGTTTGTGACTCACATCGTGCAAGTCCCAACACTCTAAAAGAATATGTTTCATAGTGAGTGGCACATGACATGGAATGCACCACAGAGCTTCTTCACTCTTTAAAAGGTATGAATGGGTAAAATACGAACGGCCGGTGTGCAGCCGGCACAGAACTGTTTCTTCTTTTCGACCACCCGACGCAGATGAGAGGAACTCCTTAAGGTTTGGACGGATCTGAAAGAGTTTGTTATCCATTTGTGTATTCCAGTCCACCTGCCAGAGATCTCTGACATAATCGTTAATTTTGGGTTTCAGATCTGAGCAGGGGATATATATGTTGGACAATTTCTCTGTTGTGGCATTCTTGGCCAAACGATAAACCATTTCATTCCCTCCGATGCCAACATGACCAGGAACCCAAGCCAGAGTAATGTTGTAACCATCCACTTTCAACTTGGTAAAAAGTTTTAAAAAAGTGTAAAAGTTCTGGATGCTGAAGGTTGTGGCCAGCTATGGCCTCCAAAGCTGACAGTGAATCTGACAAAACCAGGAAGTCCTTCTTTGTTGATTGAGAGCTTATCCTCAATGCCAGAACCAGAGCAGTAAGTTCAGCAGAATAAACAGAAGCATCTGAAGGAATATGTTCCAACAATATTTGAGAAGGAGCACCAGGGCAATAGGGTGCACAGGCCACTCCATCTTCAGACTTCGAACCGTCAGTGAAAATTTTTTGATAGGATGGGAATTTCGAACAGAGGTCAGCATCCAATGCCTTGTATGCCAGAGAGATTGTGACAAAACGCTTGACAAAACCATCCGATCGGTCCCACTAAAATCCCAAACAAAAACAAAATAGATTTCAAATCTATACCCACTCCCCCCTCTCAACCCCCCCTCTCCCCCTTTCTCCCGCTTAGTGCAAATCGCACGGCCGACACGAACTATGACAGATGAAGAAATTGCGTCACGATAAACTCGTGACGCCTTTCGTTCTTGTTGACCTACCCCCCCCCCCCCCCCCCTCAACTCTCCCTCCCCACTCCGAGTAGCTACGACACTGTAAAATTTCAATTTCATTGTGGCAATGGCCCGTCTCGCACCCCCCCCCCCCCCCCCCTCGCTCTACCCCGTGAAAACAAAGGCGCGACGCCTCTGCCGTGCTCTCCCCCCCCCCCCCCCCCTTCATATCTACAGTTCGTGCACTGGCTGAACTGTAACGTATGTCACGGGAATCGTTCCTGATAGTATGTATCCATACGGACGCATAAATTAAACTGGCCGCGAAAGTCCGTGAGCTATGCCGATTAGGATCAAACGGCTCCCGAGGCGACTAGTGATAAGACTAGATCCCTCCCCCTCTCACCCCTAATGTGTGAGTGACAGGTTGTCAAAATTGAATCCGGCAACTAGAATGCATATATACCAGACACACAAGGCTCACCTTCACTGACCCCTCAAGACTACCTGTACACCAGACCAGAGGAAGACAAAAGAGACAACTAGAGAAGGCGTGGGACAATCCCGGTAACCTCGTTGATCTCCAGTCATTCACTGTTCATTCCCAGGAAAAAACTGGGATCCTGGACATGCGATCCTGGTCAGGCTATCCTGGACACACTACACATTGCGGCCGGACCAGAAGCTGGGACTTTGCCCAACACCAGGGCGACACCAGACAACCAATCTACACCAGTGGGGCAGTCACCAACCACAGGAGAGATCAACTACCCTCTCTGAAGCAAAGCTAAGTTAGCTTACCACCTGGACTCAAAACCCATCAGACCCTTGCCCTCACTTTATGATGACACAGGGAGAACCAGTCTATGAGTACCACTCTGGCTACAGTCACCGGGTGATTTGCAAGCGAAGTGGATGTATAATAACCATATACATTCAGTGTAACTTAGACTGAACCCCCCCCTATATGCCAACTTAAGCTTGTGGCACTGAGTGCAAACGAGTAAAGTAGGAGTGAGGAAGGGTCCACTCATTGTGGTAGTCCAATAAGAATTAAACCCTAGCCTATACAACTGACCCGCCAATACTTACCTATGTGTAAACAATAAAAGTTGATGTGTGAAAGTGCACTTAACTTGTGTCAGTTCTCTGTTGTTCAATCAAATGTTGAATGTTTGAACTTCTCTCTTCAATTCTGTCTCTCGGAGCTACAAGTACTAATAAGAGTACAGGCCTAAGGAAAACTATCTCAGAGCCACTGTTCAGTATTTTACCCAGTCCCGGTATAAAATAAAAATTTCTTCAATGACTAGTACCGGAAAGTTGCTCCTTCCACCACTAGTAAGAGAGAGGGTGTAGGTGAAATGTTAAGGTAATTCTCGTTGAGAAATTATCCCTAGTCCTTCCCCTAGAGGACCTACCTAACACTTACTCATCTCGTCACAGAGATGGTGGACTCTTTGCGAAAAGCTGCAAGGTCAAAACAAATTTTTGGTGTGGAAAAGGTCCATGGAGGCTGATCTGGAAACTTAGAAAAATCAGACACAATTCCTAGGTCTAGACCTGCATTCTGTGCATGAGGCTGCATACGAAGTCCAAACGGCGGAATAGAGTTGGGGTTGTTTTCGAATTTACTTTGGAACTGAGGGTCAAAGACACAGTCATAGGCAGGGTTTTCCGGTTCCAAGAACAGTCTGATATAGTAATTCAAAGATAGTTTCAGCCTGCGGTTGGACAGTGAGGGTTCACCTGCCTCTGCGTACAGGCTGTACACAGGGGTGGTGCGGAATGCTCCAAGACAGAGACGAAGCCCTTGATGGTGGATAGGGTCCAAAAGTTTTAGATAAGACGGTCTTGCAGAGCCGTACACAGCACAACCATAGTCCAGTCTGGAACGGACCAAGGCTCTGTAGAGGTGCAGCAGAGTTTTCTTATCAGCGCCCCAGTCAGTGTGCGCTACGACCCGCAGAATATTCAGAGCTTTCTGGCAAGAAGTTTTGAGATTTTTAATGTGGCAGAGAAAGATGAGTTTTTGGTCAAAAATAACTCCTAAGAATTTGGCCTCTTTGACAGCTGGAATGGGAGATTTCCCTATTTTGATTTCAGGATCTGCAAAAGGCATAAAAGTAAACACTCTTTTCAAATGAACTAACATGAGAGAAGAGAGAGACACAGAGAGACTCAGTCAGAGAGAGTCAAAGTAAGAGAGAGAGAGACCCAGTATAGTGTTTCCCATCCTCACCAGTCAATGTCAGATCAATAACAGCACCTCACAGGGCGATGGCCTATCACACTTTTCTTGATGGCCTTGCCAAGCAAAGGCAGCAACACCCACACCCACCCTTGGAAGAATTAGACCAAGATAGCAGCCTGGAGGAAGCACGACAGGGGGTGGGAGAGTTGAGTGGGGTGGGGGGGGGGGGCAGGGTGGATGACTCACCAGGGCTCCCTCCAGGCAGGTGGCGTAGTTGTAGCCGCGGCCCATCACCAGCAGTGACTTCTGCTGGAACAGCTCTTGACCAGCGCCAGGATCTGGCTGTCCATGGTCAGCACCTCCTTGATTTGTTCTGACAACACACAGCACCGGCACACATCATGTCGATGCCTCACACATCGCGTCTGTACCACACACATCGGTAGGTAGCCACACACATCGCGTCTAAACCACACATTGTGTCTATACTACACATATCGTGTCTATACACACACATCGTGTCTATACCACTCACATCACGTTGATACCACACACATTGCATCGATATCACACACACTGTGTCTATACCACACACATTGCATCTATACTACACACATCGCATCTATACCACATTGTCCTGATTCCACAACTCTTGAATCATATATTGCTGACTCTATACCACATTGTCCTGATTCTCACAACTCTGAATCATACAGTGCCGACTCTATACCACATTGTCCTGATTCTCACAACTCTGAATCATACAGTGCTGACTCTATACCACATTGTCCTGATTCTCACAACTCTTGAATCATACAGTGCCGACTCTATACCACATTGTCCTGATTCTCACAACTCTGAATCATACAGTGCTGACTCTATACCACATTGTCCTGATTCTCACAACTCTTGAATCATACAGTGCTGACTCTATACCACACTGTCCTGATTCTCACAACTCTGAATCATACAGTGCCGACTCTATACCACATTGTCCTGATTCTCACAACTCTTGAATCATACAGTGCTGACACTACACCACACTGTCCTGATTCTCACAACTCTTGAATCATACAGTGCTGACTCTATACCACGCTGTCCTGATTCTCACAACTCTTGAATCATACAGTGCTGACTCTATACCACATTGTCCTGATTCTCACAACTCTTGAATCATATATTGCTGACTCTATACCACATTGTCCTGATTCTCACAACTCTGAATCATACAGTGCCGACTCTACTCTGTATACTATGTGTACGTATACTCTATATATGGGATATGAATTTTGTTCATTTTTAAATGTAATTACTTCATCAGCCTGAGAAATAATCTGATCCCTCGCTATCACAGAACAATCCCTCATGTGATCAAGTTCTGATATCAAGAAAGAGAAATTATGTACAAAAATCATGCCATCTTTTGCGTGTAATAATTAACACTATGTAAGACCTACCGCATTAAGCATGTAACTAGACACATCTACTGTGTGTGTAGATTACTTCCATTCCAACTGCGTACAGTGTCTACATAGTATTGTAAAAATTCATATTCCCGATTCAGGGTTTTTAGAACAAAATTTTTGGTCTTCATCTTTGTAACTCTTGCCCTTGGAATGAGACCAGAATGGAAGAGTTTTTTTTTTTTTTTTTTTTTTGCTGTCCCAACCTCTGCGCCACCTCAGAGGCAGTGTACCCACACCGCTCATTCTGACACCCCATCCACAGCCACAGCCCGGTCGGCCCTGCTGCAGCCCCAGCACCAGCAATCCACAGGGAGCAGTCAATGTCAAGTCGTTAAGAGGCAACCCACCGGAGGAGACACTGCACTGCTGCCGAGTCACTTCGGTGGTGTTCAGTGGCGCCTGTTCTGATCTAACATACGCAGGACACCACTTACTAAGCCCCCTACTGACGACAATAATTGCTTAGTCGCAGAGCCGGCGTGAGTGAACTCTCCTTCCGGAGGGCACCACCACGTCCGTCCAACGACAGCCCCCATGGACTCGCCGATACCGGTGACCCCGACGGAACCAAACCAAGGCCACAGACATGGAGAGGACATCGAAACTGAGGTCACCATGAGAGCAGGGCATGAAGGGCCACAGAATTTGAGACTTTTTTTTTAATGCTGATCAATGAGAATGAGGATGATTAAGATGATGCTACGGATTTCCATTTCGGTCTGAGACTACATGGCAGGGCTGTACTCTATGCTTCCTTTCATAATATATCCCGGCGTCAACCAGGCCCGAGAGATACAGACACCTGCAGTGTTGGTCAGGAAATTTGAGCAACACTCTCAGAAACGCTTCCATTAAGTGGATGAAACTCGACTGTGTGGTCCCAGTCTTCCAACTGAGTCCGCAGCAAACTCAACTCTGGGTAGGAGCCGTCGGGGCAGAAAAACCCACATGACTTCTGATGGGATTCAAACCCACGACCTCCCAGCCGGGAGTCCGTGATGCTAACCACTTCGCCACGGCGGCTGGTCAGAATGGAAGAGTTATCTTGCATGGACCCTGCCTCCACCCAAATTTACGCACATACATATGAACATTGTGCGGAAGATATTTTCCAGGTTTCCAGGTGGGGGAAAACAGACGATCCTGCATGCCCCCTCTGCCATGAAAAACAAACAGTGGAGCATGTCCTAAGCTCATGTAAAGTAGCCCTGGCTCAAGGAAGGTACACATGGAGGCACAACCAAGTGCTCAAAGAGATTGTACAAGTAGTCTGGGCTAGTACCAACACCACAAAAGGGAAAATCAGGACTCCAAAAGCACCCGCAACATTCTTCACGGCAGGAGGCAGCAAATCATGGCCAAGAACAACAGTGCCACTCGAAACATGCAGGCAGAGTCTGCTGGACGGGGCAGATGACTGGGAGTGCACTGCAGACCTCCCAGAATGGAAGAGTCACCCAGAGATCATCAGCAAGAGTGGCATGAGACCAGACATAGTAGTCCACTCTAAGTCAACCAAGCAGCTGATCAAGATCGAGCTCACGGTGCCATATGAGAACAGAATGGAGGCAGCTCAAATCTACAAGACTGAAAAGTATGCTGATCTGGCAAACAGCCTGAGGAGAGAAGGCTATCAGGTCAAAGTCGTCACTGCAGAAATTGGAGCTAGGGGGTTTGTAGGAACGTCTGCATACAGCCTCGTGAAACAGCTCTCAGTTGCAGGGAAGGAAAAAACCAGAGCCCTGAAAGCAATGGCAGAAGCGGCAGAGGGGTGTTCAAGCTGGATCTGGTCAAGGAGGAACAAAAGTGAACTTCATAAGGCTTAATTTCCCTACAAATATCAGGTGTCCCTGTGGCTCAGTGGTTAAAGCGCGAGTCATTAAGTGGAAAATGAGCATGTCCAGAGGGTCATGGGTTCGAATCCCAGCCATGGCTCGTCCCAAGATGGGAAAAAAAAAAAAGGGGCAGCAGAGGGACATCCGGAGTCATGAACCGGGTGTGGCCCAACCCCCCTAGAGTGTCAGGAGATAAGGGCCGAAACACTTGCTTGAAGGGGGCTTCTCTTCTGAGGACTCTCTGCTGCCACACTCTCCACGAGTTTCTTTCTACTCATCCTGCATATAAATGGCAACCTAAGTGCACTCAAAGCCAGCGTGTGGTCTTGACTGAGCGTGTTCAAGACCCAGCAGCAGACAAAATGACGTAATGTCTGTGACAAATAAGTAAGCTGATATCTTACATCAGAGATCTATTATAAAGAGAGAACCCCGGCAAGCATGCTCAAACCGAAAAACATCACCAACGCTCCTGTCTTCAGTGCGTGAGCAATGCGCTGTCAGAGTTGTCTGTCTTTGTATAAAAGATTGCTGACAAAGCACACAGTGTTCCACACATGCCTTCCAACTCTCTGGTCACCTGTGCCTCAACAGGGTGAGAGTACTCTGTACAGCCAGTGATGTAAGGGGAGGCCAGTAATTAACCTTACTTTCTGGTCACCTTTGCCTCAACAGGGTGAGAGTACTCTGTACAGCCAGTGATGTAAGGGGAGGCCAGTAATTAACCCTTACTTTCTGGTCACCTTTGCCTCAACAGGGTGAGAGCACTCTGTACAGCCAGTGATGTAAGGGGAGGCCAGTAATTATCCACAATTTTTTTCTTCGGGTTGTCTCCTTCCTGCATGATGTCATCATAAACTGATGACATTCTTCCATTGGTACAATCTGCATGAATAATAATCGCTCATGATGATGATATGGTTCAATTTTGTCTGCACAGATTAGTCCAGATGTATAGTTTTCACCTTCACTCTTTTTCTGTTTTGCTATGTAATAAAATGACAATTAGAACATGGTGCAGTTTCTCTCTGTTTTTTGTTTTGTTTTTTGTTTGTTTTGGTTGTTGTTGTTGTTTTGTTTTCTTTTTTCACTTGTTTGTCTCTTTTAAGAAAAGAAATCTAAATACCACATACACAGTTTAGCTCGAGCTATCACTGAGAATGTGTGTTCTTTTCATGACTTAAATGAGAAGAAACAAACGCATGACAGAATATTTTTTTCATCTATTGGACAGCAGAAATCAATACCTGTAGGTATTTTAACATATGATGTGATCTCCATCTTTTTTTTAGAGAAATGCTTTTTCTATCAGCATGCTGTATTTGTTTGGTTATTTTCTTCTACTAAAAATAGCCACTCACATAAACAGAGATATAGTTCAATGTGGAGAACAACGCATCACAAATGCATTCAGCTCTAAGAGCCCCATCCTCTGCAGTGGTCAGTGCACAATACATATGTGCATGCAAATCGACAATATTGTACAGGAATTACAAACACCTAAACATCAATGACTGCAGATCAATGTATCACCCTATTACATCCTGCATAAGGTCTGCACGACAAGGTAGCGTACCTGGCAAGCGTTTGAGACCCTGGATGATTTCTTTGCGCCGATCTTGCATGGAGATGCGATCCTCACAGAACATGAGACCAAACATCACCAGCGAGATGAACTGACTGGTGTAGGCCTGAAAATTGCAACGTGGCATTACAAGCAAGGGAAAAAACATAACACTAGCTGCCACCTTTACCACACACACACACACACACACACACACACACACACACACACACACAGAGGCACACACACAGTGACACACACCATTGCACACACACATACAGTGACACACACACACACACACACACACTCGCATAACATCTCATCATAGTGTGTTGATCTTTACAGAATGTAACAATATTGTAAATATCACGAACTTGGTGCTTACAAAGAAAAAGCCTAGCAAAAAAAACAAGATCAAGCAGTAATGCATTTGGTTGGTAACAGACATGTGAATTCGACAACAGAAGGCAGATAATGAGTACACACAAAATGAAACATCACAGCAAACACACTTTTTGACGAGCATAATTGCCTCCCTTGACAGGGGAAGAGGGACAGGGGAAGGCACAGCGGAGACAGGATGGGATGGAGAGGGCAGAATGGGGGTGGAGGTGGGGAAGGGGAGAGGGGTGTTTCATATTCTGTTAGGCTGAGCTATAATGTTTTTTCCAGAGCTGCGAGGCAGTTTGTGCTTGAGTAGCAGGTCTGTTTTCTTGTTCATCAATATTGAACGTATGCTTTAGGTTGTCTTTTGAGTCCATTTTTGAACTAGTTCTTTTATGACGTGTTGACTTACGATTTTCTCTGAGCTTACAAACGTCATGTGCATGGTGTATCATTTTGATGTCATTGCATGTTTGCTTATCTTTTTTTTATCTTCCACCATTCTCAGTGGTGTGTGTGTGTGTGTGTGTGTGTTGTGTGTGTGTGTGTGTGTGTGTGTGTGTGTGTGTTTGTGTGTGTGTGCATTTGTGCATGCATGGTGCCATGTGAGCATGCATGTGTGTGTGTGTATTTGTTCCTATTTCGGGGATTTTTTAAAATACTAAAATGTGTATGTGTGTGTTGTGTATATGATGTATTAGTTATCTCATTTTGCTCATTTCATTTTAAATTTATATTTGCTTTCTGCTGGAAAGCATACTGAGCCTGTTCATTATTATCATTGTTATTGTTATCTGTCGACTTCACAGGCTTTTGTTTTGTGTTACTACAACATCATGCAAGCCTTGAAACAAAGGCAAGCTTTTTTTTCATCCTGAGTTTGGCCTGTTACTGAAGCATATTAGAGCTTGGTTAGTGTCATTGTGTGTACAAAAAGCTTTGGTAGTGTAATTCTGTGTACAAAAAGCTCTGGCAGTGTAACTTTGTGTACAAAAAGCTTGGATAGTGTAATTCTGTGTACAAAAAGCTTGGGTAGTGTAATTCTGTGTACAAAAAGCTTTGGTAGTGTAATTCTGTGTAAAAAAAGCTTTGGCAGTGTAATTCTGTGTACAAAAAGCTTTGGTAGTGTAATTCTGCGTATAAAAAGCTTTGGTAGTGTAATTCTGTGTACAAAAAGCTTGGGTAGTGTAATTCTGTGTACAAACTCACCCATGGATGGTGATTCAAACACTGGCCTCTTCCCTGGAGGAAGGATGTGTCAATGATTTGAGGATTTATGACACTATTTTTCTTTCTTTAATTGATCACCTATACAAAAACATTAACCATCTATGTCTTATGTATATGTCATGACGAACACATTTATATCATATAGTTTGCCAGCATGCAGAGCTCACAGTTTGCAAACTTGAACCACACATGGAGTTGGATTTTTATGGTTTAAAAACTTCCTCTGTCCATACAGCAGTGTGGAGTGAGGGGAATGGATTCTGACTTTCATTATTCTGTGGCCTAGAGACAGTGACGCTCTAATAAAGTTCACTATGTCAACGGCCATTGGACTATGGCACTTTCACCTTTTTAACCTTTCACGGCCATTGGACTATGGCACTTTCACCTTTTTAACCTTTCATGTATATCAGATGCCTATCCCAATGCTTACTTAAAAAAATACAACAGAAAACCTCCTCAACAGCCACCCACTGACGTAGACAATCAACACACAAGAGACTGACAGGTTGACACAATGACAAAGCAAGGTAAGGGGAGAGCAGTGCTGCTGACCTTGGTGCTGGCCACGCCGATCTCAGGTCCGGCGTTGATGTGCACCCCACAGTTGGAGTCGCGGCTGATGCTGCTGCCCACAACATTGGTAATGCCCACGATCAGCGCTCCACGCTTCTTGCAGTAGCGCAGCGCCATCAGTGTGTCTGCCGTCTCACCTGTGTTGACAGCGCTATCTATTAGTGGTCTGTCTGTACAACCCTCCTTCTTCTCTCTGTTTTTCTGGTGAACTTTCATCCTCTAATTTTCAGTGTTGTTTGGGCAGAGTCTTTTGTCATGACAACGAATTGACTCACAAAATGTACATTAATCAGAGAAATTAACGATGAAGAAAGCAAAAGAAATTATCAACAACTTTTTTTTAATCGAAAGAAGAACAAATGCAATTTTATGTACAGGTTGACGTAAAGTACTTCCTAGCAGACCAATATAGAGACACAAATTGACTCACAAAATGTACATTAATCAGAGAAATTAACAATAAAGAAAGCAAAAGAAATTATCAACAACTTTTTTATAATCGAAAGAAGAACAAATGCAATTTTAAGTAAAGATTGACATAAAGTACTTCCTGGCAGACCAATATACAGACAACACTTTACAGAGGAAGAAGCTAATCCACAACACAAATAGCAAAATGATAAATGGACCAAATGATTAAGAAATCTGCAAACACAAATTATCTTTGCAGTGATATGTGCCTGATAAATGATAAAACAAGAATAACACCCACAGTATCACCTGACATGCTCTTTACACAAGCTGTCCTGACTGACCAAGACCCCAATGGACCAACCACCACACTGACCCTCATGCACTGGCTGCGTGGACTGACCTGATTGGCTGATGAAGAAGCAGACGTCGTCCCTGAAGATGGGCGTGCTGCGGTCCAAGAAGTCGCTGGCCAGCTCCACCATCACCGGCAGCTCCGTCAGCTCCTCCAGCAACTGCCGTGTCTGTTGGCACCACAGGGAATGAGTCAACAGCGTCAGTGACACAGGTCGGCCTCCACCCCTTCCACATCATCATCAACAGCATCACGTATACCCAGGCAGTGTTTTCTGCTTTCAGTTGGTGTGTGGTCTTTCCACCCTTGGGGAAGGTGTTTTGATACAGCAGTGTACTGTGGGTTTGCCTGACACCCCTAGGGTACTTTCTAGTGTTTTCTTTCCTTTTGTGTTTATCATAAATGTGTCATTGGAATTCCCTTAAGACAAGCCAGCAGCAGGTTCTCGAAAGACAGAACTTGCCAAAGACAATGCTACAAATCATTGTATGAAAACAATGCCACCACTCCTGAAAACTGAAAAAAAAAATTATGTGCACCAACGGCGACCCCAACCCTTTTAAAAATATACCAACGATGATAATGACAATAATTGCTGACAATGGAAACCATTAATCAATGATTGCAGTGAAAAAGAAAAAAGTTGTTCATAGACAAAGAAAATCTAAAGATTTAAAAAAAATGAACTGATACCAAGCAACACACACACACACACACACACACACACACACACAACACACACACAAACACACAGAGAAAATATAACAAGTACAACAACAGACGCAAACATTTGTCAAAGAGGCCACAGCCAAATGCTGGATCAGCTTTCAATGGAGGGGCAGAGCAGGGTGCAAAGGGCACTGCACTCACACCTGAGAGCTGAGGTGAAGCATCATCTATAGTGGTTTGCAGATTAACCACCTTGCTTCAACCCACTGCCCCAGTCCACTCAGCTGTGAAAGATTACTTGTTCCCCATCTCCTTTAAGAGCAGGAAAGGCACAGCACTAAAACAGCAGCCAGCAGCACCCTCATAGTGGTGGCCCTGACAGACGCTGATGTGTCTGAGCCATTGTTCCAGACTGACAGATTCCATGACGGGAACAAACTTCAGATTCAGTGCCTATCCCCCTGTGCAGTTCTGTCCATTAGTTAACCAGTGGATGCATTGCAGTGGTCAGTGTCGCTGGCTTGTGGGTGGGTCATGTGTTCAAATGCTGCTACAAGCATTTCTTTGTGGGTCTTTCTGGTACTGTCCAGCAGTTTCCCACAACTGGATATGCTGTGGGCTTCACTGGGAGGACTGGCACCACTCAGTCCTCATATGTCTGCTAACCGATGCGTCTCTCAGACTGTTGCTCAATGGGAAGACTGGCACCACTCAGTTCTTATTGTCCGCTAACAGATGGGTCTCTCAGACTGTTGCTCAATGGGAAGACTGGCACCGCTCAGTTCTTATTGTCTGCTAACAGATGCGTTTCTCAGACTGTTGCTCAATGGGAAGACTGGCACCACTCAGTTCTTATTGTCCGCTAACAGATGCGTCTCTCAGACTGTTGCTCAATGGGAAGACTGGCACCGCTCAGTTCTTATTGTCTGCTAACAGATGGGTCTCTCAGACTGTTGCTCAATGGGAAGACTGGCACCGCTCAGTCCTCATATGTCTGCTAACAGATGCGTCTCTCAAACTGTTGCTCAATGGGAAGACTGGCACCGCTCAGTCCTTATTGTCTGCTAACAGATGGGTCTCTCAGACTGTTGCTCAATGGGAAGACTGGCACTGCTCAGTCCTCATATGTCTGCTAACAGATGCGTCTCTCAGACTGTTGCTCAATGGAAGACTGGCACTGCTCAGTCCTCATATGTCTGCTAACAGATGCGTCTCTCAGACTGTTGCTCAATGGGAAGACTGGCACCGCTCAGTCCTCATATGTCTGCTAACAGATGCGTCTCTCAGACTGTTGCTCAATGGGAAGACTGGCACTGCTCAGTTCTTACTGTCCGCTAACAGTTTGAGTCTCTCAGACTGTTGCTCAATAGGAAGACTGGCACTGCTCAGTCCTCATATGTCCGCTAACAGATGCGTCTCTCAGACTGTTGCTCAATGGGAAGACTGGCACTGCTCAGTCCTCATATGTCTGCTAACAGATGCGTCTCTCAGACTGTTGCTCAATGGGAAGACTGGCACCGCTCAGTTCTTATTGTCCGCTAACAGATGGGTCTCTCAGACTGTTGCTCAATGGGAAGACTGGCACTGCTCAGTCCTCATATGTCTGCTAACAGATGCGTCTCTCAGACTGTTGCTCAATGGGAAGACTGGCACCGCTCAGTTCTTACTGTCCGCTAACAGATGGGTCTCTCAGACTGTTGCTCAATGGGAAGACTGGCACTGCTCAGTCCTTATTGTCCACTAACAGATGGTCTCTCAGACTGTTGCTCAATGGGAAGACTGGCACTGCTCAGTCCTTATTGTCCACTAACAGATGGTCTCTCAGACTGTTGCTCAATGGGAAGACTGGCACTGCTCAGTCCTTATTGTCCACTAACAGATGGGTCTCTCAGACTGTTGCTCAATGGGAAGACTGGCACGCCCCAGTCCTTACTGTCCGCTAACAGATGGGTCTCTCAGACTGTTGCTCAATGGGAAGACTGGCACTGCTCAGTCCTTATTGTCCACTAACAGATGGGTCTCTCAGACTGTTGCTCAATGGGAAGACTGGCACTGCTCAGTCCTTACTGTCTGCTAACAGATGGGTCTCTCAGACTGTTGCTCAATGGGAAGACTGGCACTGCTCAGTCCTTACTGTCCACTAACAGATGGGTCTCTCAGACTGTTGCTCAATGGGAAGACTGGCACTGCTCAGTCCTTATTGTCCACTAACAGATGGGTCTCTCAGACTGTTGCTCAATGGGAAGACTGGCACGCTCAGTCCTTATTGTCCACTAACAGATGGGTCTCTCAGACTGTTGCTCAATGGGAAGACTGGCACTGCTCAGTCCTTATTGTCCACTAACAGATGGGTCTCTCAGACTGTTGCTCAATGGGAAGACTGGCACTGCTCAGTCCTTATTGTCCACTAACAGAGGGAGTCTCTCAGACTGTTGCTCAATGGGAAGACTGGCACTGCTCAGTCCTTATTGTCCACTACAGATGGGTCTCTCAGACTGTTGCTCAATGGGAAGACTGGCACTGCTCAGTCCTTATTGTCCACTAACAGATGGGTCTCTCAGACTGTTGCTCAATGGGAAGACTGGCACTGCTCAGTCCTTATTGTCCTGCTAACAGATGGGTCTCTCAGACTGTTGCTCAATGGGAAGACTGGCACTGCTCAGTCCTTACTGTCTCTAACAGATGGGTCTCTCAGACTGTTGCTCAATGGGAAGACTGGCACTGCTCAGTCCTTATTGTCCCTAACAGATGGGTCTCTCAGACTGTTGCTCAATGGGAAGACTGGCACTGCTCAGTCCTTATTGTCCACTAACAGATGGGTCTCTCAGACTGTTGCTCAATGGGAAGACTGGCACTGCTCAGTCCTTATTGTCCCTAACAGATCGGGTCTCTCAGACTGTTGCTCAAGTTTCCTGCACTTGTGCCTGTTTCTCAGTCTACTTAATGCTGAATTATATCATAAAAGGAAGAGCAGAGTGCAGTCTTGTTGTTATGTTTTAGACAGTTCACAGCAGAGAGAGAGAGAGAGAGAGAGAGAGAGAGAGAGAGAGAGAGAGAGAAGAGAGAGAGAGAGAGAGAGAAGAGGAAGGACAAGAGAAACAGTGGGAGAGGGAGGAAAAGAGAAACAGACAGTGACAAAAACAGAAAGATAGACAGAGAGATAGAGACAGACAATGAGAGAGAAAGAGGTGGCTACAGGCAGAGAGAGAAAGCACACAGCCCAGTATGACTCACAGCGACAGCTGAATGGTAGCTGGTGCCACAGGCGATGAAGAGAAGGCGCCGACACCGACGGATCTCATGCATGTAGTCCTTGATGCCTCCCAGTATCACCTGGTCCGTGTCAAAGTTCACCCTACCTCTCATGGTGTTCACCACTGACTCGGGCTGTTCGAAGATCTCTTTCTGCATGAAGGTGCTGTAGTTGCCTGCATGACAAACATCCACACTGCGCTGGAGTTTAACCTCAAGGGTCAGAGACAGAAAACTTCAGACCAAGAGTGCAGAAGCTTCTGGACAACTAACTTTTTCTTGCTATGATAGATCTTTGACAAAATGAGAAGCACATGTATTTCATACATGCTTCTAGAACTGTGTCTTTGAGTGCATGGTAAATAGTCACAGACCTGGTGAATCTATAATGATATGGTGACTGTTGCAGAGCACTGCATATGACACTGCTGCAATTCTGGTGTGTTTTTTTTTCCACAAATCCACTGAAAATCAAGTAAACTGTTCAAAGTTACTCATCATCACTTTGCTGAAGAAATAGAATATGACCCATTATCATCACAGCGTTAAAAACACTTGTATTTAAATGATGTACAAAAAAGAATCACACCACCACCAAAGACGACACTTGTGCCTAATACTGCATAGCTACCAGCCTTTTTTCAGTCAGATTTGAGTGCCATGAGATGTAGAGAGAAGCTTGGCTTCGTAAACTGTAGTGTACAGCCCAAGGCCTTGAACTGATGACCTCAGAGCTCATCAAGACATTGTTATCACTTAGTACATATAACCGCCATCATATGCTGAACATTATTTTGGCTGGACTTCAAAACATTTTACCTCCTTCATTGAAAGAAAGGGACTCCAACCCACTGGTAAGAAATAGTAAAATTCACGATTTCAGAGTTTTTGTTTGTTTGTTTGTTTCCCCCCTTGAAATTTCAGATTCTGGGAACACTTTTCACAACATGAGACATGAGAAACTTGAGAAAGCCTTAAACAAAAATGGGGGCACTGAAGGCAAAAGTGTCAAGAAATTGAACAGAAATAAAATAAAAGATTGGACTGGATTGGGAATATTGACTAGCAGCCAAAACCTGACAGATGTTTAGTATGTTACATCCAGATACAGCGTCCATACCCACATATGGTGACATGGCAGACAGCTCCCTGACAGTATCAATCATACAAACACACTTCTCTCTGTCTCTCTCTTCTCAACAGATTAAGCAAATCTCAAGAATTGCCGTCTTTGAAAACCCTGAATTCCTGTGAAACTTGGAAATATCTCATTTCTGAATTAAAAAAAAATTGGTGAAAACTTTGGGACAGCTGGATTCTGTGATGTCGGCTCACAGAGGACGATCCCCTTCCAGATCCTGTGACCTTGACATGTGCAGTGTTCAGCACCTCACCTTTCATGATCTGCTGCAGCTCAAACATCAGCGTCTGGACCTCCCGGACTGTGGAGTCGTCCACGGAGCGGTGGATGCGATGGATGGTGAGACTGCCATCT
>CM065714.1:7938050-7955550 GCA_033310375.1 Conus canariensis | reverse complement strand
CAGTGTTTCTGTTTCTCTCTTTTTTGTTGTTGTTGTTTTGTTTACTTGATCTTTACAAATGTCCTGTCCCACCTCTCAAAATGCTGTGCAGGATCACGCAGGCATGTATGTATGCTTTTTTTTTTTTTTTTTTTTTGCTGTCCCAACCTCTGCGCCACCTCAGAGGCAGTGCACCCACACCGCTCATTCCGACACCCCATCCACAGCCACAGCCCGGTCAGGCCCCGCCGCAGCCCCGGCACCGGCAATCCACAGGGAGCAGGCAATGTCAAGTCGTCAGGAGGCAACCCACCGGAGGAGACACTGCACTGCTGCCGAGTCACTTCGGTGGTGTTCAGTGGCGCCTGTTCTGATCTAACATACGCAGGACACCACCTACTAAGCCCCCTACTGATGACAATAATTGCTTAGTCGCGGAGCCGGCGTGAGTGAGCTGTCCCTCCGGAGGGCGCCACCACGTCCGTCCAACGACAGCCCCCATGGACTCGCCGTTACCGGTGACCCCGACGGAACCAAACCAAGGCCACAGATGTGTAGAGGACATCGAAATTGAGGTCACCATGAGAGCAGGGCATGAAGGGCCACAGAATTTGAGACTTTTTTTTTAATGCTGATTGATGAGAATGAGGATGATTACGATGATGCTACGGATTTCCATTTCGGTCTGAGACCACATGACAGGGCTGTACTCTACGCTTCCTTTCATAATATATCCCGGCGTCAACCAGGCCCGAGAGATACAGGCACCTGCAGTGTTGGTCAGGAAATTTGAGCAACACTCTCAGAAACGCATCCATTAAGTGGATGAAACTCGACTGTGTGGTCCCAGTCTTCCCAACTGAGTCCGCAGCAAACTCAACTCTGGGTAGGAGCCGGTCGAGGCAGAAAAACCCACATGACTCTGATGGGATTCGAACCCATGACCTCCCAGCCGGGAGTCCGCGACGCTGACCACTTCGCCACGGCGGCTGGTATGTATGTATGCTTTTGTGTGTGTGTGTGTGTGTGTGTGTGTGTGTGTGTGTGTGTGTGTGTGTGCATGTGTGCATGGTGTGTGCAATGCATGCTTGCACATGCTTGCGTGCTTACATGCCAGTCTGTTAGCGATTTCTCACAAACCTCAAAAACTGTTCTGATGTGGCTCGCACCAGATGACAAACATTTAAGAACACTTAACTGCGAAGGATCATTCAGAGCTAGCTGTCTCCACTGGGGACAGTCAGGATCACTGCTCTTGCTAGCACCATGCAGCGCCAAGCCCTACCATCATAGCTGTGATGCAGGCTACACTACATTGGAGCATTAGATGCAGGATACATCAGCAAGCAAAAAAGAGCGAAGCGGCTCCCAGCTGGCGTCTACCTTTCATATGATCTTTGTCTGCGGCTTTTCAGGCACCGGGCAGAGGGACCATCATCATCATCATCGAACAAAAAAAAAAAAAAAAAAAAAAAGAATAGAAAAAAGAACAGAGCAACAGAAAACACCGGTCAGCTTATCAGCACCAATAGCCTGGCATGCAATCACATAGAGCAGATCATGGGGGGAAAATATATCAAAAGTCTGGCATGCAATCACATAGAGCAGATCATGGGGGGAAATATATTAATAGTCTGGCATGCAATCACATAGAGCAGATCATGTGGGAAACTATATCATTGCAAAATCACACCAAGAACAGGAAGATAGGTCAGAACATTAGCACCAACACTTTGCATGCTATCTCAGGAGATTGACCAGGGACAACACACACACACACAAGATTGACCAGGAAGAACACACACACACACACACACACACACACACACACACACATTTTGATCTCAGCCAAGAGGCAGAGAAGCGACACACACACACATACACACACACAATATATATATATATATATATATATTACATACACACACACACACACACACATATATATATATATAACATGTAAACACACACACACACACACATTTTGATCTCAGCCAAGAGGCAGAGAAGCCACACACACACACACACACACACACACACACACACACAAACACACACATGTATATATATATATATATATTTTTTTTTGTTAAAAATATTTTTTTTAAATGAAAATGCATGGAGAGATGGAAATTATTTTCAGATTTTTTAAGGACATTTTTATATTGTTCATGATATATATATATATATATAAATTGCCAAATTCTACGTTTGGGAGACATTTAGCGTTTGACAACAGACATTAGAGAGACAAAAAATTTTAGGGAGACAATCCGGTGTCTCCTTTACGTTTCACAAGCGTCTAGTTCCCGCTTTAACCGTTTTAACCGCCAGATGGCGCTGCAATAGCCTTGAAAAGATCGTGCCACCTACCCAAGACTGATCCATTTTGTGTTTGGGGGGGGAGGTAAAAGAAAATTAAAAGTAAAATTTGGTGGTGTATACTTCACGGCAGTTGAAAAGTGACCTTTGGGAGTCACTTAGTTTTTCTTCAATTACTAATTAAAAAAGGGATATATTTTTATAAAATTACTGCAGGGAACATATTTTATGAAAGAATCCCAAGTTCTTTTGACTTTAGCATCAGTAATTTTTCACAATAAATCCCTACTCTAAGGAGACATTTTCATACCCTATATATATCTATATCTGAAAGGCTTTTTCAAAGACCATATTTTGCTGCATGTGTGAAGTGGAAATGGTCCAGAAGGAAATAATCAGTAGTTTGATTTAGTTTTGATAAAACAATTTTGGAGTTATCAAGTTTATACTTTTTTGTCTCCCAAATGGACCACCACATTACCTGTCTCCCAGACGTAGAATTTGTCATTATATATATATATATATATATAATATATATAATATAATATAAAATTAGAGCTAAAAGCCACTCAGAATTCTAAAAGTGCTCAACCAGGCAGGGAGCGACATAACAGTAGGTGTGTAGGTGGTTTTACTTTTTCCGTTTTAAAATCTCATTTTAAACTGTTATATATATATATATATATACACACACACATATATATATCTACATGTACACACATATACACACAACACTCACCACACACACACACACACACACACACACACACACACACACGTAAGTGGTGCTGGTTTACTTGTCATGCAAACATCACGATGTAGCATTCTGCAAAGAACTGATGTAGGCCCATGCTGACAAAACATACCAGTGGACAGCTAGCCAAGCCTATCAGCAAGGACACAAAACAATACAATAACTTAATTCTTCGAACAATGAAGGTCAAAACCAAAGAACATTGTTCCAAGAACTGACATACCTCGATGCAAACAGCAGAAGAAAGGAATGCATTTGCATATTTCAGTTACAGTTTTCTTTGTCTGTGCAAAAACGTTTTTTTCTGTAGCCACTGTGATTTTCTACTGTCCACACGTTTGACCAGTGGTGTACCTTCACTGCAGTGCAGAGCCAGAAACTCTCTCTCCCTGCCCCTTTCCCACCTCCGCACTTCTCTCTCCCTGTGTCTAAATGTAAATTCATTAAAATTACTGAAAGCCAATTTTCGTCTTCTATTCATATGAGTTTACTGCCCCAGCTACCACAAAGGGCCATATCAGGGTTGCGGGGCCATATCAGGGATGCTGGGCCATATCAGGGTTGTGGGGGCCATCTCAGGGTTATGGGGCCATATCAGGGTTGCGGGGCCATCTCAGGGCTGTCACCTTGTCAAAGTCACTTCCTTACACAAATGAATTCCTGTTCAAGAACCTATGATTTGATCTTGGGAGACCTGCAGGAAACAGCCACAGAGACTGGAAGAAAAGAGCCAGCCCTTCCCCAGATTGCCAACTAACAATCCGTTTCTGTTTGATTCCACTGTTATCAAAGAGGTGAAACCCTGTACAGACCGGTTCTTAAATGCAGCATCACATCTGCGAGCCACGAGACATCTGTGCTGGGAGGTTACAGGTGGGCAAACTGATAAACAAACAAATAAAACAGAAAAATTCAGGAAGAAGATCTCAAGGACAAGTGTCAGCAGATGACAGACCAATGCATGAACCTAGCGGCTCCTCTGGTCTGACTGTGGAAAACATTGCCCAGCTCCACAACAACATGCTAAGCTGAAGAACCAACCGAATCACGACTGGTCAGTGTTTGCACATAGATTGTCAATGTTTTCGTGCCCAAGAGGATGAAGACATACAAGCAAGGGCCTCTTTTCTGTGTAATCTGTGGCAATATGATGCCAGAAACTGAAAGTTTGGAGAGAAACAGGTTGTCGGATTTGCTGAGGAGCCTAACCTAAGTGCATGTGCCCACTTGAAGGGGGTTTGTTAAATATTGACAGAGACATGGAATATGAGCTGAATGCTAAGCTTTAGTTCCCTACCTCAGAGCTAGCATGGTTTTGTGTGTGTGTATGTTGTGTGTGTTGTGTGTGTGTGTGTGTGTGTGTGTGTGTTTGCGTGTGTGCGTGTTTGTGTTTGCATATGTGTATGTGTGTGTGTTTATGTGTGCATGTGTTATATGCATATGTGTATATGCTTCAACATTCCTCTATGTGTATGTGTGTGTGTGCGCGCATGCATGTGTGTATATGTTGGTTTGTATGTGTGTGCATCTGTGTGTACACATATACAACAGACAAGAGACAGATATAGAGATAGCGACAGAGAGACACATAAA
The DNA here is from genome assembly GCA_033310375.1 of Conus canariensis. Lineage (NCBI taxonomy): Eukaryota > Metazoa > Mollusca > Gastropoda > Neogastropoda > Conidae > Conus > Conus canariensis. The sequence continues at coordinate 7,950,902 of CM065714.1, read as the reverse complement.
GTGAGACACAGATTACAAAAAGAAGATCATGAAGCTACCAAATACCATGTCCAACAACCTGACAAAGCAATTCCATTCTAAGAATAACCCAAAGAGAAAAGGCAAAGTTAGCAACAAGAAAAGGTCAAATTAGCAACACAGCACAAATAATCTAGAAATGCAGTGTACTAAAAATCAGAAAATACTACAAATTACAGAATTTTGAAAGAGAGGGGGTTAGTTACCGCCAAGGACACAGACAGAGTACAGGACAAGACACAATGCATTTCGATCTCTTGGGTCTTCTTCAGGCGAAAACAAATTACATTTAGGACGGTGAAAACGAAGAACAACCACTTATCTTCTCATGTTCACCACAAGATCGGAAACTACAAGATACAGGTCAACAATATATGTAGAACTCACAGGAACTGAAAACTAAAACTGTTATTGTGATGGTCATTTTTACAGCCAGCAGGGGAAAATGTACTTGTAGTTCCTGTATGTGGGACAAATCACTTGCTTAAATCCTTTTTATTCTTACTATATGTCCACTTTTTCCACCTCTGATGATAATGATAAGAACACAAAGCAAAATCATTGTAAACTGCTATCAACAGGGGCCCTGCAAGGGTTACTGACTAAATGATTTATTTCAAAGGTACTCTGTGAAAGAAGAATGAAGAGCATCGTCACCTACACACTTGATTTTAATACATGACCAAAGCATCACTTACACTCCACAAACTGAAGACTTATTAGGCAGTAAACAATCAATACCCCATGCATATGTGTTGTTATGAGTTACATTCTAGGATGTATGCTTTTTCCCCCCCATTTCATTTTTTTGTTTATCTTCGCATCTTCAACCCCATCAATATTAACATACATGTCTGAGATACACATTTAAACACACACATGCAGATGCTGTACATCATTCACTACTAAACTCCTGTCAACGATAACTATAGATTCAATACAGGGAGTTATTGTACGGAACTTTTTTGTGTGGAAGACTGGACGATCGAGTATTTTGCTCATGAAAGAGCTACAGGAGTAGTATTTTGCTCATGAAAGAGCTACAGGAGTATGAGCATTGTGACTCACTGGTCAACTGTCTCACACCCACAGGAGTTACATGAAAACAGGTTCGGTCATTCACAGATCAGGTATCTTAGCACATAACAGGTTCAAGTCTCATTGCCTAATGGCTGTAGAAGCAGTGAACTGTCAGAGATTTTTGGTGTCTTGGGCATGGCATGATGGGAGGCAGCACCCATCCCTCTCCTTCTGCTGCCTTTAATCCTCCCTGAACTGAATCAGGTACCCGTTTACTGCTGGGTGGACAGAGAGGATTTTCTAGCCGTAGCCCCCCCCCCCCCCCCCCCCCCCCACCCCCAATCTGATCCCATGATTGTTTGGTATTCACAGCCATCAGCTCTGCAGAAAAAGCTCTGACCATTGGTTAAGAGCCTCTTATACAGCAAAGTTATAAAACAAAGAGCTCAGTTATTTACAGACTGATTGCCTAGCATGTAAGGGAGTTAATGTGTGTGTGAGAGAGAGAGAGAGAGAGAGAGAGAGAGAGAGAGAGAGAGAGAGAGAGAGAGAGAGAGAACAGTGATTCACACCAGCCGCCGTGGCGAAGTGGTTAGCGTCGCGGACTCCCGGCTGGGAGGTCATGGGTTCGAATCCCATCAGAGTCATGTGGGTTTTTCTGCCCCGACCAGCTCCTACCCAGAGTTTAGTTTGCTGCGGACTCAGTTGGGAAGACTGGGACCACACAGTCGAGTTTCATCCACTTAATGGATGCATTTCTGAGAGTTGCTCAAATTTCCAGACCAGCACTGCAGGTGTCTGTATCTCTCGGGCCTGGTGGACGCCAGGATATATTATGAAAGGAAGCGTAGAGTACAGCCCTGTCATGCAGTCTCAGACCGAAATGGAAATCCGTAGCATCATCTTAATCATCCTCATTCTCATCGATCAGCATTAAAAAAAAAAAAAAAAAAAAAAAGAGAACAGTGATTCATGTCAACTCTCTCGTATATAAAGGAGCTGTTTTTTTTCAAAAGGAATGAGTGCACTGATTCAAAGTGTATCAAGCACAGAGTAAAAAACCACAACATAATGAGCTGTAAATCACAGGTTAACTGTACTGCTACATGGAACTGTACAAGCACAGAAAGAAAGTAGAACATAATGAGCTGTGTAAATCACCGATTAACTGTACTGCACATTGAACAGAATGAGTACAGTTTTAGTATAAGTTTCACTGACCGAGTGCCCTGCATGTCATGAAATAATACAGAATAGAGCTTTGTGACTCAAAGACAGTCTGTCTTGTATTCAATGGCATTAGAAGAGAAAAACCTGCATGATTCTAGATCAACTGTTCGGCACTCACAGAAGTTATAAGAACTGTCTTGAACTCCTGAGAGCTGTGACAGAAAGAGCTTCAAGACTCACAGATCAACTGTCTTGCACTAAAAAAGAGTTATAAGAGAAAGAGCTTCATGACTCACAGATCAACTGTCTTGCACTAAAAAAAGAGTTATAAGAGAAAAAGCTTTAAGACTCACAGATCAACTGTCTTGCACTAAAAAAAGAGTTATAAGAGAAAGAGCTTCATGACTCACAGATCAACTGTCTTGCACTAAAAAAAGAGTTATAAGAGAAAAAGCTTTAAGACTCACAGATCAACTGTCTTGCACTAAAAAAGAGTTATAAGAGAAAGAGCTTCATGACTCACAGATCAACTGTCTTGCACTAAAAAAAGAGTTATAAAAGAAAGAGCTTCATGACTCACACATCGACTGTCTTGCACTAAAAAAGAGTGTACTCACAGATCAACTGTCTTGCACTAAAAAAAGAGTTATAAGAGAAAGAGCTTCATGACTCACACATCGACTGTCTTGCACTAAAAAAGAGTTGTACTCACAGATCAACTGTCTTGCACTAAAAAAAGAGTTATAAGAGAAAGAGCTTCATGACTCACACATCGACTGTCTTGCACTAAAAAAGAGTTGTACTCACAGATCAACTGTCTTGCACTAAAAAAAGAGTTATAAGAGAAAGAGCTTCATGACTGACTGATTAAGGCTCACACTCAAATGAGTTACAAGAGACATCGACAGAGCTCTGTGGTTGACAGATCAACTGTCCTGCACTCAAAAGAGTTGCATAATGAAAGAGCTCTGTGGTTGACAGATCAACTGTCTTGCACTCAAAAGAGTTGCATAATGAAAGAGTTCTGTGGCTGACAGATCAACTGTCTTGCACACAAGACTCAAAAGCCTTATTTCTTAGACTAAGGATAAAGTTTTTGAGTCCTGCCTGGTCTTGCCATTCTTCAGTAAACAACAACATACTAACAACTACAAAACAAAAAGAAAAACAAACAAAAAACAGCAATTACACAGGGACATACAAAAATATAAACTACTACTACCACAGCTACCTCTAACACTACAACTACAGTAAGTGGTAGCACTAGTAATAATAATGATGATAATAATAATAATAATAATGGTGATAATAATAATGATCATAATAAAAAACAGGAATATAACAGCACAAGTAAAAATGAACAATACACGTATGTGCACATTTGTCTACACACACACACACACACACACACAACTGAAAGAGAGAGAGAGAGAGAGAGAGAGAGAGAGAGAGAGAGAGAGAGAGAGAGAGAGAGAAAACTTTTACAACAATGGGGTCATATGAGAAAAAGCACCATGATTCATATTTTCAACTATCTTGCACTTGAAAGTGTTCTAAGAGCTTAGTGACTGACAGGCTAGCTCTTCTGCATTCAAAAAAAAAAAAAAAAGTTCTGAGAGATACAGCATCATGATTCACAGATCAACTGTCTTTCCTACAAAGCAATTCTAGGAAAAAGAGCTTTGCAATTCACTCCACTGACCTGCACTTGAAAGGAATTGTGAGAAAAGGAGCTTTGTGATAAAAAAACAACAACTAACAAACAAACAAAAAACTATCGCACTCTTAAAAGAGTTACTAGAAAAAGAGCACTGTGATTTGCAGATCAAATGTCTTGCACTCTAAAGAGTTAAAAGATATAAAGAGCTATCTCACAGACTGACTACCTTGCACTGAAAGGTGTTACAAGAGAAAGAGCACAGTGAAACACTGGCAAGCTGTTAGGATCCATAGCCATGGACAGGTAAGCCCAGAGACACATGTCAAGTCACGATGCAAAAAGCTAGAACGGTGATGCCCTTTGACTCCTTACCAATTACATCCCCTGAAAGAGAGATAAGGTGAGAGAGGGTGGGTGGAACGGAAGGGCAGATGGTGGGGAAGAGAGGGTGAAGGGGGGCGGTGTGGGTGGGGTGTGTGGGGGTGGGGGGGTGGGGGGGGGTGGGGGTGGGGGTTGGTGTTGGTGGCGTGAAAGGTACTCACCTTTGCTGTAGAGGATAGGGATGTGGTCGGTGGCCAGTTTGGAGTCACTCTTCACACCCACCACCAGGGGGCTCCCTCGCCTGTCATGGGAAGCATCCACGTTATCATGATCAGGTCATCCTCATCGTGAACGGAAAGAAAAAATAAAGAGTGATGGTATGTTTCAGGATTTTGTGACATTTTCTCCACTGTGAGCTGTGTGTGTGAGTTTAGTGCAGCAGGACATCTATCTCTCTGTCTGTCTGTCTTGACTCATACATGTGCTTGCCCACATGGACCGTTTTTAATACAGTTTTATGTATGTTCACACACACACACACACACACACACACACACACACACACATATATGCAAGAAAACACAAACATATGCACATACACACAACAAGACGCAACACAGCACAAACACACACACGCACACCATACACACACAGGCACATGGAGACAGACAGACATACAGACAGATAGACATGCTTACAAAACACACTCAAACACACACACGTACACACACACACACACACACACACAACACACAGACAGACAGAGACAGAAACAGACACACCCACACAGAAATGCACATATTAGTACATACTCATACACAGACAGACGCAGACACTCACATACAGATACATTAATACATTAGTAGGCTCTCTCTCTCTCTCTCTCTCTCACACACACACACACACACCTGGTAGCCACCAACTGGTCTGGGTAATGTCTGCTCATGACCGCCAAGGCAAAGGCCCCCTCCTGCACACACACACACACACTAGAGCACAGTTCACAGCATGACCTCACAGACCACACAGCATGCTGACTATCAACATTGGGCAAATGGACACTGACTGTACAGGGCATGAAGAAGATGCTCATCAGTCTGGTTGCACAGACTGGAGTTCAATGCACCAGACCCAATTCAGCCACAACGGCAAATGGATCAAGGTGAACATGCCATCACTCCTTTTCCCCGCCTTGGCTTAAGGGTGTGTCAGGCCAACTGACATAGGCTAGAACACCAAGGCTACATCAAAATGTTGTTATGCTCTGCATAGTTATGCGGAGATTGTCTTCGAGTTGTGACAAGCTCCTAGCATAACCTATCAGTCGAGTTGTGACAAGCTCCTAGCATAACACTATCAGTCTCCAAAATCCCCCAAAGTCCGAGTGTGGCTGCCCACGTGGCGGGGTAATTAAAAACGGTCACACACGTAATGTTCTCATCCCCAGCTGATGCATTTGTACCGTAGTGTTCAAGTACTTCGGCTGTTCAGATGATCCCTGGAGTCTTTTAGCCAGGGTACAACAACAACAACTCCTTTTCCTATCATTATTTCACTGTCCTATGAGGGAAAGAAAGGGAGAGAGGGAATGAGACAGGGAAAAAGGTAGGCAGGGAGGGTGGGAGAGAGAGAGAGAGAGAGAGAGAGAGAGAGAGAGAGAGAGAGGGAGAGAGAGAGAAAGACAGACAAAAGGAGAGAGAGAGAGAGAGAGAGAGGGGGGAGGAGAGAGGGAGAGACAGAAAGACAGACAAACAGGCAGACAGAGGCCAAGGGAGAGGGAGAGAGACAGGGGGAGAGACAGGGAGAGACAGACAAACAGGCAGAGGCCAAGGGAGAGGGAGAGAGACAGAGAGAAAGAGGAAGAGGAGAGAGAGGAGGGAGGGTGGGAGAGGGAGACAGACAGACAAACAGACAGACGGACTGACAGACATAGGGTGAGACAAACACTAACTGACTGGGCAAGAGCAGTGATGCGCCCAGGCTCAACACACACACACACACACACACACACACACACACACACAACACACACATACGCGCGCGCTGGTGCACGTGCTCCTTCTCACACGCACATACACATGCACACACTCACGCGCAAACACAACTCCAGTGCGGCAGCATGGAGAGCGGTAAACAGGCATGACTCAGAACAAACTGCTTGACCAGGCTTTAGTCTGTCGTGGAATGTCACCTCCATCCTCACGCACCCCCTCCACTGATCTCTCTCTCCCCCCCCCCTTCCCCCCCCCCCCCACGTCCCAGTTCCTCCCTACACTTTCCCTCTTCTCGGACGTTCTCACTTTCTACCCTTTGCCCATCCCCCATTCAGTTGTCTCTTCTGATTTCAGTTAGGCTCTACCCCCCCCCCCCCCCCCCCCCCACCGCAGTCCTTTCCATTCTTCTTGTTTGTGTATGTTTAAAGTGTGTGTGTGTGTGTGTGTGTGTGTGTGTGTGTGTGTGTGTGTGTGTGTGTGTGTGTGTGTTTGTGCATGGTGTGTGCGCCTTTGTGTGTGTGTGCGTGCGTGTATACACATCCGAAAAACACCTGGATGATAAATAGTTTGAGGTGTGAGAACACAGTGGGATCAACCGGCCGCCTGTAAGTAGGTCCATTTGACTGTTTGACACACTGACCGAGTTTCCTAATCCCCCAGCAGTTCTTCACAGCGTGCTGTGTCTGGCGGTTGACTGGCAAAAAGCTCATCGGCACAGGAATCTCGGGATTTGGAAAAAAAACGCCCCCACCCCTCTTCCACCTCTTTTCTCTCCGTTCTTCTCTCCACCATCCATCCCCACCCCCCACATCCCCATCCGCCTTCCTCCGTCCAAACTTGTTCGGTGTCCGTGTCTTTCGTTTGGTTGGCGAAGAATAAATCCGGTGAGGAATCCCCGCGATTTTGAAAATACCCCTCCCCCCTCCCCACCTCTTTCTCTCCCCCTCCCCCCCTCCCCCCCCCCCCCCCTAAAACTCCCCTTCCTCCTATCTTTTTCAGACCCTAACCGCAAGTCTCAATCCCACCTGCCCCCCCCCCCCCCCCCCCCTCCAATTAAAGGGAAATAATGAGAAATTCTGCCCCACTCCAAAAAAACAAAACAAAACAAAAAAAAAACAAAACAAAAACAAAAAAAATAAAAAAAAAAAAAAAAAGGGGGGGGGGGAGGGGAAGGGAGGGAATCATAATAGTAAATCATGTGATCAGACCCCTTTTCGTAGGCATTTCATCAGGGAAAGGACTTCTTCTGCGTACGCAGGCTGATGCTCCTGCGGACACCCCCTGTATAGGGAGTGGAGTTTTGTGTGTATGACTGTTTTTTGTTGTTGTTGTTTGTTTTTTTAACCCGCCTTTAAGGTAGCCATACTCCATCTTCGGGGAAGGTGCATGCTATGTGTAACGTGTCATCCAAACCAACGGCCAAACTGGCCCTTCTCTTCCGAAAGTTGGTGTGGGATTTTACGTGTGTGCAAGATGTTATGCGTGCGTTCACACACGGAACCTCGGTTTATTGTCTCATTCGAAGGACTGTATGGCAAATGGAGTCAGAGCAAATGTTAACTCCGAGGGAAAAATCCCCCTGTACCGAAACGGCCCGGCGGAGACGATTCCAGGCCGCAAAGCTTTGGCCAATGAGGCCAGTCTTTACAACTGCTGCTACTTTCGAACTTCTACTACTAAAAGGTCTTCATCCGCACATTCCGGAAAAGAAAAAAAAAAAAAAAAAATGAGTCAAAGAAAGTCTCCGAGTAACAGAAATGTTGCAACTCCAGCCAACCAACACGGAAATAACACAAGTCAGGAAAATATCATCGCCAGCTTTCTCCTTCTCGCAACCCCTCCCCCACCCCCCACCCCCGTCCCCTTTCCCCTCTACTCTTCTCGGTCAATGTGCCCACGCGCGAAACAGCCCGAAAGGTTGTAGATTGCACCTGGGAGACAATGGCTAAATTTAACCAGATTCGTGTCCAAAATTTGAACTCTCTGAAGGAGGAGAGAGAGAGAGAGAGAGAGAGAGAGAGAGAGAAAGATGAAATGTTATTCACTATGGGAAAGGAATAAGTATAACATCCGTGGGGGGGGGGGGGGGGGGGTTGCTTTTTGTTTCTCATCCAGCCCTTAAAAAAAAAGGAAAGACATCTGCAAACACATGGGGAAAAAACATCGCGGGGGGGGGGGGGGGGGGGGGGGGGGGGGGGGGGGGGGGGGGGGGAGAGAGAGAGAGAGAGAGAGAGAGAGAGAGTATGTAATAAGTAACTATACAATTTACTTGGAAAGTAAGCCTCGGTCCTTTATCTCCGCCACGGAAAAGGGGAGCAGCCGACACTATGGATCTATCTCTCTTTGCCGTGAAACCCATACATGAACGACATTATCCCGCCCCGCGCCCCCCCCCCCCCCCCCCCAACACACACACGTGTGTGTGTGTGTGTTATGTGTGTGTGTGTGTGTGTGTGTGTGTGTCTTTGTGTGTTAATTATGTTCCTTTTCTTTGAATGAAAAATGTTGACATTCTTTTCATAATGTTTTCTTAAATGTCAGTACAACCATGAGTTAATCTGACAATAAATTGGTTTCAGTCAGTCTGAATGACGCTATCCTGCTCCGAAACTGACGTCACTGTTGACGTCAAAAGTCACGGGCAGTCTTGACATCCATTAATGATGCCGCTGTTTGTGTTCTGGGTGCAGGAGACAACGTTTAGTGCGTTTAGTGGCAGGCGTACTATAATACTATGCACTCAGAGACACAGAAGACCGGCAGATTTAAGGAGGTATCAGGTCCTTCATTACAACACACACGCGTAACGCGCGTGCGCGCGCGCGTTGTGTGTGTGTGTGTGGTGTGTGTGTGTGTGTGTGTGTGTGTGTGCGTGCGTGTGTGTGCGTGTGCGCACATGTGTGTGTGTGTGTGTGTGCACGCGCGCGCGCATGCGCGTGTGTGTGTGTGTGCGCGCGCTTGCGCGCGTGTGTCAGCATGTGTGTGTGTGTGTGTGTGTGTGTGGTGCGTGTGTGGTGCGTGCGTGCGTGCGTGTGGTGCGTGCGCGCCGCGTGTGTGTATGTGTGTGCGCGCGCGCACGCGTGAGCGTGTGTGTGTGTGTGTGTGTGTGTGTGTGTGTGTGTGTGTGTACGTTTATATGTATGTGTGCATGCGTGGTGAGAGAGACAGACAGACAGAGAGTTAGTTCAACACCAAGAGAAGCAGAATCCAGCCGACCAGACTGACGAACGGACCGACCGACCAACAAACCAAACCAAACCACACAAACGAACAGCAGCACACAACCGGACAGCCTGTTCAACACCAGCTGTGCTTCAAATAATCGATGCGCCAGCCTCTCCGCACTCGCTGGTTGGTAAACAGGAAGGGAGACAACCCGGCCGCAATCCGCAGGTTGACTATTTCATGCGGACGTTCGCTTGTACCTTGCCAGCTGGCGGGCTGGGGAAGTTCTTGCCTTTTGGATCAACTCTCTCTCTCTCTCTTTCTCTCTTTGACAATCGATGCTGTCAACATTTTGTGGGCTAATAGTTTTTTCCCTTAAAAAGCTGAAGTTTTCTCGTCTGAAGGTGATCAACCTGCGTTTGAGCTCGATTCGGATAACTGCTGCAGTATGAACAATTTGAAACCAACAGCTTTTACTGTGAACAAGTAACACCCCCCCCCCCCTCCCCTCTCTCTCTCTCTTTCTCTATCTCACACACACTAGCTAACTAACTTACTAACTATCTAACGAACTAACTAAATAATTAAATGAAAAGAGGAAGAAAATGACTAACGCATTAAACACTACGCCACATTACGCTTGGCGTGAATCGTCTTTTGATTATTGATAAGACGAACCGCCTATAGCATGAAAATGGTGTAACGAACAGCATTTTTACGTGAAGCTGTAAACTTTAAAAACAAAACAAAACACAAAAAAAAACCCATGCCTGGCATAACTATGAAATTGGGCGTGCATTACACCACATTTTTCTACGGGGAGTTTTTTTTTTTTTTTTTTTTTCCTTTTGGGTCATGGGTGTAAGGGTGGTTGTTGTTTTGGTGGTGGTTGTTGCAGTTAAGTCAAATGGAGAACACGATGCCCAATCGAGTCTGACTTACTGCGTCAGTACCGAGTGATCAATATGCTCTGTGAAAACTTGCACCTGTCGTGGTTACATTAGCCTTGGGAAAGCGTTGGGGGGGGGGGGGGGGGGGGGGGGGGGGGGGGGGGGGGGTGGGGTCATATCTCTATTCCGAGAGGTTTCCTTGCTTTGTTCTGACCTTTGTCAGCTGCTGCTTGCTGCCGAGAGGGGCTTAACTCTTGTTTTCTGTTCCTTTGTTTTGTCGTTTGGGTATCATTTTTCTTTCCTTCTTTTGTTGTTGTTGTCGTTGTTGTTGATGTTGATGTCTTGCTGTGGGTTGTTGGTGTTGTTGTTGTGGTGGTGGTGGTGGTGTGGTGTTGTTGATGTTGTTGTTCTTGTCCCTGACTTCGTTCCCCCGTTCTGTGAGATCTGATCCAACGACCTGAATCCCGCGTGGCGAGGCAAGTCTTGGAACCCCTCCCCACACACATGCACCTCCTCCTTCACCCCATCCCCCAGCTTTCAATCAGTCTCTTCCTTTGTGCTGGCGTTCCAAGATGAGGTGGATTTTAGACGGTCATATGCTGGATTAGAACTGGACTGTTTTAAAGACCACCACCCCCCCCCCTTTTTTTTTTGGGGGGGGGGGGGGGGGGGGGGGCTCTATTTCTGTCTCTTTCATTCATAAATATCGGTATAAATGTCGGGTTCTGTGATTCGCCGAATTCCGTAAACTTCCTTCCGATTGGAAATAAGAGATGATGTCATTTACCTGATGCGTGCGTGCGTGCGTACATGCGTGTGTGTGTGTGTGTGTGTGTGTGGTGGAAAACAAAGTCTATAAAGAACGAGCATTGTTCACTTCAATATCTTCGTGCAGTTCGTTCAGTACTTGAAAGCTGTTTGCTTCTATACCCCCCCCTCTCTCTCTCTCTCTCTCTCTCTCTCTCACACATTAAAACAAACAAATACGTAGATCAAAAAGAATAAGGAATACGGTAATAAATACTTCAGCGAACAGTTGGAACAAATCACTGTGTCAATTTTCTATTAACATCTGAGTAACGTTAGGACCAGCGTTACTTTCAGTTTGGGCCTCTATTAATTTGGACGTGATTTGTGACATACTCATCTTGTGACAGAAGACATCGTGCCACAAGTCATTAAAATGTTTGAGCTTTAAAATTTTGACAGTTCAAGTTCGTATTCTCTTAAACTCTTTCGCTTACACGCACGAACACATTTAGATATTTATGTTTGCATACGATCACACGCAAACGCTCAAAGCATATGGAGTATGAGATTGATTTTTTCCCAATGCGTTATTTGGGAGAGAGAGAGAGAGAGAGAGAGAGAGAGAGAGAGAGAGGAGAGAGAGAGGTGCGCGCGCGCGCGCGCGCGGTGCGCGCGCGCGAGTGTGTTTTGGCTGAGAAAGGGGGGGGGGGGGGGGGGGGGGGGGGGGGGGGAATGGAAGGACAGGAAAGATGAAAGTGGGAGTCAGCAAAGATGGGGGAAGAGGAAAATGAAATACCGGGGTAGGGATGGGTGGGTGGGGGGATCAGAGAGGTGGGGGGGGGGGTGGGGACGGGGTTTAGACAGGAATGGAACGGCTAAGCACACTGGTCTCCTAATATTTCCAAGTCAGTACAGGCGTGGCAGCACTGACAGCGGACACGAAGCACTGGTCTCAAGCGAAGAAATGGTATCAAGCCCCGCTCTCATCCACACACTTCTAGCTGGTGCCAGGCCCCATTTCTGCCACATGTTTTGGTCAGTCCATGGCACTGCCGTCACCCTGACCTCCAGTGGCCCTTTCCAAGCCTTGTCTGTCTGTCTGCCAGCCACAACAGTCCACGCAAAAACTACTAACGCGATTTTAGGGAACATTCGTGTAGAAAGACGGAAACTGGCCCAAGGATAAGCCTGTTTAAGTATCGATGATTCTTCCGGAACGACAGGATTCCCCCCCCCCCCCCCCCCCCCCCCCCCCCATTTTCATATTGCCAGCTGTGGCATTTTTCAACTTTTTTTTTTCAAGTTTCTCAAGAAATATTGCATGGACCATAATATACAGATAAATAAATAGATAAAAAAAAGAACAAATAAATAACACAAATTGATAAAATAATCAAGATCAGGCTGACCAAATGTATTGATACCTGCCAACCTGAAAGTTACGCTGCGGATCCAGATTTCAACCTGGATCACAACCCAGTTCCGGATCACAGCCCGGATCCAACGGAGTAAAGAAAAACTTCCGATCTTGGCAGAATCCGGATCCGTCCAACGTCACGGCGATATAATTATTCGGCAGAACCCGCTGCAGCGATCTTCATTGGGTAGGTCAGGCGGTGCGGCCATCACGACCACATCTCAAACGTAGCGGCGAGCTCTCCCTTCCCGGAGCTCTTGTAACAGCTCAAGCTGACGCACGGTTCACCGTAAAGTTTTTCGTAGTGCATGGGTGGGTGCCCTTCCGGAGCTCTTGTAACAGCTCAAGCTGACGCACGGTTCACCGTAAAGTTTTCGTAGTGCACTGGGTGGGTGGCTGGGATGATGGGGCGGGAGGGGAGGGGGGGGAGGATAATTAATAAGAAAA
>CM065714.1:7913363-7933363 GCA_033310375.1 Conus canariensis | reverse complement strand
GGTTTCTAATCTCCTTACCAAGCATTACAAGTGTAAAGCTTTGTTTCGTTGCTATGTTTCTTTGTTCGTTCAAAGCTCAGTTGGTTCTCACCCGAAGCTGGGTGAACACGGCAGGCTGACGTGAGAAGACTGGCCTTTGCTTGACAGTCCCATATTGCTCAAGCTCAATTGATGATTTCCGAAATCTTTGGGGAGAAAATCGGACAGGAGCTGATTCTGAACTGTGCAATTCGATCGAACCGTAAACGGCTGAGAACGTCGCACGTGCGCCTGATGCGCGCATTGTGTGTGTGTGTGTGTGTGTGTGTGTGTGTGTGTGTGTGTGTAAAGTATAATAAAACGAGACCACTGTTCGCTTGAGAGTGTTCGTGCAGTACTTGAAGATCCATCAAACTCAAACCACCAAGTGTTGAGAAGTCCTCAAGTGTTTTCTTCTTAAACCTCTACTCTCGAGACTGGCAATAATTTGTCAGCTTGATGGAATACATCAACTGATTGGGGTGGGGAAAAAAGTAAAAATGAGCGCTTGAATCATTCCGATCAAACCATAACGATATATGAGAAATGTCATGTTTACCTGTGATCAGGGTAAAGAAGGTCATCGGGCAAGTTTTGGATGTGCCTAACTTCTCTTGAATATGACGTCTGTTGAGTGTTTGAACAAGCTGGCTGCTGGATACGAGTCAGACCAATCTGTTCGATGTAGCTCTCCACTTCATCTTGCTGTGATTTTTTAGTACACATAGACATATGTGCACTAGAAACCTTTAGACTGAGGCGATAACGAGGTCTCGGTGAAGACGAAGACGTTCTCTGTGGTAGTCATTTGCTGCCCACACTTTGGAACTGCGATGGCTGTTCTACGTCATGCATATATTACGCCATTTATTGTTTGTGTCTTCTCGCTTTCTTTCAACAATGCGCATTCTCAACAATCCCAAAGGCAAAGCACTGTAGATCTAACCTTAGTCTCTAACGAACCCTCTGTGACTGGAATACCCTTGGTGATGCGCTGAACAACGATCACATGGCTACTCTAAGTTAAAACGCTTTTTTTGTTTCTAACAATAGAAGAATGCTAGCATCCCAGCATGTCACCTCGGTTTTCTGTCAACAGCGTTGGATTTGAACAGGTAAGCGAAAACGGTTTTTATCAATTAAATTTAAACGGCAAACTTTTTTTTCAGACGAACCCCGTACTATAGTTACACGACATGCTGATCTGTTTTCAACAAATAATTGCCAATCTCTTCCATAGCAGACTTAAAAGAGCAACATTCAATGTATTCTGAAATTGCTCGTACATGCTCAGCTGCAGCTGGCAGGAGAAAAAGTATTTCCCATTTAAATTAAAAAATAAAAAATAAAAAAAAAGCATTCTCAACAGTCAACAGAACTGCAGCTGTGCCAATTCTCATTTGCTTTGTCCGCTTCTTCCAACTTGTCACGGGACATATGACGTGTGTTTGAGGACTTCACTTCCAACTTGTCACGGGACATATGACGTGTGTTCAAGGACTTCACTTTCAACTTGTCACGGGACATATGACGTATTTTCGAGAACTTCACTTCCAACTTGTCACGGGACATATGACGTGTGTTCAAGGACTTCACTTTCAACTTGTCACGGGACATATGACGTATTTTCGAGGACTTCACTTCCAACTTGTCACGGGACATATGACGTGTGCTCAAGGACTTCACTTTCAACTTGTCACGGGACATATGACGTATTTTCGAGGACTTCACTTCCAACTTGTCACGGGACATATGACGTGTGTTTGAGGACTTCACTTCCAACTTGTCACGGGAGACATGACGTGTGTTTGAGGACTTCACTTCCAACTTCCAACTTGTCACGGCACATATGACATGTGTTTCAGGACTTCACTTCCAACTTGTCACGGGACATACGACGTGTGTTCGAGGACTTCACAACACACTCGCCAGCACCACTTCTCTTTCAACATCCACCAGTTTTCCGTCCTCCGCCTTTCCAAATCTGTACAAAGGCGTTGTTTTGAACCAACAGGAAAGTGGGTGCACGATATGGATTTTTTTTTTCTTCAGCCCACTTTGTTTTTGCATAGATCCAGTGTGTGTGTGTGTGTGTGTGTGTGTGTGTGTGTGTGTGTGTGTGTATGTGTAGTATAGTGTGGTGTGGTGTGGGTGTGGTGTGGTGTGGTGTGGTGTGGTGTGCTTTCCTAACATCTAAAGCAAGTGTATCAACTGGTCAAAAGCCCCGATTTTTTTTTTTTTTTCTACTTCATGTAGATACCTGCATGATTTTTTTTTCTTCTTTTATTGTCAGAAATATTTTTGCAATACTGTAGACCCTCTAACCAGTCAATTTGGGGAGGGGGTAGATCAGGGGGGGGGGGGGGGGGGGGTGAGAGAGAGAGAGAAATCTGTCCAAACAGGGCGTGAGAGAACATGCTACTTTCGCTTACAAGAAGGGATGTACTGTCAAAATGGCATATGTCAACATTACATTCTTTCCGTATAAATGGAACCCTTCTCAACAGATTTCTTTGAAAGTCCCATCAATCCAGTTTGGGGTTGTTTACGCACACAGTGTGAGTGAGTGAGTGTGTGTGTGTGTGTGTGTGTGTGTGTGTGTGTGTGTGTGTGCGCGCGCGCGCGCGCGCATGCGCGTGAGAGAGCGAGAGTCTGTCTGTGTCTGTGTGCCCGTGAGTGTACCTGTGTGCGTGCGTGCACCTTATGAAAAGATTCCATTGACAATCCGATAAACTCGGTTTCGGTGTTGTTTACGCATAGTGCGCACACGCGCGCGCGCGCGCGCGTGTGTTTGTATGTGTGTGTGTGCATGCGTGCGCGCGTGTACATATGTGTGCTCGTGTGCGTGTGCCTGCGTGTGTGCGTGTGTGTGTGTGTGTGTGTGTGTGTGTGATTATCGTGCGTGTGCCTCTGTGTGTGTGTGTGTGTGTGTGTGTGTGTGTGTGTGTTATTATCGTGCGTGTACATGTGTGTGTGTGTGTGTGTGTGTGTGTACCTCTATGTGTGTGTGTGTGTGTGTGTGTGTGTGTGTGTGTGCGCGCGTTATTATCGTGCGTGTGTGTGTGTGTGTTTGTGTGTGTTGAGGGTTGTGGGACGGAAGGCGATGGGAGGATGGTGGCGCCCGCACACACTGTGTCTACATATAATTGCTGCTGATGAATTTCCATAAAAATGTGTTTATCTGGGCGAAGAGAGGATCGACGGGGAGGGAGCTGTGTGGGCTTTGAGTCCCACCGGGTGAATGCCGCAGGGTATTCCTACCAATCACAGGGGAGTTTACAGAATTTGATGGATCTCTCTCTCTCTCTCTCTTTCTCTCTCTCTCTCTCACACACAGACACAGACACACACATGCGCGCAAGAGAACTATAAAATGCCGATTCTGGCTCACCCACCTCCGCCAGCTCCAACCGACTAAAGCCGGTTGGAGCTGCTGCTCCGGCGGGCGATCCAGAATAGGCATTTTATAGTTCTCTCTATAAGTAAAATAAATTCTTAAATAAATTCTTATACAAGTCATCATCAAGTTCTTAACAAGTACTTAAATAGATTTACAAACATATATACTGTGTAGGATTATCTGTTTTTAATACTAATTTAGAAAACTTTTGAGACTTTAGTTTTTGCTTAATCCTTCGTTTTTCTTGATCGTTTTCAATAACATCATTTTCACGCATACATTCATCAAATGCGTCTCTGTCTTTCATGTGAAATAAAACTACAGTCTTTAATTGTTCTCTAAAGTCTTTTAAAACTGAGTTATATTTCTGACATAAAATCCACACACTTATCCCAGCATGTCTTCCACTGAAAGCTAGCTTTGATAAAGTATTTCTTTTTCTAACTATGTCTCTTTCTGCCGAACAGTCATCTATAATAAATAGTGTCTGCGTTCCCTCAAACAGTTTAAAAAAATGTTCTAAACACTCACTCAATTTATTGCTAGGGTCAACTAAATAGATTTCATCATCCGTCCATATAAACCTTCTGTCGTGATATGCTTTGTTCCATTTGAGTGTTGGACAGAAAATTACAATATGATCAAAATTATAACTATAAACTGTTTGTAATAGGTCGAGGACAAATATTGTTTTTCCACAACCAGTCTGTCCACAAATCAATGAACAATGAGGGGTTTTTGTCATAAAGTTTAACATCGGCATTGACACCAAAGTTGTCTGCTCCATAGTTTTAAAACAGAATTTAATCTAATCCAGTTATTGTTTTTATCATACTCTCTGTCAAAACTTGTTCAGTATAATAAAAACCTATAAGGTCCAAATGTGTAAGATTAATCCAGTTCAGTTCTGTAAGATCGTTTCTATTTAGACTAATATCAATTTTGTCGCTGGTTGTAATGACCTTAATATCCTCACCGTTGTAAAGAACAACGACAGTAACTTTAAGTTTGTCAACGTCTAAGTTTTGCCAGCTAATAAGAATTCCTTTCATAAGATTGTCACTGACGCCCAGAGCTCCATTTCTCGCCTCATCTTTTAAGACAGAAATTTTAAATATCATTGTGAACGTGTCTCCTAATTTTGTGCGTGGAATGAACTGTAATTTTGTAGAAGCTTTCTTTAAAACCGATTCTCTTCTGTGGAGGATGTACTGTTTGTCCCCAAACGGCTTTATTTCGATCTCTTTCCGACTGTTGTCCTCTGGCATAAGACTTACATGTAAAGGGCCAGAGTTCAATGCTTTTCTGAAACTTTTTTGACGGTCAAAAAATGTAAATGGGCTTAAGAATTCAAATTTTATGTCCCATTCTAAATATGGTTCTAAGTGCCATTTGTTGTCAGTTTTTCGAACTATTTTATATTCATACTGACCCGCATTATTTGCTTCTACATTGCGTAGTTGTTCTAGTTTAGGAAACCTTTTGCTGTCGCTAACCTCTTTGCGTTTATAATAACCATCTTTAGTGTACTCAAAACCATACAAAGTGCCTATCTCACCGTTCTGTTCAAAGTCCTCAACGTCTGCAAGGTCTTTTAATTCTAAAGTTACACACCTCTCAGGCGCTAATGTAACTCCTGATTCTTCTGGCCCACGAGACATTATTTTTTAGTACACCTTATTATTTTATTTCTAAAACAATGTGCAGGTTATCACATTTCACGACTTTCCCTGTTTTATCTGTGATCTTTATATTAAACGATCTGACCCTCCCACAAGCTAATCTTTTAAACTGTAAATTAGGGAATTGTATAATTTCATAATCGCAATATGCAGCTTTCCCTGATGGAAGAGCTCTTAAAACAGTTGAGGGCCTTCCATCATATAAGTTTTCATCAGTGCTCAGCTCGTCCAAATAAACATAGAGTAATGAATGTAATGCAAGATCGAGCGGATATTCTCCCTCATAAGTAGTTTCGTCTGATGTAACTATAAAACTATGATTGTCAGTTGCAAAGCCTAACATTTTAGCTAGCTCTACATCAAAAAGGTAATGGTCTACTTCTTCTTCAGGTTTGAATGTCAACATTATTTTCAAATTTGCATTGTTAAGTTTGAGAGTAATGTCGAAGTTACTCATTGCTTCTTTTAGCGAGCAAAACCCGTAATAACCATCAGGTATGGTTAACTGGCTAACTAAGTTTCCTCTGTTATCAAATTTTTTAATCTTATTATTCTCCTTGGATTCAGTTATATTAAACCATACGACTTTGTAAAAAAATTCATGGAGTGCGACCCTTTGGGTTCCGCAGTTATTATCAATAGCATATTCTAAAAACGAAGGACTGTCTTGAGTTGTTATTGTTACAAACATTTTTAAAACAAATTTAAAAATGAGTGCATTCAAATATACTAATGCAAAATATTATGTTGGACCGCACTACAGTCCTAAAGATATAACAACTGACACCCTTGACATTTCTGTGACTCAGTCTGACGCCTTTCAAGTAAAGGTTAGTACTCCATTGAACAGATATCTTAACCCTCCTATTAAAAAAGACTACATCCCGAAAGTGTGTTTCAGTCATCCGATGCAGTTTTATCAGAACCAGTTAAACTTTGCTGTGTTTTGTGCTTCAACTGGGTGTGGAGTGTCGTATGCTGATCATTTAAATCATCCTGATCCTTTGGTGAGGTCAGTGTATAGATTTCATTTCTATTACACCTTCAGACGTATTTTATCTGAACTGCAAGCGCCATTACCAAATGACGAAACGTTTAATCCATTCAGCAACAGAATAGATTACAAGGCTTTTGAAAGGATCTGTAACGAATTTGATATTGACCCAAAGACAGACTTTAGACAAAAGTTGGATCTTAATCATGGTTTAGGCACCCTTTATTTTTGGGGCGTGCACAGAAAGTATAACTATGATTGGAATCCTCCTTACACATCTTTCTCTTCAGGCACAACTGTTCA
Source organism: Conus canariensis (assembly GCA_033310375.1). Classification (NCBI taxonomy): domain Eukaryota; kingdom Metazoa; phylum Mollusca; class Gastropoda; order Neogastropoda; family Conidae; genus Conus; species Conus canariensis. Next base: position 7,926,966 of record CM065714.1, on the reverse strand, counting down.
CCTCGGGTCCATAGAGCAAGAGCATAAAACAGCATGGACAACATTTATTTTGGATACTTCTAATGGTCTAACTAGAGCGGGAATAGAACGAATAAACGACTCTATTCGTACTTATGTTTGGTGTTTGCTAGGTTCGCAAGCACAAGCAAGATCGAACATAACTGATCCTTCTACTGGCTTTGATGCACAAAAACAGTACTTGGCAAATTTAGAGGATTCTATTAATTCTGCAATTGATTTGCCTTCAAGTATTAAAAGGTACCAAAATGTTTTGCAATACGCAAGATCGAAAGTAGACTTCGCCGTTGGCACTGGTTTATACATGCTGCCTTCTGACCTCAGACTTCAGATAGGAACAATAATAAACTATAATAATGAAATCCTTGTGGCTGGTAAAGAAGAGAAGGTTGGAAAAAACGACATAAATTCTAAGCCAGCAATAGCAATAAAAAAAGAAGCCCCACCAATCCCCGAGCCCCCCAAACCCCATCCAATCCCCGTGGCCCCAAGAAATAATGACCATGAATATGAAAAGACAGCACTTGTTATTGGATTAACTGCCCTAGGATTACTTGGTCTTTATCTTACTATAAAGTAACCCAACTATTAAGACAACTAATGTCCATAAGTGCTCAGCCATAAAGCCAACTACTTTACTTGCGGCAGACAAAAGCCAGCTAACGATCCCCCCTATTATACCAGGCAAAGAATCTATTGCCTTACTAGCTAATTTTTTTAATAAACTTGCAAGATGATCAAGTTGTTTTTTTACCCATGATTTATCTGACGACGGAGTTGGCGGGCCTGGTGGCACTGCTCCCCCACCACCGCCGCCTGTAAGAGCCATCACCAGTGTACTTATTGCAAATCCTAAGGCTGTTATAACACTTGCTAATGTGACACCTTGCTCTCTAAACAGTGTTCTTATTCGTTCTGCTAACGTTGTGTCTTCATATAAAATTCTTTGGATAGTTTCTCTTATTCTGCTCACTTGAGTTCGTAATTGTTCACGGTTATTAGACAACACTTCTAGTCTTGCTGATCTCTCTTGTTCAAGATCTTTTAGTCTTTGTGTTATTCTTTCTTTAACACCAGGTCCTAAGTTGTGGTCATCAGCCTCAACTAGTTTTTCTTTTCTCTTTTTATATGCTCATCTAGTTCACCCAGTTTTGCTAAATTGTTTGTTAACTCACCCCTGATGCTTCTCAAAGCATGATCAAGGGCCGTTATTTCTCGCATAGGTAGCGGCGGATCGTGCATAGTTTTTAATGCTTCTGAAAAACTGGTTTCTGCTTGTATTATTTCGTCTGCTGTTGGGCTTAAATCTTTAAGTTCCATGTTTTGTATTTCTGTTGGGAGTTCTTGTAGTGTGTTTTGAAGTTTAGCAACTGCTTCCCTATCTAATTTTGGTTTAGTAATGCCAAGGCGATTTTGTTCGCTCACACTGAGCCTTTGTCTAATTGTACTCTTTTTTAAAAACTTTGATGAGTCTGGTTTAGTTGTAAGCTGAACAAGTTGTCCTTCGTCGTTTCTCACAAACAAATGGTCATCTTTTGTTTCAAAATCATTAGGGTCTATAAATTCGGGAGGTTCTTGACCTAAACTTTGATAAAATGATCTGACCTTACTTTCTGTTAATTCATGTCGCAATGATTGTAATGGATGTGTCAAAGGTGTCATTTCACTCATGTCGTCTCCAGGATCATAAACATCATAATCTTCCATGTTTTAAAAAATAATTTATTTTTGTTTTATAAAAAAATGTCACAAGCATATGGCTCAATTCTTGACCCGCATAGAAGACTGAAAGAGCCCTTTGGCGTGAAGGGAAATAAGCAAAATATTATTGTTCCAAATAATCCATCTACTATTGATACAGATCAAATTCTTACTGTTAAATTTCCAGACCTAGGAGCAGATGAAGTGATTGTACCAGGCTCTGCACGTCTTACTTTCAAAATAGAACTCGAATCAGCAACAGACGCAAACAGGACAGTTGTACAGAATCTGGGACGGGCAATTGTTAAGAAAATTTCTATAAAACTTGAGGGGCAAGAAATATTTTCTTTACACAATGCAGACATATTTCTAATCTATTCTGATCTATGGCTAACCGCGAATGAAAGGGCTGACCTCGCGTTTCAAGGAATCGAAAGTGATGAAGCACTAAAACACAGAATAGATGCTGATGATGCTAAAGACAGTAACAAGGCTGAAGCTGTAAGTTTTGCTTATGGAAATCGCTTTTCCATACCCTTAGATTTTGAGTTGTTAAAAGCGCATGCACCATACTTTCAAGGAGCATTAAAAGACAGATTGTCATATGAACTAACTTTTAATGAATACAAACGTGTCATTAAATCTACAGACTCTAACGCAAAGTACAGCATTTCTGACATCTCGTTAGAGTTTGACATTGTTAGCAACCCTAACTTAGCAAGGCTGATTGAGCAACAATATCAGTCAAAATTAGCAATATATTACGAAAGAGTGATTCATCATACTAAATATCCTAAAAGCAAGGCAGACGCTATATGGAACTTTAGTTTTTGCGCCTCAGCAAGATCGCTTAAAGGTATTTTATTGCTGTGTGAAGATGAATACCCATACGAAAGACAAACTGAAAAGTTTGTTAATCCTAAAATAACGAAAGTACAATGTTCAATTGAGGGCAGTCCTAATCAAGTCTACAGTAGTGGGCTTAAACCTTATCAGCATTTTGACGAAATAAGAAAATATTTTGGAGGCGGGAGGCATAGAAGTCCAACAGTAGACCTTGTGTCTAAAGATCTACACCTTCATAATGTTAGACTTGATGAATATTTAACAACGAAATACGGTTTATGGATTGACCTAAGGTCAACAGAGGATAATCAGTTGCATGGAAGCGGAAGATCTGTTAAAGACCAAATAACCATTCAAATTGATAAAAAGAAAGAGAGTGATGCCCCGATTAATGTATATTTGTTTTTAATATATGATGCGCAGCTGAATATTCAAGACAACAGATTAAAAGATATCCAATACTAAATTATTTTTATTTTTTAAAAAAAGCATGTCTGTTCAGGTTTATCCAAAAGTGCCCAAAGAAGAGATAGCTGTTGCTGTAGACATAAAAACTTTCAGATTAACAAACATAACACAAATGCAAACCCAACTAGAGCAGGACCTTTCAAAATACAGTAAAACCAAACGAAGGTATTCTGCTGTCTTTAATGCTGTTACATATGTTAATACTGGAGCATCGATCACTAGTGCTCTATCAGCAGGAACAAGTGTAGGTCTCTTAGCAACAGGCGTAGGTGCACCGGCAGCTTTACCTCTAGGCGGTTTGTCTTTAGCTTTTGGCCTGTGTTCAATAGCTGTAAGTGCTGTCAGCAAAAAAATAAAAGCTAAACTCCAAAAGCACACAGCTATGGTTCAACTAATAACAGCTAAACTTAGTTCGTTCAAACTGTTAATAAATAAAGCACTTGCTGACTCGAACATCACGGATGAAGAATTTAGTCGCCTACAGGCTGATTTTGAGGACTACAAAAGACAAAAGTTTGATCTTCAAAGAAAGGCAAGGGCAACTTTTTCTCAACAACCAGACACCGACCAGATAAAAAAGGAATGTTTAAAAAAAGTAAACGAGACATTAAACTCTGTTCTAAACAGCTCACATTAACAACCCCAAAGAGTGTTTATACTTTAGTTTATGAGTCTAAGCACAAAAAGACCGTTGATATTGATTCTGATTAACTTTTATTTTTTTGATTTAAATAAATATTTTGAGTTAGAAAAGAAACTCAAAATGGAATACACTGATTTTGATTCTTGGTTTGATGCAGAAGAGAGTTTGTCAAAAGCTTTGAAGGATACAAATATAGAAGTTATTAATCCAACAAATGTGTTAGAAAGCGTTGAGTATGCTATTTCTCAAATCCCCAATTATTTAGCAATAAACCCTCCAGTTAAAGTAAGGTTAGTTGTTTTAGTTGATTACATAACAATAAGCGAAGAAAATCTAGAAGTCTGGGTCTCAACTAAACAGCAGGCTATTCTTTCTTATAATGATTTAACGCCTGATTGGGCAGAACAACTTCTTACTCAGTTTAACGACTCCTCTGAAGCAGCTAAAATGAGAGGCTCTGGTTGGTCAGAGGGTAAAGTATTAGAGATCAGATTAAAACAGGCTAAGTATGAGCCAATTGTAGGCAAGTCTTTTATTCCTCTACCACCAGAATTAGTTGCAAAGAGAGCGGTTCTGAACATAAAGAATTTAGATAACAAATGTTTTATGTGGTGCGTTCTTGCTAGGCTACACTTTGTTAAAAAAAATGCAGAGAGAGTTACTAACTATTTACAGTGGGCCAATGATCTTAACTTTAACGGCCTTGAATTTCCTATGGCTGTAGACAAGATTGATCAGTTTGAAAAACAGAATCCACCAATAACTGTTAATGTCTACACAAGGTCTGTTAAATCAGGTCTTCTACCAATTAGAGTGTCAAAGAACAGTCCAACAATAGGCGAACCAGCCAGGAGTCATGTAGACTTACTCCTGATGCAAAGCCTTAATGGTCTGCACTACACGCTAATACGCACAATGAGTAGGTTTACTAGTTCATACTACAAAAAATGGACACAAACAAGAATTTTGTAGAAAATGTTTAACAAGAATTCCGTCCGTTCAAGCTGCGAGCGAACATGTAAAACATTGTCTCAGTCCAGTGGACTGCAATACAGAACTAATTATGCCAAGAGAAGGCAGTAAGGTTAGTTTTAAGAATTACAAAAAACTCCAGAGGTCTCCATACGTTGTTTACGCAGACTTTGAGTCGCTTATTGTTCCTTATGAAGGACCAGCTCCAAAACATTTACCAAAAACAGTTATAATGAATAACCACCAGATTTGTTCATATGCTTTTATTGTTGTTAGGTCAGATGGTGAACATTCAAAGCCAGAATTATACAGAGGACCACATGCAGCAAAACATTTCTTAAAACGCATGCAAGAAGTTCGTAATGTCTGTTCTAATAATCTAGTCCTATCCGATCTTAAGATGACCCCAGAAGACCAAGATCGCTATGACTCAGCCACTCACTGTTGGATTTGTGGATTAGAGCTAACCCCTGAAAGTTTAAACCCAACAGTAAGAGATGCCTCCGTCAGGGATCATGATCACATTAGCGGAGAATTCAGAGGAGCAGCGCATAACAATTGCAATCTTCAACTAAAGTTTGATCCTAGGACTTGGAGACTTCCTATATTCTTTCATAACTTGCGAGGTTACGATTCTCATCTTATATTGCAAGCAGTAACTAGCGATTTCAGGGTGTCATGCATTGCGCAGTCATCAGAAAAGTACATGTGTTTCACTTTAAATAATTTATCTTTTTATGACTCTATGCAACACCTGATGGGGAGTTTAGAGTCACTAGCAGGATCTTTAAAGTCCTGCCCAATAACGGAAGAATATTTTGACCCAACACTTGTTAGAAAGGGCGTTTATCCTTATGAGTACATGAACAGCTGGGAAAGGTTTGAAGAGACAGCCCTTCCGCCTAAAGGCGCGTTCTTTAGTAGTCTTAGAGGAAAGGACATCAGTGATTCTGATTACCAGCATGCTCAAGAAGCGTGGCAAAAATTAGACTCTAAAACAATGGGAGATTACCATGATGCCTATTTAATGGCAGATACTTGTTTGTTGGCGGATATCTTTGAAAATTACAGAAAGACCTGCATGAAACATTATAGTCTAGATCCTGCGCATTATATTTCTGCGCCTGGGATGAGTTGGGATGCTTTCTTAAAATTTACTGGTGTACAGATTGATTTATTGTCTGACCTACCAATGCTTCAGATGATTGAAAACGGATTGCGTGGCGGAATTAGTATGGCATCTCACCATTACTGTAAAGCAAACAACAAATACTTAGACAACTATGATCCAAGTAGGAAGTCTAACTATCTTATGTATTTAGATGCAAACAATCTGTATGGTTGGGCTATGAGTCAATCACTACCGTTACGTAACTTTAAAATGTACACAGGACTCAAAGACATTCAAAAGTTTTTAAAATGGCTACAGAGTCTAGTAGCTGATCAACCGCAAGGCTTTATTCTTGAAGTTGATTTAGAATATCCTCATGAACTCCATGATTACCATAATGACTATCCATTAGCGGCAGAAACCCTAAAAGTGTCAATGACAGAACCGCCTAAACTTGTGCCTAATCTTTGTGACAAAAAAAATTATGTCTGTCATTACAGACTTCTCCAATTTTATTTAAGACATGGTTTAAAGTTAACAGCAGTTCATCGTATAATCGAATTTGATCAAGAACAGTTCATGAAACCATACATCATGAAGAACACTGATCTCAGAACTAAATCCACAGATGCTTCAGAAAAAGACTTTTTCAAGTTGATGAACAACAGCTGTTTTGGAAAGACTATGGAAAATCCGCACAAGCGCAAAGATGTAAGATTGGTCACCAGAGAGAACGAAGCAATTAAGCTGGTGTCAAAACCCAACTACCAAGACTTCAGAAGATTTCATGATCAGCTTTTTGGCATAATGATGAAGAAAAAGAAAGTCAAATTGGACAAACCTGTATTTATTGGCTTTACTGTTTTAGAATTATCAAAGCTTTTGATGTTAGAATTTCTTTACGACTACTTTAAACCCTTGTATCCTGAGTCCAAAGTACTTTACACAGATACAGATTCTTTTGTAATTGACATCCCTACTGAAGATTTTTACAAAGACATGGAATTAGAAGTAGCAAAAGAGCATGCTGGATGGTACGACACATCTGATTACCCTAAAGATTCACCTTTGCATTCAGTTATTAATAAGAAGGTTTTAGATAAGATGAAGGATGAATTATCTGGAGGTGTGATCAAGGAGTTTATTGGTTTAAGGTCGAAAATGTACAGTCTTTCAAGCCAAAAAAAAGTTGTCAAAAAAGCAAAGGGAATATCTCGTAGTGTTGTGCAATCAAACATATCACATGACAACTACAAAGAAGCATTGTTCAATAAAAAGACTTTTCATCATGACAATTACAAACTACGATCTAATCTGCATGAGATTAACACAACAGTTGTAACAAAACGGTCTCTTGACCGCACTAACACAAAAAGAGTATTTGTTAATCCAGAGTATTCATATGCAATTGGGCACTGGAGGACATTTGGTCAAGCGCAATTAGATACTCAGTAATTTCTTTATCCAGTATAGCTGGATTATTTGTGGTTGTTGTTTCAAGATTTTTGATTTTTTTCATAAATATTAGGATCAATGGGTAGTTTATTCTTTATCATTGTTTTGATAATAAATCTATACGCAAATAATTTTTTTTGAGCTTCCATTTTAAACTCAAATGTATTTGCCTAAATTAACTGGAACTGTGTCTGGCGGGATTATCTGCAGTTCTTCCTTCACAAAAGATCTTCGGGGGGCTGGTCGTTTTGTTGTGTCAGTTTCTCGTAAATAATACACTGGCGGATTCATTTTCACAATTTTTTTTATCTCATATGGATCAACACTCCAAACTGGATCTGTTGCCCTGATGCGAGTGTCCCCTTCCGCTTCTCCCGGTGAATAAAAGTATCTCACTTTTAAACCAAATGGTAATAGTTTACTGGATGAAGATTCTTCAACAACATTTATTGTTTGTTTTCTGATTGCTTGTACTGGTTTTAGCCCTTTAAATTCTTCATTATTCATTGCACGTAGAACTGAGGGCAGTCTTCTAACCCATTCTGTGTTGCGAGAATTGTCAATCAGCTCTCTGTGATACTGGTAGGAGAAAAGTCTTTCAGATAACTGTTTGTTAAAGTTTTCAACCAAAGCCTGTGATCTATGAACACCCGGAATGCCTCTTTTAATGGTAACTCTATGTTTTAACAATAATTGATTCACTTGACCTTTAAATTCTTTTCCGTCATCGACTTGAATCATGCGAGGATAAGTTAAGGGTCCTCGTTGGTATATCAGCTGTATAGCAACAGCAACAGCAGAAGCACTCTTTTGTGTTAATGGTTCTGCATCTTTGTATCTTGAAGCTATATCAATGACTGTAAGCGCGTACTTAAATCTTTTTCGTCTGATTGTTATCATGGGGTAAATATAGAAGATCCATTTGATGGGTGTCGTTTGGTGTTATATTCACAAAGTGTGGTCTCTGTATTCGTTTAGGCGCTGGTAGATAAATTTGCCAAATCGCTTGTTTAGATAACCATTCTTTTGCTGTTTGTTCACTGACTCCCGCTGCTTGGCTTAGCTTTTTAATTGCTGTGATTCCCTTCCAATATCCTTTTGGCGAATAATAGATCTTGTTCATTTTTTATTCAGCCAATACTTTGTGCAACAAGGTCATACCAAAGACAATAAACAATATTTCTTGCATCTTTTGTTTTTCTGATGGTTGATAGTAATCGCTAAATTTTGGTGGACGCAATGTTTCAACTTGTTTGCCTGTCACTAAATAATATTCTTTGATAGCCTGGTCAACATCTTTAAATGTGTAAGCTGCATGTCCCTGTTGTTTAAGTCTGTCGTTAATAAAATCTAACTGCTCCATTCTTTGCTTTTCATAGGTGTCTTGTGCAGCGGCTAGTTGCTCCATAGCTTTGTTATGTCTTTTTCTCTCATCGTTATTTTGTAGTTTACTAAACGCGTAATTACTTCCGCTGAAAGCAAGCGCGTTAACCACTGCGCCGCCTATCATCATTACGAGTGAAGCCATTTTTATAAATGTATTTTTTTTACATATTTATATTTTCTGGAATTATTCCTTGCTTAACTAGAAAGTCTTTCGTAGCAAATGAAGCTGTAATGACAGCAATCAACTTTGCTGAGTCTTCAAAATCTAGCTTGCCAAGATCTGCTGGTTTTATTCTTAACAAGCTTTTACCAAGCATTGTGTATCCTACACTTAGACCTCCAATAACAGCAGAATGGTATACGAGGTTGGCAACAGTTTTTTCGGTGCTCATTTTTTAAAAATAAAATAATATTTATTATTAATAAAACATGAACTGCGATGATTTACTTCCTGAACTTATGATTACAAATAATCAAGTTGATGACCAAGCTATTATGCCCAAAAAGGAAAGGCTGTATTCTTTGGCGGCGTGTGGAAAAACAAAACAGTACCTCGGAAATGAATTCAGCATAGAACAGATTCAACAGATGTCGCCGCAAGACATTGTAAAGTATCACAACAGGTATGAAGCGCAACTGGGGTCAAGAATGGTCAAAAATGTCGGTCAAACTGTTCTTAGTTTGTACACTAAACTAGTTAGTAGATTTGCGCCCATTGATTCTGAACAAGATTTTATGTACGATTTAACGCAAGATCCAGTTTTAACAAAGTCATTAGAGTCTCTAGGATGTGATCTATATTACAGATTTGGAACATTGTTATCTCCAGTAATCATGGGATTAATTACTTTTAATCATATAGATTTTGTTTCCCTTCAAAATGACCGAGCCAGAAAATCAGCAGAATCAGAAAACATTGAATCAGGTGGAGAAAGTGACCAGTAAAAAGCCTCCTCATCCTGGGCGCGTTGCAGCAGGAAAAAAATTAGCAGAGTGGAACAAACAAAAAAAATTAATGTTGCAATCACAGAATATAACTCATAATGAAAACATAACACCGCCAACGCCAACAGTTGTTTCAATGCCAGCTATAAAAACACCAGAACAAGTTGATTCAAGGCCTGCAACACCAAAGTCTTTATGGAATATTGAACTTAAAACAATTGTCATTTTTGGCAGCATTGCTGCTGGGGGTGGTTATTACGTTTATAAAATATATAAACAACGCCAGCAAAAACCAAAGCATTCAAAAAAATCTCAACCACTAAATACAGAAGCCAAACAAAAAAGCATGCCAGAACCGCCAACAACAAAAGATCATTTTGATACATTTCAGATGCAATAATATTTCAAGAACTTAATAAATAATTATAAATTGACTTGAATAAGAACTTGGTTGTACTTAGAGGTGACTTGATTAAGAACTTGGGGAGACTTGATTAAGAACTTAAAGATCACTTGATTAAAAACATGAGGTGACTTGATTAAGAACTTAAAGATCACTTGATTAAGAACATGAGGTGACTTGATTAAGAACTTAAAGGTCAGTTGATTAAGAACTTGTGGAGACTTAAGTAAGAACTTAGAGGTGACTTGATTAAGAACTTAAAGTGACTTGAGTAAAAACTTAAAGGTCACTTGATTAAGAACTTGGTGGCTTGATTAAGAACTTAAGGTGACTTGAGTAAAATCGTAAAGGTCACTTGATTAAGAACTTAAATGTCACTTGATTAAGAACTTGGGGAGACTTGAGTAGGAACTTAAAGGTTACTTGATTAAAAACTTGGGGCGCACGTTTGGCACAGTTGGCTTGCAAGTTTCGCCACTCTTAGGCAACCATGCACGTTTGACGAGAGCCACTACATCCTGTTAGACTCATGGTGCTAAAATAAGGCGTTCACGTGTGAACGGTTATTCATAGTAACAGACCGCGGCCCTCTTGCTGCTAAACTGGGACGTTCACGCGTGAACGGTTATTTATAGTAACAGTCAGCAAGGCAAGTTTCGCCGCAGCATGCCTTCCGGGTTTAATCATACACTCCTCTTCGCGCAGTTAACCTGGTTAGTTGCGCGCCGCGAGCTCGGTGAGAACAGTGGGCAGGCGAGACGTGTCTTATCGATTTTTTGGTCGGAACATAGCGAGACACACACAATCAGTAAACGGGCCGCTCAGCCTGCTGACTTACTGCGACACTATCGCTGTGTTGTCTTGGTCTTGCAAAAAAAGCTGACAATCAACCGACTGGTAGTATAGACTGAGGGAACGCAGACACTATTTATTATTGATGACTGTTCGGCAGAAAAGGATATAGTCAAAAAAAGAAACACTTTGTCAAAACTGGCTTTCAGTGGGAGACATGCTGGGATAAGTGTATGGATTTTAAGCCAAAAATATAACTCAGTTTTAAAAGACTTTAGAGAACAATTAAAGACCGTAGTTTTTATTCACATGAAAGACAGAGACGCATTTGATGAATGTATGAAAGAAAACGATGTTATTGAAAACGATCAAGAAAAACGAAGGATTAAGCAAAAACTTAAGTCTCAAAAGTTTTCTAAATTAGTATTAAAAACAGATAATCCTACACAGTATATATGTTTGTAAATCTATTTAAGTACTTGTTAAGAACTTGATGATGACTTGTATAAGAATTTATTTAAGAATTTATTTTACTTATAGAGAGAACTATAAAATGCCTATTCTGGATCGCCCGCCGGAGCAGCAGCTCCAACCGGCTTTAGTCGGTTGGAGCTGGCGGAGGTGGGTGAGCCAGAATCGGCATTTTATAGTTCTCTCGCGCACAATAAATCATTGTCTTTAAGGGTCTAGGCGTCAAAGGAGAAAATCTGTTCGAATTATGTTCAGGCATAATCTCAACACCTCCCCCCCCTTCTCTCTCTCCTCCAATCCCCCCCCCCCCCCCCCGGTGCACTGGGGGGGGGGGGGGGAAGAAAAAATGAAGTTCTGCCCTCTGATTGGTAGCAACTGCTGTCGGCATTTTCCTTCTCCTTTCATGCTCCCGTCAGGACACTCATGTCTCCACATGTCTAACTCTAAGAGCTCTCAGGTTTCCACTCCCTCGTCATCGCCCGTCGTGCCTGTGTCTGATTGTGTGTGTCTTCTACAAAAACCTGTCTTGCCGCGAGTGCCGTGCAACAAGGTTGGAAACAAACTTCGTAGTTCTACTTCGTGCTCTTTATCGAAGACTGAATAAGAACAGGCATGAATCTTCAAAGTCCGTTGCTCTGTGTGTGTGTGTGTGTGTGTGTGTGTGCGCGTGCGTGTGCGCGTGCGTGTGCGCGCGCGCGTGTGTGTGTGCGCGCTTGCGCGCGCGCGCACACACACACACGCGCGCGCGCACACACACATGCGCGCGCATGTGTATGTGTGCGCATGTGTGTTGGTGCGCGCACATGCGTACAAGTCTCCACACAGTCCCTGTTCTCCGGCGGACTTACAATAATTTCCTTGTTTTATCATGTAATTTGTTTGCCCTTGGTATCTGGCGGACGTTTACTATAATTTCCTTTTAAAAATGTATAACATTCCCAACAAATCAGGAAACAAAGGATAAACAAACAGTCCCCGTCAGCTGTTCGATCTTGAGAGCAAACGGGCTGACAGCAAACCCAAGAGTTTGCCAATCAAGACCGAGCCACGTGCCGGAGTGACCCCGGGGCATTTCGTGCTGACCGCTGCTGCATGCGGTCCAGTCTGCCCTGACCTGACGTGACCTGAACCATCTCACGCTAGGGGGAAAAAAAAACAACAACTAAAGGTGAACGGTAAAGAGCGCTAGGGGAACGGGCAGACGAGGGGCAGATCGGGAGGGGGGGGGGGGGGGGGGTTGGGAGGGGGGTGAAGGGGAGGGAACTGGGGTGCACAGAGGGGTGGTGGTAGTAAGACAGGGAACGTGTTTGATTTAACGAAGAGTTGACAAGAGTCGGCGGGCGGTTTTCTCTTTGAGACATGCACCCCCCCCCCCCCCCCCCATCCCCGGCTTGCAACGTCTGTGCAAAACGCCGCACCACCCATCCGCCAGCCAGCCTCACGCCCCCCCCCCCACCCCACTCACCACCAGTCCACCACACCCCACCCCCCCCCTCCCCCACCCCACTGGTGACCCAGTGGCTTTGTGGCCTGCGGGGTCCGTGGCCATCCTGTCCCTGCCTGTGACCCGGGTCATCCTTCATCCTCATCCACACACCGCTCCACCCCATCCCTCCTCCTCCCCCCCCCCCAGCCCCCTCTCTCTCCTCACTCCCATCCCTCCCTCCCCCTTCCCATCATCAGCCACCGTGCTCTTTCCCCTTCTTTTTTTTTTTTCAATAACGGCACTTTTTTTCGTGTGTGTGTGTGTTTGTTTTTGGTTTTTGTTGTTGTTGATGCGTCAGCATCAGCCAACGATAGGAGGGCGCGCGCGCACGCACCCCCCCCCCCCCCCCCCCCCGCCCCAAACACACACACACAGAGGAGAGGGAGAGAGAAGGGGGGGGGAGAGAGAGAGAGAGAGAGAGAGACGGACAGACAAACACACACACATATACGGAGAAAGAGAGAGAGAGAGAGAGAGAGAGAGAGAGAGAGAGAGCGAGTATGAGTGACAAACAGACAAGAGTGAGAGAGAGTGACAGACAGTGAGAGAGTGACTGACAGACAGACAAGACAGAGACAGAGAAATAATTTTCTTCACGGACAAAATATACAACTTGTGAACTTGTGAGAACAACAACAACAATGGTGAAAGCAACAAGAACACCATCACTACCTATGCGCGCGCGCACACACACACACACACACACACACACACACACACACACACACCCCAACGTCAGCAAGAACAACGAACGCGACGTCCAAACCACTACCAACACCACCACCATCACCACCACCACTACCCCTCTCTCTCTCTCTCCCATCACTCGCAACAGCAGCAGGAGCAACTCACCAACTGCTGCACGACCAGCTCCACGATCTCCCTGAAGGACAGGTCCTTGTCCTT
>CM065714.1:7898363-7908363 GCA_033310375.1 Conus canariensis | reverse complement strand
TTTGTGTGTACCGATAGATATTGATACTGTTTCAGTGTTCACACATATGCCTCGTTTGTCTTGTCAGAAACTTTCAAACAGTAAAAAAAAAAAAAAAAATGCTACCTGCCTCGCCTTTCACCCCCTCCCCTCCCCCAAACACACAGAAAACAATGTGAATACATTACCGTCTTCTCTTCACTGGCTTCCTGTTCGGCACACGATATCCAACAAATATCCCTCCCACCGGTAAAAAATCCAGTACCCCCCCCCCCCCCCCCACCACACACACACACAATACCCGACTATCTGTTGCATCTGTATAACCACAATACCCGACTATCTGTTGCATCTGTATAACCACAATATCCGACTATCTGTTGCATCTGTATAACCACAATATCCGACTATCTGTTGCATCTGTATAACCACAATATCCGACTATCTGTTGCATTTCTATAACCACAATATCCGACTATCTGTTGCATCTGTATAACCACAATATCCGACTATCTGTTGCATCTGTATAACCACAATATCCGACTATCTGTTGCATCTGTATAACTTATCACGTGAACCGAGCTCTTCGTCTGACATTCATCTTTTCCTTTCCGTACTTAAACTTTTGGCCAATGCCCTTTACCCTGTCAAGCAAGCCGCTTTCGTTAGGAGTCAGTTCCTACATCAGCTCAGAAACTTTTTGCCTCTTTGAAATCCAACCTCAAAACTGATCTTTTCTCTCGGTGCTCGGTGACCGATTCAAGGATGTGCCGAACGCTTCTTACGTTCTAGTAATGCGCGGGGGTGCGATACGTGTACAACAAAGGAGGGAAAAGACCAGGTTGGGTGATAGGCAGCGCAATTGGGTGTGAAGCCAGTGATTGGTTGTAGCATGCGTTTCGTGCATTGCTGCTTGTTCTTGTTCATTTTGTTGTGCTGTTGGACTGTGTGTGACTGTTGGGTTGTGCCTCGCGTTTTGCGCATAACTGCTCGTTCTTGTTCATTTTGTTGTGGTGTTGGACTGTGAGTGGTTGTAACTCGCGTTTTGTGAATTACTGCTTGTTCTTGTTCATTCTTTTGTGCTGTTGGAATGTGTGTGACTGTTGGTTGTAACTCGCGTTTCGTGAATTACTGCTTGTTCTTGTTCATTCTATTGTGCTGTTGGAATGTGTGTCAGTGTTTGGTTGTAACTCGCGTTTTGTGAATTACTGCTTGTTCTTGTTCATTCTGTTGTGCTGTTGGAATGTGTGTCAGTGTTTGGTTGTAACTCGCGTTTTGTGAATTACTGCTTGTTCTTGTTCATTCTGTTGTGCTGTTGGAATGTGTGTCAGTGTTTGGTTGTAACTCGCGTTTCGTGAATTACTGCTGTTCTTGTTCATTCTGTTGTGCTGTTTGATTGGATTGAGCGATTAGGGATTGTAAATGCCAGGGACTTTTATTTATTAAGAATATTCATGTTCTTAAGCAATAAAGACGGTAAGAGAAGAAGGAAGAGGAAGAGGAGAGGAGGAGAGGAGGAGAGGAGGAGGGGAGGAGGAGAGGGGGAGGAAGGAAAAGAGAGGAGGAGGAAAAGGAGGAGAGGAGAAGGAGGGAGAGAGAGGAGGAGGAGGAGGAGGAGGAGGAGAAGAGGAGGAGAGAGGAGGAGGAGGGGGGAGGAGGAGGAGGAAGAAGAAAGAGGAGGAGGAGAGGAGGAGGAGGAGAGGAGGGGAAGAGGAGGTGGTGGAGGAGGAGGAGGAGGAGGAGGAGGAAGGCAGACAGGCCAGGCCAATGGTTACCTTTGATCTCTGCCTCCAGCTTGGCCACTTTGCCCGTCTGTTTGATGATCCGGGGCTCACTGCCCTTGCTGTTCCCTTCGATGGCCACGCCTGCACACACACACACACACACACACACACACACACCACACACACACACACACACACACGCACAGTCACATGCATGCACACACACACACACATACACACTCGCTCACATACACACACACACACGCGCACGCACACGCACACACACACACACACACACACAACACACACACAAATACGCACGCACACACACATACACGCAGAGAGCGTAACCCTCAATTAAAGTATAGGGTGTTTGTTACAGTCACAGAACGGGCGACACAAGGGAAGATAATGCGACAGGCACAAAGTGCGCTAGGTCAGAGACAGCATGCCCGCCAAAGAGATTTAGTTAGACCTGACAAAACAACTTACTACACACACGCACAGATCCACAGACAGACAGATAAACAGACACATTACACACACACACACACACACACACACCACACACACATGGACTCGCACACTGCTCCCTCCCCCCTCCCCCACCGTCCCCGCCCGCGCAGCTGTGTGCACATTTACACACATAAACTCAGCAGGCCAGATAACAAGGAGAACAAGACCACCTCACCCCCACCCCAACCCCCTTAAAACACAACAACAACAACAACAAAACAACAACAAAACTGCCGCCAACAGACCAAGCTCAAGTTCAACTCCCGCCAAGTCTGCGTTTCAAGACTCGCAAAAACAAAACAAAAACAACAACAACACAAAAACAAAAACAAAAAACAGAGCGACAATCGATCAACAAATCAGAACATGCCGAACACTGCTCTTCTGGCCCTGAAAAAATAACAAGTATTGTTTTGTAAATCAGTTGTAAGATTCTTGTAGGCCAGTGCCGATGAACATGATAACACCTGTGTGATAAACATAATAACATCAGACAAGGTCGTGGACCAATGTGTCCACTATGTCCAGAAGAGAGGCTCGCGGTTACTTGGTTAGAGCATGAGATCGCGGACCACATAGTCATTGACTTCGAATTACTCGTGGCGTCGTTTTTCTTTCTTTTTTTTTTTTGTAGCTTGAACACCCCCCCCCCCCACCCCCACCCCTTCATGTCCATTCTATGAGTAAATGGATAACCCGATTCAGTTCAGAGAGGGTTAAAGGCGTCGGACGGGGAAGGGTGGGCTCCGCTCTCCATCATACCATGCCCCAGACACGGCGAACCTTCTGACACTTCACTGTCCCTACTGCCACTGCTAGGCTATGGGATTTAACCTTTAATCAACCAATCAATCACTCAATCAATCAAATATTTATCATCCTCATTTAAAAAAAAAAAAAAAAAAACTACAAGGAAATGTCTTAACCTGTGCGTGAAAATATTCTGCTCTGGTTACTGCAATTCGAATTCGAAATAAAAACAACTTTATTTCAAAATAAGAAAAAAAAAAAAAAAAAAAAAAAAAAGAGCCGGGCCATTTTATTGTTTTTGATTGCTTTATGGCACCCGTACAGTTTTCGGCGATAAACGCACGTCAGTTATATCTTCGCGTTTCCACTTTGACAAACGCATTGAACACTAAAGATACGTGTGGAATCACAACCCGTGCGTCTGAACTCTTAGACTCTACAGACGAAGGGAGCTAAAACATTTATCACCACTGCACTTCAGTTGACCTGCAAGGGGAGAGAGAGACTGAAAATGAAACACCCTCCGCTTTTTCTAACCCCCCCCCCCCCCCCCTCCCGTAATGTGGCTGCCGGGACTGGAACCAGTAACTTGTTAGGTGGCTGTGACCAGGCCTCTTTCCTGGCTGGCTACGGCTGCCCCCGCCAGAAGCAGGAAGCCTATCAGCGGGGAAAGAGGAACGACGGAGGGTTCTACACTTGTCAGGTCTCCAGGCCCCGCCGTCCTGGTTTCCAGGCCAAGGTAGACCTAACACCTGGCAGCCAACACTAGGTACGAGGTAAGGCAGAGAGAGAGAGAGAGAGAGAGAGAGAGAGAGACGAGAGAGAGAGAGAGAGAGAGAGAGAGAGAGAGAGAGAGAAAGAAGAGGTAAGAGAGAGAGAGAGAGAGAGAGAGAGAGAGAGAGAGAGAGAGAGAGAGATACAGAGAGGGCGAGAGAGAGAAAGATACGAGTAAGAGAGAGACAGACAGACAGATAGACATACAGACAGAAACAGAGAGAGCTCCCAAGAAAGAAATCTTGCTGTAACCGATTCTTTTATCGCTTGAAATTCGAAGGAGCCCTCTGCCCCGCATACCTTGCCCCCCCCCCCCCCCCCCCCCCCTTCCACTATTCCCACCTCTCCCTCTCCCCGCCCATTCCCACCCCGACCCCCTCCGCCCCCACCTTTCTCTCCTAACAACAGGATCACTACAGCTTCAATCAACGTGCTATCTGGGGTCCATTCTCGCTTCACCACATCTGCCGAATCCATCGCCACGTGTGCAGAGGGATAACTATAGCCAGATCAATACACACCAACCAAACACACGTAAACGAACAAAAAGAAGAAAAAAATGATAAACTGCCAACAGAAAATAGAAAGCTGGGGAGGGGAGGGGGAGGAAGGTGAGGGGGAGAGGCGGGAGGAATGGAAATGAGGGGGGCAGGGGAGGGAGGGAGGGAGGGAGAGAGCTCACTTTTTTCCTTTTCCATCTCAATTTTATGCTCTCGCCTCCCTCCTCGCCCCCCCTCACTCCCCACATGACATCTCTGTATCAATATTTCCTACGCCGCTCATTCCTCCACCCACCCCACCCCCTCCAATCGCCCGCCCCCCTCCCCCCCTCCCCCTCCAGTAAACAGCCGCACCCAGATCCGTCCTGTCGTAGCCGGGGGAAGGGAGAGAGAGGGGGTAGGGGGTGGGGGAGGGGGGAGTAGGGGGGGGGCGGGGGAAGGGGAGGGGTAGGACAAGATTTAGCTGACGTCCCCGGCCCAGCGCAGTAATCCCCCTTGGTCTCGTCTGGTCTACCTTGCCAAATATATCGAAGGACCAACTGAGCGCAGCTCATTCTTTGCGAGTTTTCCTTTCTTTTCTTTTTTTTTTTTTTTTTCACAGTATGTCAAGAGCAACCCAGTGTTGCGTTAGTAGGAAGAAACTCTAGGGAGAGCTTGACAGCAGAAGGTCTTCAGAGAAGACCCCCCACCCCACCCCCGACCCCCACCTCAGCCAAGTGTTTCGGCCCTGAACTCCTAACACTCTGTGGGGGCCGGGCCGCATCCAGGTCATGACTCCCAGATGCCCTTCTACCGTCAAGAGCAACCCAGAGTTGCGCAACAAGCTCTTGTCTTTCTTCTTGCTCTTTTTTTTTTCTATTTCTTTCCTTCTTTTTTCTTTTTCCTTCTAAGACACGGAGACCGGACGCACCTTTGGGTTTACGGTCTCACCCGGAAAGACAAGCACCCACAGGTCACGTTGTCTACGGCGCAGGCGGAAGGGCAAAGTCCCAACCCCGTAAGCGAACTGGGCTCAGATGAGGCCTCTCAATTCCTTTCTCCTCCCCCCCCCCCCCCCCCCAGAGTTTGCCATGGGATGGAAGGAACATGACGCGGTAGTGGAGAGGACGGGAGGGGAGGACAGGGGATGGGAAAAGTGTGTGTGTGTGTGTGTGTGTGTGTGTGTGTGTGTGTGTGTGTGTGTGTGTGTGTGAGTGGTGTGAGGGAGTGAGTGAGTGAGTGAGTGAGTGAGTGAGTGAGTGAGTGTGTGTGTGTGTGTGTGTGTGTGTGTGTGTGTGTGTGTGTGACTTTCAAAGTAAAACTGCATTCCAGCCTTCCGGACATTCTGAGATAACGACTTTCTGGGTTCTGTCATTCTCTGGGCCTGTTCTTGATTCGTTGAAATCTTCCTTGTGGTCCACATTTTCACCTCCTGCCTTTGTGGCTCTGTCAACTGTCTTTGGCCTATGAAGGTCTTCACAGTTTGTTTGTTCCACTTCACAACATATACGCGCTATTCTGTGGCTGCACACCAACAATTAATGCGTCAAGGCCGCGCTTATGGAGTCGAGTATTTATAGACTGGAGCAATGAGACTGTTTTGAGAATTTTTATTGTGTCTGAAAGTTGATTCTCCTCATTTTCTTTCGTACGGCCATCAAGGTACAAGCCAGGTGGTTCCAAGCAGACAGATCAAAATCAAAGAATGGGAATATTTGGGCGCCTCCAGCTGGCGCAAAGACAGAGTCCCGGTGAGTGCAAAGGACTGAAAAGTGACGTCAACTCAGGGGAAGGTCATGTATTTAAAGATTGTGATCTCATTGGTGAACATCCCCCAAAACGAGGGAAATAACAAGAGGAGGGTTGTTCTTTTGATCAATTATCAGTTTAACATTGAATGCTAGCTCAATTATTTAAGGTAGGCCTCAAAACGCTTGCATGGATTATACAGTGTTTTAGTGCAACATCCTAACTGTGGCGTGTGGCCTGTTGCGATCTGGCCATATCTGCAGCAGTGGAACGGTCCACACTGGACACTGACCGTCCATTTGGCCGTGTCTGAAGGCCAGTATGGTCTTCTGATGTATTTGCTGTGACACCGTCACGGTTATCGCTATTTCAGAGTAAAAAAAAAAAAAAAAAAAAAAAAATCCAGGGGCGATAAATCAGGCTGAATGATTGACGGCATTTTTGTCACATGCCCTAAAGATGTCAAAGTTTAGCTAGTGTGTTATGGGTGTACATATTTAAAGCTGTCGCTTGGGGGCCTCTCTCTCTCTCTCTCTCTGACAGGACTTCTACACGCTGACTGCCCTTCTTCTGTACGTGGTGACTGCTCTCTGTGTGTCTGTCCATCAGTCTGCTCTGTCTGTCTGTCTTTCTCTCTCTGTCACAGAACTTCTGCACGTTGGCTGTGACTGCTGTCTGTCTGTCTGTCGGTCTGTCCATCCGTCCGTCTGTCTGTCTTTCTCTCTCTGTCACAGAACTTCTGCACGCTGGCTACCCTTCTTCTGTACGTGGTGACTGCTGTTTGTCTGTCTGTCCATCCGTCTGTCTGTCTTTCTCTCTCTCTAACAGGACTTCTGCACGTCGGCTGCCCTTCTTCTGTATGTGATAGCTGCTGTCTGTCTGTCTGTCTCCGAAGGACGAATCTGCCAAGGAGGTTTGTGCGTCAGACTGCGACTATAACGCTGACCCACACGCAGGAAGAGCTTCCTGAATCACTAGCAGTGCGGCGCTCAGCGCTTCGTGTTTGGGGAAAACAAAATAAAGGAAAAAAAAAACCTACTGTAGTGAGCAGGGGTGTGCGCCTCAAACGTGACTGTCCTTACATCGTTCGCATACATCACGCTACCATTGAGCCATAAACACTGCCCAGTTACACCGACAACACTGCGGTATTAAAAAAAAAAAAAAAAAAAAAAAAAAAAAAAATCGGTGTCATAGGCGGCGTTGTAAGCCGCATTCGTGTGGCGTTATGGGGGTGTATTTACTTCATCATGGGAGCAAGAGTTACCCTACCTGCTCGTTATCTACCTACTGTTCTGGGTGCCTCAGTTAAGTTTTCCTTTCACACACCCATCAAACCCGAGGTTACCTGTATTTTGTTACTGTTCGTCCGTGTGTTCGTTTGACTGCATTCAACATCTAAAAGGCTGTGCCAGCCTTGAATTAATGTTCATTTGAGTTTGTTCGTTTCTTTAGTTGTTGTTGTTGCTGTGTAGATGTGTCAGGTACAGGGTTATACGGGCAAGCTTGGAACAACCTTTTCCTGGGGATGTCCCCTTATTTCTTCCGGGTCTTCTGTGCTATCATTTCTGCCAGGCGATTCAGTGTCGTAAGCAGCTTTTTTTTTTTTTTTTTTTTTTTGAGTTGTGGGCATGTATTCATTTCATCATGGGAGCATGAGTTACCCTGCTACTGATTACTGTTCCCTGCCTCATTTAAGATTTTCTTTCAGTTCTAGGATGCGTCTCGTGAAAGTACATAGGCTTAGTCCTCAAGCGAACTGAAATCGTCTACAAGTTGAAGAGATCGCTCTTTAGTTGCGTCCTTTGACACTCAAAAAATCAAAAAGAATTCTTTTTGCTTGATGTAACTTGAATTACAAAAAAAAAGGAAAAGAAGAAAGAAAGAAAGAATCTTTCAAAGATGTAACTGCAGCTAAACTTAGGCCAAATCCTCAAGCGAATCGAAATCGCCCATTTCTACAAGTTGGAGATGTCCTTCTGGAGTTGTGTCCCTTTGAGACTTCGCAAAAATCAAATAGAATTCTGCTTAGGGTGGTGTGGTGTGGGGCTGGGGGAGGAGGGGAAGGGGGGGGGGAGGGAGAAGGAAGTGGGGATGGGGGGGGGGGAATGGTTACAAATGGCGAGTGAGGTACCTGCGGAGTCATAGCCCCGGTACTCCATACGTTTCAGGCCATTGATGAGGATCTCCAGGATCTCCTTCCTGGTGGCCGGCACCAGAAAGTTGAGGTAAGCGAAGATACCTGCAACACACACACACACACACACACACACACACACACACACACACACACACACACACACACAGCACAATGTTAAGCCTCACAAACAGTTTTTACTTTCAACACCAGCAGCAATGAGATTTACAAAGTGTCACCACAAAGAAAGAAATCAATAAATAAAAGTCATGGTACTATTACAAAAGTACTTGAAATACCGACCTACCATGTTTCACCCATCGCTGTTAACAACAACAACAACTAAAACTAACGAAAACTGATCAGAAAAAAAAACAACAACAAAAACATGCCAACGTTTCCATGTTGATTAGTGTGTGTGTGTGTGGTGTGTGTGTGTGTGTGTGTGTGTGTGTTGTGTGACAGACCGACAGACAGGCACGCAAACAAACAAGAGAGAGAGAGAGAGAGAGAGAGAGAGAGAGAGAGAGAGAGAGAGAGAGAGACAGACAGACAGACAGACAGAGAGAGGTGGAGATTTTACTATGATTAGTTTGCTATATGATTGAATTTACTCCCTTTTCTTTCTTCTTTTCCGGTTTTTCTTTCCTTTTTTTCTTTTATAATTATTTCATTATTTATTTATCTTGAGAGAGAGACCGAGAGAGAGAGAGAGAGAGAGAGAGAGAGAGAGAGAGAGAAGGAGAGAGAGTGGGCAGGCAGTGAAAGTAGTAGTAGTAGTACTGGTAACAGCAGCAGCAGTGGAAGCAGCAGTAGTGGTAGAAGTAGTAATCGTGGTAGAAGCAGCAGCCGCAGTAGTAGTAGTAGTAGTAGTAGTAGTAGTAGTAGCAATAGCAGCAGCAGCAGCAGTAGCATTAGTAGTAGTAGTTTGATTTTATGTTTTTTTTTTATAAAAGTTATTCTATCATGTGTGTGTGTACGCGTGTGTTGCGTGTGTGTGTGTGTGGTGTGTGTGTGTGTGTGTGTGTGTGCGTGTGCGCGCGTGTGCATGCCGCGAGTGTGTGTGTGTGTGCGTGAGAGAGAGAGAGAGAGAGAGAGAGAGAGAGAGAGAGAGAGAGAGAGAGAGGAGAGTGTGTGTGTGTGTGTGTGTGTGTGTTTTTGGCGATAATCAAACCATCATCCCAGGGATGTAGAGGGAAGGATGCAAGACGAAAAAGGAGTAGGCCAGAGGGGGAGGGGGGAGGGGTGGATAGGGGAGGGGAGGGGGGAAGGGGGTACAAGCCATACAATCAACCATCAGACACAGCTGTGGCCGACTTTCTTCATTCCCCCCAGGCGGCACAGCATGCCGACTCCATTCCCCTGTAATTCACTCACAATCTTTACTTCATTGACCCCCCTCCCCACCACCACCACCCCTCATCAACAAGCTGGGACCTAACCAACCAACAAGCAACCAACCGACCAGTCAATCCTAAAGCCAACTCGCCAACCAACCAGAGCGCCACAACGGCCAACACCAGCAGCAGTCCAGAAACCAATACCGACTCACCAACCCAGGTAATGAGAAACGAACGCAGGAACGTGACAAAACAATCAAACGAAAGGATACAAACAACCAAATCGATAAACAATCCGATGGAGCTCATTTTATCAAAACAGCAAGCAAGCAAGCTGACCCAAGCGCCCACCCAGTTACCTCTCTCTTATTCCCCCCTCCCCCCTCCTTCCCCGCTTTTCATCCCTCTCCGCTTCATGCCATTCCTCTACGCATTTTGCCTCCGCCTCTTTCTCCAGTTTGTGTAGCGAGTCGTATGACACCTGAGAAACTCGCGGTTCGCACATCGCTGCAGTTGAACACGAATATCATGCTAATGCATGCGTTTACGAGA
>CM065714.1:7888363-7895863 GCA_033310375.1 Conus canariensis | reverse complement strand
GGGACTGATGACACTACTTGTGCTGACGTAATCTATGCGACCGATGACACCGTCTCTATCCCGAAGGACAGGCTTGAATACATCCTGGCATGTCTTCATTAAGCCTCACCCACCCCCCCCCCCCCCCCCCCCCCCAGACCCGCTCTCTCTCTCTCTCTCTCTCTGCCTTGATTTGCCATGTTTTATTTCTTTCCTTTCGCCCCAGGGCCGGGTGGAAAAACAGCATTTGTACTGCTTATCTTATTACCCTGGTTGAATAAAATTTCGTTTCGTTCTCTCCTTCATCTGCCAACGGTCAAGCATCAATAATCATTTCATCCGAAATATTTGCCTTGATTTGCTATGATTTATTTCTTTCCTTTTGCCCCAGGGCTGGATGGGGAAAAAAGTATTTATATTGCTTATCTCATTACCCTGGTTAAATAAAATTTCGTTTCGTTTTGTCTCGTTCTCTCCTTCATCTGCCAACGATCAAACATCAATCTTATCCGAAAACGACCCCGAAATTGATATTTTCCTACAACTGTGAAAATCAGAGACCACTGAGAGTCGAAGCAATTTATCAAAGGAGCGGATTAGTTTTCAAACTGCCGACTGTATGTGCCCTCGTTGTTCACAAACATAACACACCCACATGCCGCTCTAACTTGCAGCCAGCCACAAAGAACAGAGATGTCGGGTCTCGGTGTGTGTTTATCTCTGCCATTAACAGACAGTGCTTGCGTGACAGACAGGAATGATAATCATGGTGTTAAGGGGGGAATACACGGTCTACGATGACAGGGAAATCAGGTCTTGCTGGGTAGTGGCATATTTCGTTCCACTTTTTTTGATCGTGTGTGTGTGTGTGTGTGTGTGTGTGTGTGTGTGTGTGTGTGTGTGTGTTGTGGTGTGTGTGTAAATGCTCATGTGCACGCCTTTAAAAGATTTTTTCCCCATTCCGACAAGACATTTACGACAACAATGCAGTGTTATACAAGAAGGCGGACGAATGTACTACGTACACAAACGACAAACGTATTGGACTTGAAACTTTACGAGAATTGAAAATTTACGAGCAAAATGGCGTAAATTTGTCAAAAGCAATGTGCGCCAGGTTCGAAACAAAGAACTGTAAAGGAGCCATAAAACCGAGCAGCGACAGCCACTGTCCTTTTAACAAAACACCACAACGTCTGTGTCTTTAATTAGAGGAGAAACACAGACACGCACGCACGCACGCACGAACGCACACAGACACAGACACAGACACGACACACACACACACACAGAGCAAAATGTTCCGCAGATTGTAGCCAGCAACAGAACGATTCTCCTGCTGCCTGGGGATGGATACGGTGCACCTTTTAAATTCCTTTGGGGTCTTTGATGTCTGGGGAAAAAATCGTTTTCCACAATTCCCCTCGCCTTTAGCCCTTTTGTGTCCCAAATTCCCGCTTTGCACTCTTTTTTGGGGTGTTTTTCAGTATTTTAGTTTGTTCTTTTACTAGCGCTGCAAATTTTGCCGAGTTTTCTTTCATCTCTTTAAAGAAAAAAAAAAAAAAGAAAAAAAAAGGGAAGACGGTATCAGACGTATGACGTGACATGACACAACCCTTCAGCATTTTACAAAGGCAAAAGGAATTTGGGGGGATTCATTCCACTCACACGACAGTGGGAGTTAAACGTTTTTGTATAAAAGCGATACGGAATTCCCCCAGCGCCCATCGTAAAAGACCCGGGCAGTGGCAAAGAAAGGTACATGAGTTTTCTTATAAATTTTTATCATAAATTTCGAAACACAGACCAGCGACCACACAGGGGGGTTTTTTGGGGCTTTTAACCCGGTTTTGGGGGAAAAAAAAAAACTTCGGAAAGAAATTACATTAAAAGGGGTACAGATTTCCAGAACGGAAAATTCATATTAAAAGGGTCTTTTGTTGGTGTGTTTAAAATTTTTTGGTTGTTTTTGTGTGGAATGGATGTCATGCAGCCTTTGATTTTTTCCCCTTTTAAAAAATTTAAAAATCATGGGTTTAGGGGGAAAAGATGAACTTTTGCAAATTTTAGGTTTAAACTTTAGAAAAAATTTAAAAGACAAAACAAATTGTATAACAGTATTAAACAAAAATTTGAGGGGAAAAAGACTGCAAACTTAATTACAAAAAAAAGATTAATTAAGGGAACAAAAATTTCCCCCAAACCCCAAACAAAAAAAACAAAAAGTTCAATTGGCCCAAAAAAAGTTACTCCTTTTAAACGCACTGGCCTAAGGGTCAAAAAAAAACAAAAACCCAAAACCCAAACTGTTTCCCAATTCAGCTTTGCCTCTTTGGTTTTATTTAAAAATTAGTTTTAATTTTAAAAATTTATTCGACTTATCATTTTTAAAAAAAAAAAAGGGAAAAAAAAACGGTATAGATATGAAAGACAAACAATGAATGGAAAAGGAATGGGGAAATTAGACTAAACCCAATAAGATTAAAAATTTTATAGTTAAAAGCGATTAAAAAAAAAGAAAAAAACTGTGATTTTTATATTCTTTTTAAATTTATTTATGAAAACCGACCAAAGGGGGCCTTTATGGGGGTTTAACCCGGGGGGGGGGGGGAAGGTCCTCGAAATAAAAATAAAGGTTAAAATTAAACAGGGAGGAAAGCCATACATGTTTAAATTAACCCCGGCATCTAAGGGGGTTTTAATGGGGTGCCCAGGAGGCTATTTAAATTTTGGTTTCCCAAAAAAAAAAAAAAGTGGGGGGGGGTTTTCAAAAATAAACAATAAGAAAAATATAAAAAAGGAAAATAGGTTATTAGGTTGGTACAATCCCCAGAATTTTCACACCAGTAAAAGTATTGACCCACACAAAGAAAAAAACAAAATTGTAAAAAAAAATTAAAAAAAGGAAGGGATAAAACAGACCCTAAAGAAGGGCCACATTTGAAGGGAAAACGTTAACAAGAAAAAATAGGAAAGAACCAGAACCTTCCTAACATGGCCTGAATTTTTGAAACCAAAATGTCCAATTTTTATTAGAATATAAGGGAAAAATATGAGGGAAATTCCCTTATTTTCCCCCAAAAAAGACGGGATTGGGCCCGTGGGTCCCCTAAGACAAAATGAAGGTTTTCAAAATAAACAAATTATTTTCATGCATGTTCTTTCAAGGTTTTAAAAAACCCCCCCAAAACAAAGGGGAAAACCTTCAATCATTTATTTTAATTATGTTTTTTGATTAACTTTATTCTAAACCCGGGGAAATGATGGGAAACCAGGAATTTGGGGAGACTTTTGGTTTTTCTAATAAAAAAAAAAAAAAAAAACGGGGAAAATTTTTTTTTTTAAAAAAAAATTTTTAAACTTTTTGGAATTTTAGGGTAGCCCTTTTGGGTCCCAAAAGGTACCCCTTCCTCTTTTAATATTTCCGGTTTAAAAAAAAAAGAGGGGGGGGGGGCTTACACAACTTTCTAGAATAAATTTAATAAATACAAGGTAAAGTGGAAGGGTAGAATCCGGGGGCCCAAATTTTTGGCCCTTTCCCCGAAAATCCCCAAAAAAGAAAAAACAAAAAATTTAACAAAAAAAAAAAAAAAAAAAGAAGTTTAAAATTAAGAACCGTTAGAAGTAAGGGCCACAATCCAGAAAAACACAAAAAACCATTGACAGATTTAAAAGAATTTTCCCGATTTTGGGTTTAAGTGTTTGGGGGCATTAAACTAAACCCCTTCTAATATTTATTGGATGGGACGTTTTCCGTTTTCCCCCAAAAAAGAGAACGAAACTAATTTTTGGGTTACCCCCGGAAAATAACAGAAATCAAATTAGCCCATAAAACCGCAAAAAGGGCCTTTAAACGTTCCTTCTCCAAATCCGAAACCCTGGCGGGGGACCTTCTTAAAATAAACCCAAAACATTAAAATTTTTTATCAATTTCCAAAATTTCCCGAACCCGGGGGGGGTGGGAAACCCGAAACAAGGAGGAAACTTGACCCAAAAGGGGGAAAAAAGGGTAAAGAGAACAAAAAAATTTTGTGGATTTTGTTTTTCCTTTGCCCATGTTGGGATGGGGCCACCCTTTTTCCCAAAATTATAAAGTTTCTTAACGTGGGCGCCTAATTTTTTAAAAGGGGCCACCTGGGTTCCCCGGCCCCTTTGGCTTTTTATTTGGGAAAAAAACCATTTTTTTCATTCTTTTTATTTTTTTTGCAACTTGTTTCGTGTAAAAAACCCTTTAAATGGTTCCCAAAGGATTTACCTTGTTTGGTTAATTTGGGTTTTGGGAAAAGGGAAAGGGGGAAATAAACCTTTTTTTTTTTATCCCCTTTTAAAAAGGGGGAAAACCAAAAGGGTGTTGACAGAGGGGAAAAAGGGGGGGAGGAAAAGATCGAAAAAACCAGGGGTCCGGACCAAATGGTTCCAGCCCGAAAGGAATGGGGTCAGAGAGGAAGGGAGGGTGATTTGAGGGGAAACTCCCGCAACCATCACCAAATTTAAAAAAATTGTAAATAAAGTTTTAATGCTGATTTGAACGGGAGTATAAACTAAAAAAAAAATAATAAAAGGAAAACTTTAAATTGTAAAACCCTTTTCCCTTTTTTAAAAAGGCCCAAAAACCCCCCCCCCCCCCCCCCCCCCCCCCCACCGCCTGTTTCTTGCTTTTTGCAAAACAAAATTCACACTTAAAATCAAGTTAACCAGCAAAGTCTAACGTAGACTCTTCTGTTGAAAAAAATGACATCGATGATGGACTTGTGAATACGTTTTCTAACGGGGCGAGGTTACCTTCTGTAACGTAAAGGGACATCGATGGTGGGCGTATAAATAAACACTGCTTTCTAACATGATAAGGGAACACATCGTCTCCTTGTGTTATACCTATCCGACTCCATAAATCTCTCGTAAAAGACGGTCTGTGAGGCTTGTGAGGTATCCGACCGTCCGCTTTTTCCACCCTCAAAAAAATGTACAAATATCCCCTTCCCCTCGCACGTATTGTTATATACACACCTACGCAGACTTGCCTTATCTTATAAATCCCTTTCCCCCAAACACCCCCACCCTCCTTTTCCCTCCCTCCACAGCAGCAGGCCGGTATGATAACGTGGAGCCCAAATGAAAGAGGCCCTGAAAGCCAAGCCCAGAGACTGCTTGTTTGGTAAGCCCTGTGTGTGGTACAACCACGGAGATAATATACAGCCCTTTGAACACAATTTGCTCTTCTCCGCCTTCTTCGATGATAACACTAGGGCAGTTCAAGAACTCTTGTCTCCCTCTCGATAGAAGGCCAAGAGAGGGGGAGGGGGAAAGAGAGAGAGTGGGGGGGGGGGGGGGGGGGGGGGGGGGGGGGGGGGGGACGGAGAGAAGAGAGAGAGAGAGAGAGAGAGAGAAAAAGAGAGAGAGAGAGAGAGTGTGTGTGTGTGTGTTGTGTGGTGTGTGTTTGTGTGTGTGTGTACAATATCTATCAAAGCGCCGGATTATTTTTGGCATGTCGTGGCTCAGACCGACAGATGTACCGCTTCTCTACATACAACAACACCCGAACGAATGAAAACCGATTCCCCAAGCTGAGCAAACCAGCTTTTCCCCCTCCCGACCCTACTCTGGTGGGTATCCCTCTGTCGCCCCAAACTGATTCCGCAAACAGACACGACTCGCTCGCTGTTTTCCCCCTATTAAAAAACCTCTCCCCCAGACAGTTCACACAACCGTTCCCACAGAAACTGTACAAGAAGGGTGCGCCAGACACCGACTATTTGACGGAATTTCTCAGCCACCTGGTCTCTGTGCACCCTCTGCGCCTAGCTTCAGATCCCCCCAGCCCTTTGACAAACAACAACAACTGTCACAGAGGATTCGGTAAGAAAGAGCATCCGTCAATACTACCATCCGCCCTCTACCTTATCACCATACCCAAAAACCCCCCCCCCCCCTCCCCCTACTCCTCTCTTCTTTTCTCTCACTTTTCCGACATCTTACGTAGAAAAGTCATGCAGTTTGCACAAAAATGATGGGAATTCTCGCCGACAGCATTGGCAAAAAGAAGCGCTTATAAAAAAAAAAAAAACCGGGGAGGTCACACACCCATTGGCCACGCCAGTCAAACCCCCTCCTACACCCACCCACCACACTGTCCTCACACAAATGATCGATCTTCACCGTCAGCGGCTTATAAAGACAGAATTCAGTTTGAGAACTCGAAATGAAAACAGCCCCGCTGACAGGTAGACGCAAAGGGAAACATCATTTTGCAAAACTTTACACACACACACAAAAACCTATACACACACAAAACCGCGCGCGCGCGCCGCGCATTGACGCGCACGCAGGGCACGGCGCACGCGGGGCCACAACACCCCCTTTTTTAAAATAGGGTAACATTTCTTTGGGCACAGCCCGAAACCAAGCCAAACAGGAACAAAACTTAAAAAATTTCCCACACCGCACGCGACCCTACGGCACACACACCACACACACACACAAATAAGAGAGAGAGGGGAAAGGAGAGAGAGAGAGAGGAGAGAGAGAGAGCGCATTGTTTCCTTAAATTTTTGGGCCCCAAACCCCCGGGGCCCACCCCCCAAGTCATTTCCAACTGATTACGAAGTGAGGTGTATTCATCTGTTGATCTTCCACGTGGTAATCTCTCTTTTCTTTTCTCTTCTCTCTCTCACACACAACAAACACGGGGTTTTTTGGTTCCCCTTACCCCTCCCTTTCCCTCCCCCGGCCCCCCATGATCTCTCCCCGCCACAACTGATCTGAACGGAAGACAGATGAAAAAGGAAAAGGGATGGGGGTTTGGGGGTGGGGTTTTCATGCTTTTCCCCCTTTAAAAAGGGGTCCCTCAACTTTTTGCGGAACCACAAAGATTATATGAACGCCCCACTGACTATCCAGTTTTTATATTAAATAAAGCCCAAACAACCCCCACTCCCCCCCCCCCCCCCCCCCCCCCCCCCCCCCTCCCTTCCCCTCCCAAAAAATGCATTCTTTGGTACCGGCAGCATTTTTCACGAAATTTAAAACCTTTCGCCCCAGCGTTACGATTGAATCCTTTTTCGCTCTAAACGTTAAAGACAAATTTTCTGCTGGTCATAAAGGGGGAAAGAGCGATAAACAGGGGAAAAAAGATCAAGGCCCGCTTAACTTCACGACAAACCACCAGGAAAACAACCATTAAAATGGCAAGTTTAAAAACACTAATTTTTTGTTTTTTTGTTTGTTTTTGGGTTTTTTTGGGTTTGTTTTATGCTGAGCGCCATCATGATTCGAAAAAGCAAAAACTCTCTCTGCTGATTTACCCGATCACCATTCTCAGCTTTAAAAATCCAAAAAAAAAATCTTTTTCTTATTATTTTTAGACCCCGGGTTATGCACAGAACGTTATTGTTGCTGCTGCTGTTGTTGTTGTTAACCCTTAACAGTAAAAAAAGAAACTCGGGGGAAAAGCGTTGGGGAGCAAGAGTCCCCCAGAAAGAAGCCCCCCCTTTAAGCCCAAATTGTTTCGGGGCCCCAAACCCC
>CM065714.1:7879855-7888263 GCA_033310375.1 Conus canariensis | reverse complement strand
CCTGAAGCCAAGCCCAGAGACAGCTTGGTGGTAAAACCCTGTGTGTGTGTACAGACACGGAGATTATTTACAGCCCTTTGGAACTACATTTGCTCTCTCCGCACTTCTTCGATGACAACAATATGGGCTAGTTCTAAGAAACTTTGTCTCCCTCTCGAGTAGAAGGCAGAGGTGAGGGAGGGGGAGAGAGAGAGAGGGGGGGGGGCGTTGGTTTGGGGGGACGTGAGAGAGCATGAGAGAGGAGAGAGATGAGTGATGAGAGTGACGGAGAGTGACGAGAGAGTGGAGGGTGTGTGTGTGTGTATGTGTGTGCGCGTGTTGTCGTGTGGTGTCAATATCTATCAAAGCGCCGGATTGATTTTTGGCATGTCGTGGTCTGACCGACAGATGTACCGACTTTCTCTACATACACAAACCGAAGTCGAGATGAACCGAATTTCCCAACGTCTAGCGGACCAGCTGTTACTTCCGACCTACTGGCTGGGGTATACTCTGTCGCTCCACCTGATTCCGCTAACAGACACGACTCGTACTCGCTGCTTTCCTATTAACAACCTCTCTCCAGACAGTTCACACAACCGATTCCACAGAAACTGTACAAGAAGGGTGCGCCAGACACCGACTACTGACGGAATTTCAGCCACCTGGTCTCTGGTGCAGCCTCTGCGCCTAGCTTCAGATCCACCCAGTCTTTGACAAACAACAACAACTGTCAGCAGAGGATTCGGTAAGAAAGAGCATCCGTCAATACTACCATCCGCCTCTACCCTATCACCATACCCCCCCCCCCTCCCCCTACTCCTCTCTTCTTTTTCTCTCACTCTCCGACATCTTACGTAGAAAAGTCATGCAGTGTTGCACAAAAATGATGGGAATTCTCGCCGACAGCATTGGGCAAAAAGAAGCGCTTATAAAAAAAAAAAACCGGAGAGGTCACACACCCATTGGCCACGCCAGTCACCCCCTCCTACACCCACCCACCACACTGTCCTCACACAAATGATCGATCTTCACCGTCAGCGGCTTATAAAGACAGAATTCAGTTGAGAACTCGAAATGAAACAGCCCCGCTGACAGGTAGACGCAAAGGATCATCAGTGCAAAACTTTACACACACACACACACCTATACACACACACACGCGCGCGCGCGCGCGCGCGCATTGACGCGCACGCATGCACGCGCACGCGCGCGCACACACACACATTTTTAAGTAGGTAACATTCTTAGGCACAGCCCGCACCATGCCAAACAGGGACGAACTTAATAAATTTCACACGCGCACGCGCACGCACGCACACACACACACACACACACACAATAAGAGAGAGAGAGAGAGAGAGAGAGAGAAGAGAGAGAGAGAGAGAGAGCGCATTGTTTCCTTCAATTTGGGACCCACGCAGCGGCCAGCCCAGTCATTTCCAACTGATTACGAAGTGAGGTGTATTCATCTGTTGATCTTGCCACGTGGTAATCTCTCTCTCTCTCTCTCTCTCTCTCTCACACACACACACACGGAGTTCTTGTCTCCTTACTCTCTTCCATCCCCCGCCCCCTATGATCTCTCCCTGCTCACATCTGATCTGAACGGAAGACAGATGTAAGAGATAGGATGGCTGGGGGGTGTTACATGCTTTTCACCTTAAATGCGTCGCCTCATCTTTTTGCGGAACCAGCAAAGATTATATGAACTGCCTCCACTGACTATCCAGTTTCATATTAAATAATGCTAATTACCACCTACCACCCCCCCCCCCCCCCCCCCCCCCCCCCCCCCCCCCGCCTCCCTTCCCCTCCTCATAATGCTTCTTTGTACCGGCAGCATTTTGCACGATTGAATCCTTCTTCGCCCTAGCGTTACGATTGAATCCTTCTTCGCTCTAGCGTTACGACATTTACTGCTGGTCATATGGCAAAGAGCGATAAACAGGAGAATGATGCAAGGCAGCTTATCTTCACGACAAACCACCAGGACGACAACACATTAGATGGGCAATGAAAAACACTAATTGTTGTTTGTTTGTTTGTTTTTGTTTGTTTGTTTGTTCATGCTGAGCGCCAGCATGATTCGAACTGTCAACAACTGCTCTGACTGAGTCACCCGATCACCATTCTCAGCTTAAAGATCAAAAAGAAAAATCTTTTCTTATTATGTTCAGTCAGATTATGCACAGAACGTTATTGTTGCTGCTGCTGTTGTTGTTGTTAACATTAACAGTAGAAAGAAACTCGTGGAGAGCGTGGCAGCAGAGAGTCCTCAGAAGAGAAGCCCCTTCAAGCAAGTGTTTCGGCCCTTATCTCCTGACACTCTAGGGGGGTTGGGCCACACCCGGTTCATGACTCCGGATGTCCCTCTGCTGCCCCCCCCCCCCCCCCCCTTTTTTTTTTTTTTCCCCATCTTGGGACGAGCCATGGCTGGGATTCGAACCCATGACCCTCTGGACATGCTCATTTTCCACTTAATGACTCGCGCTTTAACCACTGAGCCACAGGGACACCTGATATTTGTAGGGAAATTAAGCCTTATGAAGTTCACTTTTGTTCCTCCTTGACCAGATCCAGCTTGAACACCTCTCTGCCGCTTCTGCCATTGCTTTCAGGGCTCTGGTTTTTTCCTTCCTGCAACTGAGAGCTGTTTCATGAGGCTGTATGCAGACGTTCCTACAAACCCCCTAGCTCCAATTTCTGCAGTGAGGACTTTGACCTGATAGCCTTCTCTCCTCAGGCTGTTTGCCAGATCAGCATACTTTTCAGTCTTGTAGATTTGAGCTGCTTCCATTCTGTTCTCATATGGCACCGTGAGCTCGATCATGATCAGCTGCTTGGTTGACTGAGAGTGGACTACTATGTCTGGTCTCATGCCACTCTTGCTGATGATCTCTGGGTGACTCTTCCATTCTGGGAGGTCTGCAGTGCACTCCCAGTCATCTGCCCCGTCCAGCAGACTCTGCCTGCATGTTTCGAGTGGCACTGTTGTTCTTGGCCATGATTTGCTGCCTCCTGCCGTGAAGAATGTTGCGGGTGCTTTTTTTGGAGTCCTGATTTTCCCTTTTGTGGTGTTGGTACTAGCCCAGACTACTTGTACAATCTCTTTGAGCACTTGGTTGTGCCTCCATGTGTACCTTCCTTGAGCCAGGGCTACTTTACATGAGCTTAGGACATGCTCCACTGTTTGTTTTTCGTGGCAGAGGGGGCATGCAGGATCGTCTGTTTTCCCCCACTTCACCAGGTTTGCATTTGAGGGCAGAAGGTCATATGCAGATCTGAGAATGAAGCTGATCCTGAGAGGGGCCATGTGCCAAATGTCATTCCAAGTGAGACTTCTTTGGAGTGCATTCTCCCACGTTGTCCATTGCCCTTGCTGGCTCTGCTGGACTGCTTTTTGGAGTCTTTTTTGGTCTTCTTCTTTTCTCATCTCCTGAATCATCATGTCTCTTTTGGCTTTTCCTTTGGCCTTTGACCACCATTCAGTTTTGGTCACCCCCAGTCCTTGTCTGTTGGTCTGTGTGTGTCCTGTTATTTCTCTGATCTTGAGACTTTCTTTTGCAGAATCCATCGCCTCTTGAAATTTCCATTTTCTGCCTGTCTTCAGCTGGGGCTTGATTGCTTCTACCACCTTGTCTCCTGAGTCCTCCAGCATGCTTTGAAGTCTGATCTTCCCTGCTTTGTATTCCTCCAGGATGGATTTCAGTGGTAGTTTCAGCTTTGCTTGGCGACAGTACAGCGCTATGTCAGTCAGACAGGGTGGGACACCAAGCCATTTCCTTGTGAACTTGTTGATTTTGGCTTCCATTGCCTCCACTATGCTGGTGCAGATGTCGTATATCGTCAGAGGCCATAGGAGCTTTGGTATCAGCATGAACTGCAGACACCAGACCTTGTATTTGCCAGGGAGCCCACACTGGTCAATGGTCTTCCTCCGCCATCTGCTTGGTTTCTTTTGCTCTTTGTGTGTCTTTCAGCGTATCATCATACCATCTTCCAAGGCTCTTGACTGGTTCTTCTGTGACTGTTGGAATGGCCTGGTTGGCAACACTGAAGACCACAGATCCGGCCACTTTTCCTTTCCTCAGTGAGAGACTCCGTGATTTCTTTGGCTTGAACTTCATTCTGGATGAGGCAACTATGTCGTCCAGCCTCTCCAGCATATGACGTGTCTCGTCTTCTCTGGATGAAATCACTGTAGTGTCATCCATGAAGGCCTTGAGAGGAGGCATCTTGTATCCATCGCCAAGGTCTGTTTGTCTCGCGTTGTTTGTTGCTGCTTTCAAGATGAGTTCCATTGCCAGCACGAACAGTATTGGGGAAATTGCACAGCCCATTGCAATACCCACTTCCAAGTTGATCCAGTCTGTTGTGTACTCCTTGGTAGAGAACCGCATTGAGAAGCCATTGAAGTACTTCTTGAGCATGTCGCGGATGTTCTTTGGCACATGGTACATCTCAAGAGCCAACTGTATCATCTCATGGGGCACAGATCCATATGCGTTTGCCAGATCAAGCCACACTACGTCCAGGTCTCTCTTTTCTGTTTTTGCTTTTTGGATTGCGTCCCAGATCATTGTGGCGTGTTCTACACAGCCAGCCACGCCTGGGATGCCACCTTTCTGGACTGACACATCCAAGTACTTGTTTTCCATCAGGTACTTGGTCAGCCTTGCTGCCATGACAGAGAAGAAGATTTTCCCCTCGACGTGCAGTAGTGATATTGGCCTGAACTGGCTGATGTCACTTGAGTTTTGCTCTTTGGGGATGTACACACCATCTGCCGTCATCCACTGGCCGCTGATCTTCTGGTTTCTCCAAGCCGATCGCAGCAGCCTGTGGAGCCACTCCAGCACCTTGGGACATTTCTTGTAAAGCTGGTAAGGTATTCCGTTTGGCCCTGGTGATGATTTGGCTCTGGCTTTGTCGACCACCTTCTTGATTTCCGCCAACGTTGGAGGCTTGCCATTGAACTGTTCCTCAGGGATGGTTGGCCACACCAGACCTTGAATGTCGAGTGGTGCTTTGATCTGTGGGTCAGAGTATGTTTTCCTCAGATGCTGCTCAAGAACTCCTTTGTCCACACTTAGGGTCCCAGATTTTGGCTGCTCAAACAGTGTTCTGGCAAACTGGAAGGGGTCTCTGAAGAAGCGCTCTTGTGTCTTCTTCTTTTTGCTCTTCCTCTTCCTCGCAGATTCCGCTTTGCTGAGGGCGCTGTGTTTTTCTTTCAGGTCTTTCCACAGTTTTTCCAAGCCTTGTTTTTCAGCTGGCAATGCGGTCTTCATTTGCATCTTGAGGTTTTTCTTTTGGACCCTGATCTTGTCCATCTTTTCTTGGCGTCTGGATTTCTTTGGAGGTGTTTTCTCTTTGGGTAGTTTTGCTCCATAGGCGTCTCTACATGTGGCATACACAATGTCCCCATATGTGGCTAGTTTGTGTTCCAGGGTGCTTTTCCCTATCAGTGCATCGAGTCTTTGGACGATTTTTGCATCCAGTTTCTCCCAATCTTCAGTTTCGTTTGCTCGTGGCAGGTTGAGTTTCAGGCGCCTGGCATCGAGGGCCTGTGCAAATTCCTCATCCGAACCAACAGCGTGGATGTCCTTGGCACTGTGGTTTAAATCCTGGCCTTGGTCTTCCGACGTCTTATCTGCTGATGCAGTGCGCTGCTGCTCATTCAGATGAGTCTTCACACATCCCATCTTTGTTCTGTGGATCTTCATGCCACGGGTGGTAGCGAAACGCTTTCCACAGACACATGGATATTCCATTTGGTCCATGTTCATAGTCCGTTTGGGATTAACAAACAGTCCCAATAAACTGCTGCCAATATTTCCTTTAAAAAAAAAAAAAAAAAGGTTTTTCACGAATTTACAGAGACACCACTGGGTCATCGAATTTCCTCTCTCTTCACACCCCCCCTCCCCCCTCCCCACCTTACCCCTAACCCCATCGCCCCCCTCCCCCCAAACGCACACAGACACCCCCCCCCCCCCCCACCTGTAATCCCTTCCACGTCTATGTTCTTCATTTGGCTGATTGTTATCACCTTCAACGATCAATGGCCGCGGGGTGAGTGATGCGCGGGAGCAGCTTGACGCTAAAGATGACGGCAAGGAAAGCCGCGATCTACACCTGAACAACGTCAGACATGAAAAAGAACGCAGCCTACTGTTTCTCTCCAGGTCGACTGAAAGAGGGTGGGGGAGGGGGGTGGGGGTGGCGGAAGGGGAGTGTCTCGGTGACCCTACTGTCTGCCGTGTGGGAGTGTCGGCGGTGACCCTACTTTCTGCCGTGTTTTCTGCTGAATAGTCGGGGAAACACAATTCTGGTCCCAACCCCATCCTCCTCTTACACCTCCCCCCCTCCCCCAATCCTCTCCACTACCACAACCATAAGCGTGTGAACAAAACATCACCATCAACAACAACAACAACAACAACAACAACACACACACACACACACACACACACAACACACACACACACACACACACACGCACAGAGTTTGATGGGGGGACAATTGTCTACGGTGGATCTGAAGTTTCGGAGTCTCCGGAATTTCATCAGTTTCTAATTCAGGATTTTTTTGACATCTGGATGTACGTGTGGTGTGGTGTGGTGTGGTGTGGTGTGTGTGTGTGTGTGTGTGTGTGTGTGTGTGTGTGTTGTTGTTGTTGTTGTTAAATTATAAAGAGAACATGATTTCTTTTTTAAATCATATAAAGAAAAGTTGAATCGCGACTTGTGGGAATGTTCTCCGTTTCGATTTTCTTCTCGGTTTGCTTAACTACGGAATCTGTTACCATTAGCATGATCGTGTGTCTGAATACCAACAATGTTAATGTCTGGCTGACAGTCGCGGCAGCATTTTAAATGGCAGCCATGCAGACGAGGCCCATCCACACGAAATGTGTAAACCAACAAGCTTTATAATGGAGCTGTTAGGTAGCGTGCGCCGTGCGCGCGCGCGCGCGCGCGTGTGTATGTGTGTGTGTGTGTGTGTGGAGAGAGAGAGAGAGAGAGAGAGAGAGAGAGAGAGAGAGAGTGTGTGTGTGTGTGTGTGTGTGAGGGGAAAGAGGTGAGGTGGGGGTGGGTAGGGTGGGGGGCGGGAGTGGCGACAGCATACCGGCAAAACATTTGTGATGAAATGCACTCGACCAGTTGCGGCGTCAAATCTGGGAGTTACTGCTGTGTTAGCGAACACGATCAGCACAGGCATATACAGTAATACAAAATGAGCAAACAGAAAAAAAACCAAAAAAACCCAAAAAGCAAACAGCTTCCTATCGACACGTGCTGTCAGAGAGTTGCTGCCCTTTGCATGCTGACCCGCCCCTATTTCGTCAAGCAGGCCATTTTTTTTTTAAAATTTTGTGTGTGTGTGTGTGTGTGTGTGTGTGTGTGTGTGTGTGTGTGTGTGTGTGTGGCGTGTGTTTTGTTTTGTCCTCCCTAAGATTGTTGGAATCACAAGTAAATTGTACGAGATCATTTCCCGTTTGGGGGCCACGTCATGCATGCAGCCTCGTTTTAGATCCACGTCCGCGCAGCAGCATTGCATGCATAATGTGGTTCTATGGTCAAATTTCGGAGACTGGAGATGTAAAAAGAAAAAAAAAAGAAAGAAATAATTAGGGCGTAAATGAAAGAGACCCAAAGGATAAAGTTTGCGGGTGATGAAACCTCTAAAACAAATAAAGGCCCTCCTTGGCAGAGGGTCTGAAACATTAATAGTCTTTTCAGGGAAGATAATTCATGAATCATACAATGATAATAGTCAATTATAGGATTTTGAACCCCACACATTGAATTAGACTATTTTTTTTTTTTTTTTAATCAAACAACAAGTAGTTAATAAACATTTCAATCATCCGCGAAAGCAACCGTATTTCATGTTTATTGTATGATAGAAGTAAG
The DNA here is from genome assembly GCA_033310375.1 of Conus canariensis. Lineage (NCBI taxonomy): Eukaryota > Metazoa > Mollusca > Gastropoda > Neogastropoda > Conidae > Conus > Conus canariensis. The sequence goes on along the minus strand of CM065714.1, from coordinate 7,880,365 downwards.
AAAGAAAACAAAAAGTTGTTTAATTGTGTACCCACTGATGAATGAAAAACAAACAAACAAACAAACAAACTATGTTACTAAACTGTTCCCTCACAGATCATAGTTGTACCTTAATTCCATTTTCAGATTAAAGAATCAAGAGCAAACATCAAGCTGAATGATAGGAACGCGCCGGCAAAAGCAACAGACAATACATGCTCGCATTATTTGTATACTCATTCGTTCGATGAATCGTCTTTGCAACAACAACCAATACCACAAAACGTACACACATACCTTTGCCTTCTAGATTGTTTAGAGACAGAACACTTGACGGTCACGGTCTGTAGTCATGAAAAAAGAGAGCGAAGTGGGGGATTCAAGACCCTAAGTAAACATTTCATATCTTGAAATTCGATCAATCCGACATGTTTGTGTGTGTGTGTGTGTGTGTGTGGTCTATGCGCAAGTGACCATCGTAAAAAAAAAAAAAAAGCTTTTTCTAGCCAGATGGCACAAAACTGGCTGTGA
>CM065714.1:7867355-7874855 GCA_033310375.1 Conus canariensis | reverse complement strand
ATACACACACACATGTACACACACACTCTCTCTCTCTCTCTCTCTCTCTCACACACACACACACACACACACACACACACACACACACACACAACACACACACACACACTGTCACACACGAATCATACACATGCATGCACCACTAGCACACACACACACACACACACACACACACACACACACACACACACATACACACACACACACACACACACACACACACACAACACACACATGGTAAAAAACAAAAATACATAAATGTGATGCAATTTTGAATTAAAATAACACAAGTAAGTTTGTTATCCAATGAGAAAAAAAAAAAAACATTTCAGGCTATTTACTGACACATATGTAATGGCCAAAGTTCTTAATCAAACAACTATAAAGAAGCTGATCTAATTCATAACAGGATCTGTACATGATTGTGTGGGGCATCGAGATAATGCTGGAATGATAGGCATGGGGATAATGCTGGAATGATCAGCATGGGGATAATGCTGGAATGATTGGCATGGGGATAATGCTGGAATGATCAGCATGGGGATAATGCTGGAATGATCGGCATGGGGATAATGCTGGAATGATCGGCATGGGGATAATGCTGGAATGATCGGCATGGGGATAATGCTGGAATGATCGGCATGGGGATAATGCTGGAATGATTGGCATGGGGATAATGCTGGAATGATCGGCATGGGGATAATGCTGGAATGATCGGCATGGGGATAATGCTGGAATGATCGGCATGGGGATAATGCTGGAATGATAGGCATGGGGATAATGCTGGAATGATCAGCATGGGGATAATGCTGGAATGATCGGCATGGGGATAATGCTGGAATGATAGGCATGGGGATAATGCTGGAATGATCAGCATGGGGATAATGCTGGAATGATCGGCATGGGGATAATGCTGGAATGATAGGCATGGGGATAATGCTGGAATGATCAGCATGGGGATAATGCTGGAATGATCGCATGGGGATAATGCTGGAATGATCAGGCATGGGGATAATGCTGGAATGATTGGCATGGGGATAATGCTGGAATGATCGGCATGGGGATAATGCTGGAATGATGGCATGGGATAATGCTGGAATGATGGCATGGGGATAATGCTGGAATGTTTGGCATGGGGATAATGCTGGAATGATCGCATGGGGATAATGCTGGAATGATCGGCATGGGGATAATGCTGGAATGATCAGCATGGGGATAATGCTGGAATGATCGGCATGGGGATAATGCTGGAATGATCGCATGGGATAATGCTGGAATGATGGCATGGGGATAATGCTGGAATGATCGGCATGGGGATATATGCTGGAAATGATATCAGCATGGGGATAATGCTGGAATGATCAGCATGGGGATAATGCTGGAATGATCAGCATGGGGATAATGCTGGAATGATCAGCATGGGGATAATGCTGGAATGATCGGCATGGGGATAATGCTGGAATGATTGGCATGGGGATAATGCTGGAATGATCAGCATGGGGATAATGCTGGAATGATCGGCATGGGGATAATGCTGGAATGATCGGCATGGGGATAATGCTGGAATGATCAGCATGGGGATAATGCTGCTGAAACGGCATGGAAGATGAGACATCTAAAAAAAAAAACAAAAAAACCAAAGGTGGGGGAAGGGGGGGTTCTTTCATAAAATGATTAAGCAGCATCTGCACACAGTGCTGAGATTGAAACATTTTCCTTCTCAATGAATTAGTCATATTATATATACTGTAATTTTTTTGATGTGGAGAATTCACGTTACAGAGCAATTGTTTCAATCATCAACCAGCCGTGGTAGCATAGTGGTTAGCATTGGTTCACATTCCATCAGGGGCATATATTTGTTTAGTTTTTGCTTCTACTTGGAGATGGGCTTAGAGAGGAAGACTATGCACTCAAATTTTTGTCCACTGAAAGGATACATACTTCTCTGTGACTGTCAGAATGCTGCTTGAATTCCTTCACCAACAAAGCAAGTGCCTGTATCTCTCAAGTCTGGTTAGTTCTTAGATATGTCAGGAAATGTAAAATACTGTCCTATCAACTGGTGTTGAAGCAGGATGGAAAGTTCTCCTTAGCATGATCTTGATCATCCTTATTCTCACATTTCATCCCAAAACAAAAACAAACAAACAAACAAACAAAGTGTGGTTCTTTACGCATGCCTTGTTCCATCCAGAGGGAATGCTCACTCATGCTTACTCTGCAACTGAGCAATGATTATGTTTCCATCAGCAGGGGACTACGAAGAGATATCTGGCATTTGAACAGGCACTGCTGAACATCAGTGACTTAGCTGCGGTGCAGGATCTTCTCTGGTGGGTTGTCTTAGGATAACATAGTACAGATTGCTCCCTTTGAGCTGCTGTATCTAGCTGTTCGTTGAGAAGGTTTGGATAGTTTAGACAGTTGGAAAAAAAAGGAAAAGAAAAACCTAAGTCAAATCAACAATATAACAGAATAATGTTTAAGACATAAAAAAGATCTTGGATTCCTGTTGTCTTTAATGTTTGTTGTTCATCGTGTTGTCAACATAGTGTAATATTCACTTTTTTTTCTGTTTGTTTGACTTTATTAGATATTTTCTTCTTTACATCCTGTCCTGTGTAATGCTCAAACCTAGCAGAAGTAATGATGCTTAAAAAAAAAAAAAAATTCAGTTTTATGATGAAGGTCAGATCAAAGCATGATCTTATTTTTCTTCTTTTTTTTTTCTCTGCTGAAATCTAAATTCCCACTGAAAGAGGTGAATGTCAAAAGCCCTGACGCAAAACATGAAGGAGCTTGAATATAATTTCAACAGATTAAAATGCAGTTGCTTCTGTGCTTTCAGAACTAGCCAACTATGAGAAGAACGTGAACAGAGCAATGCACAAGTACAATGCTTATCGCAAAGCGGCAGGAATCATCGCCAAACATCCAAGCAAGATCTCCAGCGGAGACGAGGCCAAAAAGCTGGTAAGCATGGTTGGTTTTAATGGACATTAAGTTTCCAGGGAACATTTGAAGCCCACAAAAATGATGCAGTAAGTCAAATAAGTGTGAGGAGAAGAGAGAAGCTGTATCTCAGCGCATTGCAGGACTTGTCTCAACAGGACCAGGATTTGGGGAACAGCGGTTTGTGTTTGAATTCTATGGGCATCACTGTTTGTTTTGTCCCATATAGTATAAAAGCAAGGTAACGACTTACTTTAAAGAAAGAAACAAACAAACATATAAGCAAACATATAAACAATCTGGTGTTGTGTGTGTGTGTGTGTGTGTGTGTGTGTGTGTGTGTGTGTGTGTGTGTAATCTTGCATGTTAGACATTTCATTCAAGTGTAGAAGTGTATATCTTGGATGTAAATACGACTTGACAGTGTCCGCTTTCTCCATCCCCTCTCCTCAAGCCTCCCATCCCTCCATGATTCTTCACATCACACACACACACACACACACACACACACACACACTCACACTCACACACACACACACATGCTCCGCATTCACCATCCCACCTGCTCTCCCTCTTTCATGTTGATGATTGTGAGTCAGACTTTGTGCTCAAATCGAGTCAAAAATTTTTGTTGTAAGATGGTATATTGAATAAGTAAGGTATTTTGCTTCTTTTTTTTTTTTTTTGGACATCAAGCTGTCATTACAAATGATGATTACAAGAAGAAAAATGAAAGTAGAAATAAGGAAATAAAGAATAAATGGATCAATAAGAGAAAAGAATGAAGTTATATGCAGTAAATATATTGACAAAAAGTATGCGCACATCCTGTTTCCATCCTATCACATACTAACAGACAAGTGTGTGTGTGTGTGTGTGTGTGTGTGTGTGTGTGTGTGTGTGTGTGTGTGTGTGTGTGTGTGTGTGTGTTTTGGAAACAAAGTCACTGTGCTATAGCATTGTTACCTTGAATGTTACCTTGAATGTTGTCTGTGTGCCATATTATATTTACTGATAGAATTTAAAAATATTTTTATCACATCATTATTTATGTGCTCTTTCAGGATGGAGTGGGAGAAAAAATTGCCAAGAAGATAGATGAGTTCATCAAGACTGGTAAACTGGAAAAGCTGGAAAAGGTAGGACCTTAGAAGACATAGATACCAGATTCCTGTTGTGATTTCATTGGATCTGTTCAGTCCACACTCTTTCCCTTTTCATGCTTCTGTCACTTTTTGTCCTTGATGTCTGTGGTCATTTGTTTTTATTATGTTTACTTCTTTGCACCTGCCTGTTCAACACTTATGTATGGGATTCACTGAAATCATTATGACTGATTGCAGAATTTGTGAGGGGATAAAAAAAAAGAGATTTTACTATTGTAGCTATTTGTGTTAATATTGAAGTTTACTATTACTTCTGCATTTACTATCCTTATGATTATATGAACAGCAGTTTTTTTTTTAGTCAGTACGTACATGCGAAGAAGTAGAGGCTGAAGGAACAGTCACTGGCTTTGTTTTCCCACCTATTTGCCTTTGTCAGACTCCAGTTTCCTCGTAAATGTAACTAACCTCTTCTGAGAGAAATAACTGTTCAGTCGGCATGGCTGCCTTCCTGAGTAACCACATGTGCCAGCTTCTCTTTATCCACTGTTTAGAGAGGGCGGTCTACTGCAAGCACATAGGTTTTCCCTACAAGCTGTGCACCATGTGTGTGCTTCAGACTTGATCATTTGAGACTACTGCGTGTGAGTTACAGTGAACAGACAGCCGGTCTTGATCAGTAAAATGTAAAGATATATCTCTCATGTCTCTCTTCACCACCTTCCCCTGGCTCTCCCTGTCTTTCTCTCCCATCCAGACTTCTGTATCTGTTGTCGTTTGTTGGTCTCTTTGCACTACGGGGTTAATTTGGGTTCATTGGAAGTTATGCGTTGTTTTTTTTTGTTTTGTTTTAATTTAATTTTTTTTTTCTTTTCAGCCCTGGTTTTGCTTTGAGCATCCAAACTGTGGATATTTCTGTTTTGTCTTTGCACATACCGTTTCCATCTTATAACATATTTTGGGTTTGTCTCTCTGTCAGGCTGTGGGGCTGTCTCTCTCCTTTCTACCTCTCTGAGTCTGGTTTTATAACATATTTTTGGTTTGTCTCTCTGTCAGGCTGTGGGGCTGTCTTTCTCCTTTCAACCTGTCTGAGTCTGTTTTTATTTCTGTGACTCTGTCCTTATTCCTTTTGGGTGACGACATTTTTGGGTGACAGTCAAGTTTATATGGATTAGTAGACCTGTCCCATCTTTCCACTCTGTCCCTCTTTTCTCTTCTTTTTTCACCTCACAGAACTACTATAACCACTGCCCCCCCCCCCCCCACCCCCACCCCCCACCCCCGACCTTCTACCCATTGCCCCTTCACCCCTCCCCCTTGCCTGGAAACAAATGAATATAGTGTTCAGCTGCGGAGTAATATATGCCCCAAACCTTGAATAAGCAGATAATGTTTTTTTTGTTAAATTGTTTGTTTTTCTGGACTCTCATCAAATGAAGCAGACAGTGTTACGAATGTTATCTTTTTTTTCCTCTGATCTGCAGATTCGTGCTGATGACACAAATGTGGCCATTTCTGAACTGACCAAAGTAACTGGCATTGGGTATGTGAGATTCTGTGTAGGTGTGTGTGTGTGCATGCGTGTGTGCGTGCATGCATGCGCGCGTGCATGCATGTGTACGTGCATGTGTATGTGTGTGTGTGTGCGTGGGAATGAGTCATTATTTACTGTATTTCATTCATCTGTTTTTAATTTGTTATTCTGTGTTGTTTCTAAAGCGTCCGTGTCCCTCCAAAAGGTTTTTCAGATGGAATCTTCGACATGGATTTTAAATTGTAACCCACTTCTGATTTTGATTTGTTCAATTTCGGTATGCAGTTCCCACCCAGTTAATGCCAGAGAGGGACTGAACTGGATTAGGTTTAAGGCATGTGTCTGCCTGATGACATGACTGTCACTACTATCAAGTATGGTCAGTGGTGGAACATTTTGCTGCTGTGCAGCACAGGACAACTGAAGGTTGAGTTGGATGAAGAGATAAAGGGTGATGTGCTCACCTGCCAGGCTCTTCAGTATTTAACTGTTTATTGCTGAACTGAGTGTAGACGAAAAGTCCAATTTTGTCCTTGTTTCTGATTTGAATATCAGAGATAGGCTGCTGGAGTTCTCTTCTGGTCAGCGACTAGCTGTACATGGAAAAACCCAATGTGCTGGAATGCTGTCATTTACAACAGATGTAAATTAGCTCTGATGCATCCTGTCACAAGTAATACGTGAACAATGTGTTCCCATGTTTTAAATATAATTATCATAAAACACTCATTTTATGTGATGCACAGTCTGCATCTTATGTCATTGAAATATAAAGAGGCTTGAATGATTTGATGCTATAATTGGTGTTTATTTTATGTGATATTGACAGTGTGAAGTTTTTTTTTTTTCTTTTTTTATTTTGGTGTTGCAATATTTCTGTTCTGATGTCTGAATGCTGTCTTTGTCCACAGACCAGCCAATGCCCAGAAGCTGGTGTCTGAAGGAATCACCAGCATAGGAGGTGAGCAGGCCAACATCAGTTTTATAAGCTGTAAATTCTCGACAGTTATCAGGGGGCTGGTTGTCCTTGTCAGGCTTCAGACTTTAGTTTCATGATGTGGAGCTCGATTCCCAGTCAAGACAGTCTGGTTGGACAAGCCATCGTGACAGAGTGGTTACCATTCAGACTGATGGCTGGAAGGTAGTGGGTTTGATTCCAGTTAGAGCCATTTATTCGAGGGATCGTTCTGACCTGACCTGCTGCTAACCAAAGTTCAGTTGGTTATCAGCTCAGTTGGGAAGACTGGGATCACACGGTCGAGTTTCATACACTTAATGGACATGTCTCTGAGAATGTTGCTCAAATTTTCTGACCAACACTGCATTTGTCTGCATCTCTTGGGCCTGGTTGCTGTTAGTATATATTATGACAAAAAGCTTGAGAGTACAGCCCTGTCATGCCTTCTTAGGCCTGAATTGAAATCTGTGGCATCATTTTCATCATACTCAATCCTCATTGATCAGCAGAAACCAAAAAGTCTCAGTTTCCATGGTCTTTCATGCCTTGCTCTCAGTGTGACTTCAGGTTCACTTGCCTCTCCATGTCAGTGACCTTGGTTTGTTTCTCTCCAGGTTGCTGGTATTGGCAAATTCATAGGGGCTGTCGCTGGATGGACGTGGTGGTGCCCTCTGCAGGGACAATTTACTCATGCCAGCTCTGCAACTAAGCCATTATTGTCCTCAGTAGTGGACTTAGTAGGTAGTGTCCTGCAAAGGTTGGATCAGTACAGGTAGTGGTGAACACCATCGAAATGACTTGGTAGCAGTGCAGTGTCAGAGGGTTGCCTCCTAATGACTTGACATTGACTGCTCCTTGTGGATTACTATTGTCAGGGCTGTGGCGAGACTGGCTAGACTGTGACTGTGGAAGAAGGAAGAAGGGTGAAGAGCCTTTGAGGTGTCACA
>CM065714.1:7854855-7862355 GCA_033310375.1 Conus canariensis | reverse complement strand
ATAGGGAGGGAGAAAGAGAGAGAGAGATAGGAAGGGAGAAAGAGACACAGAGAGAGATAGGAAGGGAGAAAGAGAGAGAGAGATAGGAAGGGAGAAAGAGAGAGAGATAGGAAGGGAGAAAGAGAGAGAGAGAAATAGGAAGGGAGAAAGAGACAGAGAGAGATAGGAAGGGAGAAAGAGACAAAGAGAGAGATAGGGAGGGAGAGAGAGAGGAAGGGAGAAAGAGAGATAGGGAGAGAGAGAGAGATAGGAAGGGAGAGAGAGAGAGATATATAGGAAGGGGGGGAGAGAGAGAGATAGGGAGAGAGAGAGAGATAGGAAGGGAGAGAGAGAGAGAGAGAGATAGGAAGGGAGAGAGAGAGAGAGAGATAGGGAGAGAGAGAGAGATAGGAAGGGAGAGAGAGAGAGAGATAGGGAGAGAGAGAGAGAGAGAGAGATAGGAAGGGAGAGAGAGAGAGAGAGATAGGAAGGGGAGAGAGAGAGAGAGATAGGGAGAGAGAGAGATTGGAAGGGGGAGAGAGAGAGAGATAGGAAGGGACAGAGAGAGATAGGGAGGGAGAGAGAGAGATAGGGAGGGAGAAAGAGACAGAGAGAGAGATAGGAAGGGAGAAAGAGAGAGATAGGAAGGGAGAAAGAGAGAGATAGGAAGGGAGAGAGAGATAGGGAGGGAGAGAGAGAGAGAGAGAGAGAGATAGGAAGGGAGAGAGAGAGAGATAGGAAGGGAGAGAGAGATAGGAAGGGAGAGAGAGAGAGAGAGAGAGAGAGAGATAGGAAGGGAGAAAGAGAGAGATAGGAAGGGAGAGAGAGATAGGAAGGGAGAGAGAGAGAGAGATAGGAAGGGAGAGAGAGAGAGAGATAGGAAGGGACAGAGAGAGAAGGGAGGGAGAGAGGGAGGGAGAAAGAGACAGAGAGAGAGAGAGAGATAGGAAGGGAGAAAGAGACACAGAGAGAGATAGGGAGAGAGAGAGAGGCAGGAAGGGAGAGAGAGATAGGAAGGGAGAGAGAGAGATAGGAAGGGAGAGAGAGAGAGATAGGGAGGGAGAGAGAGGGAGGGAGAAAGAGACAGAGAGAGAGAGATAGGAAGGGAGAAAGAGAGACAGAGAGAGATAGGGAACTCAGAACTCAGATGGTTTACTTCATATAAAGGCCATTGCCCCTTATGAAGGGGGGTATGGAGAACATAACAACATCAATATGGGAATTATACAGAACACAAGAAAAACTGGTTGGACTACTCCGTCACGAAGTCATGACTGATCTAAGCTGAAATGCCTTGAATAAGTAAATTGAGAAATTTCTTATTATGCTTTCATTCTGAGATGCCATTAGCAGGCTTAACCGAAACTGACAGGGATCCTTGGAAAACTTTGTCGGTACATATTGTGCTCTTAGACTGGATAATTTACGACAACATAAAACAAAATGAAGTTCATCCTCTTTTCCATTTTTGCATAATGGACAAGTCAGATCTATCCCAGTATATTTACTGTAACGATACCGGTGTTCTGCTATGTCTGAAATTCCCAGTCTAAATTTGGTCATTGTCAGCTTCAAGTGTTTATCTAAATCCATTCGTAGATAACGTTTGACATCGTGTACCGAACAAAATGTCCGATACATGGTAAATCTATCACTATTTTTGACATGAAAGTCCCATTCCTGCCACCTGCATGCAATCAATCTGTCTTTAAATTCACACAGAAATGATTTATCATTTTGCACTCCTTGGTTTATCCAAACATAGCCATATCCAAATTGATATAATTTGCAACGGACATTTGAAGCCCAATTTCTTTTGTCTCTTGCATCTAGGTCGTATAACATCATATAGGCTTTCCGAGGTAATCTGTGATCATTCATTTTTGTTAATTTCAACCAGTATCGGATACAGCTTAACACAGAATTCAAAGAGATAGGATATCTATTGGTCTCCCCATAGACAAAGTCGTTGGGTGTTCGCATTTCAACTCCTAAAAATTTCTTTAATGCAAAGAGGTGCACTTTTTCACAATGGCGGGCTGCATCATCTAGTCCCCAAAGTTCTGCGCCATATAGAGCAATGGGTTGAACCTGTGAATCAAATAACTTCAACAATAAATCTAAACTAGTATTCTTCAAAATATACAGTTTTCTTATAATGCAGAGCAGAGCTTTCTTTGCTTTACTTACAAGGTCATTGCAAGCCAATGTGAAACTGAGTTTTGTTGAAAACAATATACCTAAGTATTTATAAGCATTTACGACAGGCATAACAGCATTATTATATGTCCAATTTTCTCTTGCTGCTAAGTAGCCACCTTTTCTAAACACAATTATATTGCTTTTGCTTAAATTCACTTTCAAATCAAGAGAAAAAGCTGCACGTTGCAGACTGTTTAACTGTGTCTGCAAACCAATAACTGTTTCTGATAATAGTACAACATCATCTGCTAATAACAAAATAAAGAGCTCAAAATAATCCGTTGTAAACATTGCACCATGCCTACCATTTTGAATTATTTCTATGGCAAGTTCATTGATAAACAAAGAAAATAAAACAGGACTGCACACGTCACCTTGCTTAACACCATAGGTGCACATAATGAAATCAGTTAGTTTATGTCCACACCGTATCTTAACTTTAACATTATTATACATACTTTTGATGCAATTGTATAAATTACCATTTATACCATTTTTAACTAAAATTGACCAAAGAATTTTCCTATTAATGGAATCAAAAGCCTTCTCAAAATCTATGAATGCAACATATAATTTTCTGTTGAAAGAGAACTGTTTTTGTATGATAGCCAACAAAGTAAACATATGATCAATAGTTGAATAGTTCTTTTTGAATCCTGCTTGATATTCTCCAGTAATATTATTTTCCTCAACCCACTCTTGTAAACGATGATTAATGACTGTACTATAAATTTTGCTACTAATATTGCATAATGAAATGCCCCTGTAATTGTTAGGGTTGTTGACATCTCCTTTTTTGTACAAGGGAAGCACAATACTTTCTGTCCAACTGACAGGAAATATACCTTTCTGAAACAAAGCATTAAAGAATGTGACAAAGAAATCTGCAACACAATCACCTGCATTTTTTAACAACTCTCCAGTTATTCCATCCGGCCCAGCAGCTTTTCTAATCTTTATCTTTCTAATTGCTAAAATAACTTCTTCCTTTGATATTGGTCGGTTGAAATAAACATCATTACCATCAACATTCAATTCGTCCTCGTCTGGTTCACTTTCTTTTTCGAGCAAAGTTTTGAAGTGTTCAAACCAGTTGTCCAAAGTGATATCGTTGCTAACGTGTTTCCGTTTACATGAAAGTTTATTTACATTTTCCCAAAATTGCTTTTGATTATTCACCGAAGATAACAATTCATCTAAAAACGATTTGTGGAAATCCTTCTCTTTGCGCTTTAACAAATGTTTGTACTCTCTACGTGCAATACAAAAAGCATTTCCGTCTTCAGAATATCCTGTTCGACGGGATATTCTGTAAAGCTTTCTTAAATTTTTCTTTGCTGCCTTACATTCATGATCATACCAGTCATCTAATTTATCATTATCACCAATTCTGATCTGCCTATTCATGCATTCAGCACTTCGTTTAATGCAATCGTTAAATATAGACAAAGCTTCGTCAATATCATAATCAATTAAACTTACAGCTAACTCTAGCATTCTACGAGATTCCTCAGACTGCATTGAGTCAATAAACACCGGTGATGCATTATTGTTCCAAACTATCCTATTTAAAGTTTGTTTCTCTTCTTGAGATTTCATACTGTCATGCTCTCCCGAAAAAGTTAAATGTAATTCAAGTGGCATATGATCTGAATGAAACATATCACGAATATTAAGTTCACAGAAAGATTCAAACATAGCAAACATGTCACTCGACATTAAAAAGTAATCGTTAACACTACTACCTGAATCTGAGATGTATGTGTAGGAAGGGAGAGAGAGAAAGAGAGAGATAGGAAGGGAGAGAGAGAGAGATAGGAAGGGAGAGAGAACGAGAGATAGGGAGGGAGAGAGAGGGAGAGAGAAAGAGACAGAGAGAGAGAGAGAGATAGGAAGGGAGAAAGAGACAGAGAGAGAGAGAGATAGGAAGGGAGAGAGAGAAAGATAGGGAGGGAGAGAGAGAGATAGGGAGGGAGAGAGATAGGGAGGGAGAAAGAGAGAGAGAGAGGGAGGGAGGGAGAGAGAGATAGGGAGGAAGAAAGAGAGAGAGAGAGATTGGGAGGGAGAAAGAGAGAGAGATAGGAAGGGAGAGAGAGAGAGAGAGAGAGATAGGAGGGAGAGAGATAGGGAGGGAGAGAGATAGGAAGGGAGGGAGAGAGAGATAGGAAGGGAGAGGGAGAGGGAGAGAGAAAGAGAGAGATAGGGAAGGAGAAAGAGAGAGAGAGATAGGGAGAGAGAAAGAGAGATAGAGGGAAGAGAAAGAGAAAAAGAGAGAAAAATAGGGAGGGAGAAAGAGAGAGAGAGAAAGGGAGGAGAAAGAGAGAGAGAAATAGAGAGAGAGAGAGAGAGAGAGAGAGTGGGAAGTAAGGGAGCGGGAGAACATAAGAAATGGGAAGAAGTAACAAAGCACAAAGTGTGTGTGTGTTTTTTTTGTATACGGCATGAAAATGCACAAAAGGTATGATATAACATATATATATATAACAAGCAATTGAAAGAGAGAGAGAGAGAGGTGGGGGGAGGGAGGGGTGCAAGGAAAGGTAGAGGGAGAACATGTGTGTGTGTGTGTGTGAGAGAGAGAGAGAGAGAGAGAGAGAGAGAGAGAGAGAGAGAGAGAGAGAGAGAGAGAGTTAAGTGAAAGAGTTGGCAGTCCAGCGTTATGTTTTTCACCCTCAGCTGTGGGTTTGTTCGTCAGCAAGAGTGTGCTGAAATGACTCAGCCCATGACTGATGTCAACAACACTAGGTGGTAAAAAAAAAGACTGTAGTCCCAGGGCGACCTTTGGACATTGTCTGCGTGTGGATATGGACTGCCAATCCGGCTCTTTTTTTTTTTTTTTTTTTCTAAATGAAAACATTATGTTAGTTTGAGAGAGAGAGAGAGAGAGAGAGAGATTGATTGATTGATTGATTGATTGATTGATTGATTGACCTTTCACTGAAGGTTTTTAGGCCAAGGCCTAGTCTTGCAATCTGTCCTTGTCATGCATACTCATTCCAACACACAGCATTTCATACTGACAGAAAGAGAGAGAGAGGGGGGGGTGAGGGAGAAAGAGGGAGAGAGAATGGGAGGGAAGGAGAGACAGAGAAAGGCAGAGAGTGAGGGTGAAGGAAGGAGGAGGGCAGGGAAAGAGAAAGGGGGGGGGGGGGGGCAGAGAGAGGGAAGGAGGGAGAGAAAAAGACACCAGAGTAAGAGCCTGAGGAGAAGAGAGAGAGAGAGAGAGGGGGGGGGGGGAGAGAGAGAGAGAGTACGTGAGAGTCCTGGAACATGTGCAGTTGTATACATTAGCGCACACGTGCGTTTGCATGTGTATTGATATGTGTGCGTGAGAGAGAGAGAGAGAGAGAGAGAGAGAGAGAGAGAAAGACACTGACACTGACACTTTTTTTTAATTGATTAGGCCATAGACCCATATCAACAGGTGTTTACACCTGACAGAGGCATATAAACAATAAACGTATCATTATCCTTTAATTATCCAATTCTAACCTCAAAGGCTTTATAAATAGATGTTGCAAGTTTGATTTGTATTGATTTGTTATTGTTTGCAAAAAGAAGTGAAAGTTTAAAGCTTGAAGTGTTATCAAAATCTTTCCACCTGTAGTCACCTCCCTTTGAAACTCTTTCAATTTCCGCCTGCAATCGCCTCCCTTTGAAACTCTTTCAATTTCGCCTGTAATCACCTCCCTTGGAAACTGTTTCAATTTCGCCTGTAATCACCTCCCTTGGAAACTGTTTCAATTTCGCCTGTAATCACCTCCCTTGGAAACTGTTTCAATTTCCACCTGTAGTCACCTCACTTTATAACTCTTTCAATTTCCACCTGTAGTCACCTCACTTTATAACTCTTTCAATTTCCACCTGTAGTCACCTCACTTTGAAACTCTTTCAGATTCCGCCTGTTATCACCTCCCTTTGAAACTCTTTCAGATTCCGCCTGCAATCGCCTTACTTTAAAACTTTCAATTTCCGCCTGTAGTCACTTCACTTTATAACTCTTTCAATTTCCGCCTGTAGTCACTTCACTTTAAAACTCTTTCAATTTCCGCCTGTAGTCACTTCACATAATAACTCTTTCAGTTTCCGCCTGTAGTCACCTCACTTTGAAACTCTTTCAATTTCCGCCTGTTATCACCTCCCTTTGAAACTAAAATCAAATGGCGGGACACAGACACAGGGGTGTTTGATCAAGCAGGCCTGCATAGCATCCACACCATCCTGATGCTTAGATGGGCAGGTCATGTTGCTCGCAAGAGACTCTTCTGCGGTGAGCTGCAACAAGGAATGTGTCCCCATGGAGGTTAAAGAAGAAACGCTTCAAAGACACTCTCAAAACATCCAGGAAAGCGTTTAACATCAACCTTGACACGCTTGGGAACAAACTGCTATGGATCGAGCTAGATGGCACTACTCTTTCCTCAAAGACGCCAGATCATGTGAAGAAAGGAGGACAGCTGCAGTGCAACAAAAGAGACAAGCAAGCAAAGCACAGCCTGAGCAGGTCTCCCACATTCCCTGTCCAAGCTGTCACTGCACAGTCCGTGCACGCATCGGCTTGATCAGCTGAAGTGGTCCTCATCTACTCGACGGACGAACAACTATAAGCTGGGTTTTTGTTTGTTTGTTTGTTTTAGACTGTATGTGAGAATTTCAGTAGGTGGTCTTTGTACAAAATCCAAGAGGACATGTTGGATAATGCTGAGTAATTTGCAAAACACCACCACCATCATCACCAGCTGTAACTCTGTAACTCCAAGCCTTTTACGATACTTTCTCCACGATCCCCTCTTTAACTTCCACCCACACCTCCTTCCTCCCTCCTCAAACAAACATACGAAGGGAAGGAGAGGTAGGGAGTGTCAGAATACGTCATTAAAAAAGGAGTGTTAAGATCTGTCTTGATTTTCATTTGTGGATGTTTTCCGGTTGAACGAAATGCATTGCCATAATTAATACCTAGTCACCGAGTGCCAGTGAGACAGGACGACGGGAGTTTTCCACGGCTGAATGGCAACCTCCACCAGGCATGACGCGGCAGACAGGTATATGGATATTATGCTGGCCCCAGGGCCCAGCTGATACACAGACTGATGAAGCTCTGGACCCTTGACAGGTTGAGATGTCATTGGCGGAACTCGACATGCCTACTCTAAAGGAGTAGAGGCCCTGAAGCACATCCTTTCATTTCAACATTTCAAATTTCTGACTTCTGTAGATGTGCCTAGATTCGCTCTGAGATCTCCAGGTCTGCCTGGTTTGAACTTCGCCTTGACAAGGTCTGCTGGTCATTATCTTCCAGCTGATGACACCAAGCTT
>CM065714.1:7837355-7844855 GCA_033310375.1 Conus canariensis | reverse complement strand
ATTTGGCAGGTACGTCCGTTGTGACCCGAGGATGGTTTTGGGCTAATCTCTAAAAAATAAAACCGTTAAAAACCGTTAAAAAATTGTTATAACGGTTTCAAAGACATCTTTCTCCTCTGCTTTTCCTCAAATAGCCGTTGTGACATTGCACAGGTACAGGACTACTTCCCTAAAATTAAAACCGTTATTTGGCAGTTAAAAAACGTTATTTATAACAGTTAAAAACCGTTAAAAACACCAAACCCTATCAAAGAAACTGTTTAAAACCCGATCTTCTTGAAATTTAGCAGGTTTGTCTGTTGTGACCCGAGGATGGTTTGGGGCTAATCTTTAAAGAAATAAAACCGTTAAAAACCGTTAAAAAACTGTTATAACGGTTTCAAAGACATCTTTTTCCTCTGCTTTTCATCAAATGGCCGTTGTGACATTGCACAGGTACATCGAACCTAGAGGGACATCTCCCGAGTAACATAGGGTCATTGGACAGTTTCTACGACAGTTATTTATGACCGTTAAAAACCGTTAACAACACGTACCCCCCTAAAAACGATCAAAAATACAATCTTTTCTGATGCTGGCGGCAAAGGGAGTCCTCGGATCGCCACCAAACTTGGCATGAGTCTAGAAGGACATACTGTGAATAACATTGGGTCATTCGATAGTTTTTATGACCGTTATTTATCACCGTTAAAAAGCGTTATTTTCTAAATTTAGACCTTTCTTGATGAAATTTGGTATACAGGTGTAGTTTTCAATGCTGAACAATGATATACAACTTACACGAACCGAAACTTAAAATTGACCGTTAAAAACCGTTATTATATAAATTTAGACCGTTCTTGATGAAATTCGGTATACAGATGCAGTTTTACACGCTGAACAATGATATACAACTTACACGAACCGAAACTTAAAAATTGACCGTTAAAAACCGTTATTATATAAATTTAGAGCGTTCCTGATGAAATTCGGTATACAGATGCAGTTTTACACGCTGAACAATGATATACAACTTACACGAACGGAAACTTAAAATTGAGCGTTAAAAACCGTTAAGATCCGTTATTTTCTAATTTAGACCTTTCTTGATGAAATTTGGTATACAGGTGCAGTTTTACACGCTGATCAATGATAGACAACTAATATGAACAGAAACTTAAAATTGACCGTTAAAAACCGTTAATTTCTAAATTTAGAGATGGTATCACCGTTAAAAAGCGTTATTTTCTAAATTTAGACCTTTCTTGATGAAATTTGATATACAGGTGTAGTTTTCAATGCTGAACAATGATATACAACTTACACGAACCGAAACTTAAAATTGACCGTTAAAAACCGTTATTATATAAATTTAGACCGTTCTTGATGAAATCGGTATACAGATGCAGTTTTACACGCTGAACAATGATATACAACTTACACGAACGGAAACTTAAAAATTGACCGTTAAAAACCGTTATTATATAAATTTAGAGCGTTCCTGATGAAATTCGGTATACAGATGCAGTTTTACACACTGAACAATGATATACAACTTACACGAACGGAAACTATAAAATTGAGCGTTAAAAACCGTTAAGATCCGTTATTTTCTAAATTTAGACCTTTCTTGATGAAATTTGGTATACAGGTGCAGTTTTACACGCTGATCAATGATAGACAACTAATATGAACAGAAACTTAAAATTGACCGTTAAAAACCGTTAATTTCTAAATTTAGAGATGGTAGTCTGCAGAGGATTTCAGAAATACACCAAAGTTATGATGCTCTGCAATACTGTCTGATTTTTGTCTGTCAACAAGAGCCATGGTCAGACATTTTCATCCCGTGGGGCAGATCTGACCGTTCCGTGTTTTACACATGGAATGTTCTACGTTGCAGCATCACGAACTGGAAGCGCAGAAACACTGACTATACTTGCGCCAAACAGGGAGACCAGAAATGTTGTCAACCCAGAGGCCCTCCAATAGACATAATACATCGTGAAAATGCAATCTTTTCACAGAGTTGTCATGTTTGAGTTGGATTTAACGTCCGTGCCCAAATCAAGGATATGCAGACGGCTGGTCCGTCACATTAGCCTGACACCTGCGGGGCCAGGGTGCATATCGGGGTGAACTATGGATATTTTAGCTGAAAACATTCCACGTGAAAATTTCCAAGACCAAACCGGGATTCGAAACCACGACCTTTGGATCATGAGTCCAGCGCCTTATCCACTAGGTTATGGCGGCCACTACAGAGTTGTCATTTTGGAGCACTTCAATCGAGGAATTGAGAATGCATCGGTAAGTTCATTAAGTACAGGCATCCCTCTATCGACTGTGTATCGTATTACGAAAAAAAATTGTGAGGTAAAATTGATTGAGAGGCAAGAAGGGTTATAGAGCAGGGTGAGGACATCTACCCCAAGTACAGGAGACGCAGGAGTCTGAATGAGGACATACTGGGACTGTGAAGCTTGGGCAGAGAGAAATCATCGTCACCAACCAGTGGGTTGTCCCCTACAACCCTTACCTCCTACATTAGTTCAACTGCCACATCAATGTGGAAATATGCAGTAGCATAAAATTCATCAAGTACGTCCTGAAGTATGTCCACAAGGGCACAGACCAAGCCGTCTTCCAACTCCAAGCCACTCAGGCAGGTGAAGGAGCAGCTCAACAACCTCCAGTCATTGATGAGATCCAAATGTACCAGAATGCCCGCTACGTTGGCAGCATCGAGGCGACCTGGAGACTCCTGGGATTTGACCTGCATGAGCGCCACCCCATGGTGCAGAGACCAGCTGTCCATTTGGAGAATGGACAATGGGTCTACTTCAATCCACACAACGCAGTGCAAAGAGCACAAGGCTCTCCCCCAGATGCAACCCTTACCGCCATCTTTAGCCTATGCTCTCAAGACCCTACAGCACGAGAGCTGAAGTACGTGGAAGTCCCTGAGCACTTCACATTGATGTCCACTCAGAATATGTGGAAGAAACGACAAAGGGGCACTGCAATCCGGCGATTGTACAGTATCAGTCCTCGCCAGGGAGAGTGCTACTTCTTGAGGCTTCTACTCAACGTTATGAAAGGATCCCGTTCGTACGAGGAGCTGAAGATTGTCAACGGCTATGTCCACAACATTTTTCGAGATGCTTGCAATGCTCTTGGACTCCTAGAAGATGACCGCCTTCTACAACTTGCCCGGAGGAAGCCTCCATCTCTCAGAGACCCCGACTGCTGCGTGACTTCTGTATTATCCTGGTGGCTTTCAACCCCAGTAACCCAGGCAACCTGTGGAACCTCTTCAGAGACCATCTTGCTGAAGATTTCCTCTTCCAAGTCCGAAGAGATGTCTATGATGAAGCGCAGTACACAGATGCCATCTACAACCAAGCTCTTACTGTGATTCAGCACAAACTCTTCCTTCTTGGAGGCAAGTCTACAGAGGAGTATGGGATGCCAACAGTCACACAACAACAAACTGCCTCGAGAATACTACCGCGAGACCAATTACGACACTACTGCACTCCGGGCAGCAGCTGATGACCAGCTGAAGAAGCTGACAGCTGACCAGAGAGACGTGTACGACAGCTTTATGACCATGGTTGAGCAGAGGCAGGATCCCACAGCAAGCAGCAACATAATGTTCCTTGATGCTCCATGAGGGACAGGAAAGACCATCCTGAATCTTATCCTGAACAGGATCCGCTCCACAGGCAAAATAGTGCTAGCCACTGCTTCCAGTGTCATTGCCGCTACTCTTTTGCCGGGTGGGCGGACAGTAAATAGCATTTTCAAGGTCCCTCTGGATGCCGACAAGCAAGAAACGCCAACCTGCTCTGTCAAGCGTGGGTCAACGTTGGCCAAAGTCATCAAAGAGGCTGCAACCGTCATAATTGATGAAGCTCCCATGACCCACAAAGCTGTCTACGAGGCCATGGACTCTACGCTGCAGGACATCACCCAAGTGCACAGGCCAATGGGAGGCATCCCAACGCTGTTCTGTGGGGACTTCAGGCAGATCCTCCCTGTCGTCCTCAATGGCACCAGAGCCAACATTGTCAACGCCTGTCTGATAGCCAGGGGGATCTGATAGAAGCAGTCTACCTGGATCTTCATGCTCACTGTGCAGACGCAGACTGGTTAGCGGAAAGGGCCATAATCTCCTCCCTGAACGAGACTGTCAACAGGCTGAACAGAAAAATCGTAGCTGACTTCCCTGGAGAGGAAACTCTGTACAGATCTGTTGACACGGCCAAGAATGATGATGAGGCAGTCCTTTGTCCACAAGAACTCCTGAACTCCATTGAGATTTCTGGACTTCCACCACATGAACTGTTGCTGAAATCTGGAGTCCCTATTATCATTCTCCGCTCACTGGACCCGCCAAAGGTGATCAATGGCACCCGATGTGTCTTCACCAGACTGCACAGGAACGTTGTAGAAGCGAAAATATCATGTGGCCCCCACAAAGGTGAACCGGTGCTGCTCCCCAGAATTCCTCTGGAACCCATGGACTCACCCCTGCCATTCCAGTTCTGACGGCTTCAGTTTCCCATGAAACCAGCTTTCGCTCTGACAATCATCAAGAGCCAGGGTCCGACATTTTCATCCCTTGGGGCAGACCTGACCGTTCCGTGTTTTACACATGGAATGTTCTACGTTGCAGCATCACGAACTGGAAGCGCAGAAACACTGACTATACTTGCGCCAAACAGGGAGACCAGAAATGTCTACCCAGAGGCTCTCCAATAGACATGATACATCGTGAAAATGCAGTCTTTTCACAGAGTTGTCATGTTTGAGTTGGATTTAACGTCCGTGCCCAAATCAAGGATATGCAGATGGCTGGTCCGTCACATTAGACTGACACCTGCGGGGCCAGGGTGGACATCGGGGTGAACTACGGTCATTTTAGCTGGAAACATTCCACGTGAAAATTTCCAAGACCAAACCGGGATTCGAAACCACGACCTTTGGATCATGAGTCCAGCGCCTTATCCACTAGGTTATGGTGGCCCCTACAGAGTTGTCATTTTGGAGCACTTCAATCAAGGAATTGAGAATGCATCGGTAAGTTCACAAAGTACAGGCATCCCTCTATGGACTGTGTATCTATGGAAAAAAATTCGTGAGGGAAAACAGATTGAGAGGCAAGAAGGGAGTGGGCGTCCGAAGAAATTGGGTGAAGTAGATAGGAGGAGGCTGGGGCAATTGGTTCGGCATGGGAAAAACGAAACAAACCCAAGCTGAATTTTATTGTATTGTCTTTTAAGTGGTGAGAGAGAGGGGTGGCCAGACAATTATTGTACAGATATACCCGAGCGAAGCCGGGTACGCCGGCTAGTATATATATATATAATATATAAATGGCAAATTCTGTCTGTGTGTGTGTGTGTATGTACGCTATAGACTCAAAAACGGCTCAACCGATTGTCATGAAATTTGGCAGGTACGTCTGTTGTGACCCGAGGATGGTTTTGGGCTAATCTCTGAAAAAATAAAACCGTTAAAAAACCGTTAGAAAGCTGTTATAACGGTTTCAAAGACATCCTTTTTCCTCTGCTTTTCCTCAAATAGCCGTTGTGACATTGCACAGGTACAGGACTACTTCTCTAAAATTAGAACCGTTATTTGGCAGTTAAAAAACGTTATTTATAACAGTTAAAAACCGTTAAAAACACCAAACCCTATAAAAGAAACTGTTTTAAAACCCGATCTTCTTGAAATTTAGCAGGTATGTCTGTTGTGACCCGAGGATGGTTTGGGGCTAATCTTTAAAGAAATAAAACCGTTAAAAAAACTGTTATAACGGTTTCAAAGACATCTTTTTCCTCTGCTTTTCATCAAATGGCCGTTGTGACATTGCACAGGTACATCGAACCTAGAGGGACATCTCCCGAGTAACATAGGGTCATTGGACAGTTTCTACAACAGTTATTTATGACCGTTAAAAACCGTTAACAACACGTACCCCCCTAAAAACGATCAAAAATACAATCTTTTCTGATGTTGGCGGCAAAGGGAGTCCTCGGATCGCCACCAAACTTGGCATGAGTCTAGAAGGACATACTGTGAATAACATTGGGTCATTCGATAGTTTTTATGACCGTTATTTATCACCATTAAAAAGCGTTATTTTCTAAATTTAGACCTTTCTTGATGAAATTTGGTATACAGGTGTAGTTTTCAATGCTGAACAATGATATACAACTTACACGAACCGAAACTTAAAATTGACCGTTAAAAACCGTTATTATATAAATTTAGACCGTTCTTGATGAAATTCGGTATACAGATGCAGTTTTACACGCTGAACAATGATATACAACTTACACGAACGGAAACTTAAAAATTGACCGTTAAAAACCGTTATTATATAAATTTAGAGCGTTCCTGATGAAATTCGGTATACAGATGCAGTTTTACACGTTGAAGAATGATATACAACTTACACGAACGGAAACTTAAAATTGAGCGTTAAAAACCGTTAAGATCCGTTATTTTCTAAATTTAGACCTTTCTTGATGAAATTTGGCATACAGGTGCAGTTTTACACGCTGATCAATGATAGACAACTAATATAAACAGAAATTTAAAATTGACCGTTAAAAACCGTTAATTTCTAAATTTAGAGATGGTATCACCGTTAAAAAGCGTTATTTTCTAAATTTAGACCTTTCTGTGATGAAATTTGGTATACAGGTGTAGTTTTCAATGCTGAACAATGATATACAACTTATACGAACCGAAACTTAAAATTGACCGTTAAAAACCGTTATTATATAAATTTAGACCGTTCTTGATGAAATTCGGTATACAGATGCAGTTTTACACGCTGAACAATGATATACAACTTACACGAACGGAAACTTAAAATTGAGCGTTAAAAACCGTTAAGATCCGTTATTTTCTAAATTAGACCTTTCTTGATGAAATTTGGTATACAGGTGCAGTTTTACACGCTGATCAATGATAGACAACTAATATGAACAGAAACTTAAAATTGACCGTTAAAAACCGTTAATTTCTAAATTTAGAGATGGTATCACCGTTAAAAAGCGTTATTTTCTAAATTTAGACCTTTCTGTGATGAAATTTGGTATACAGGTGTAGTTTTCAATGCTGAACAATGATATACAACTTACACGAACCGAAACTTAAAATTGACCGTTAAAAAATCGTAGCTGACTTCCCTGGAGAGGAAACTCTGTACAGATCTGTTGACACGGCCAAGAATGATGATGAAGCAGTCCTTTATCCACAAGAACTCCTGAACTCCATTGAGATTTCTGGACTTCCACCACATGAACTGTTGCTGAAATCTGGAGTCCCTATTATCATTCTCCGCTCACTGGACCCGCCAAAGGTGATCAATGGCACCCGATGTGTCTTCACCAGACTGCACAGGAACGTTGTAGAAGCGAAAATATCATGTGGCCCCCACAAAGGTTAACCGGTGCTGCTCCCCAGAATTCCTCTGGAACCCATGGACTCACCCCTGCCATT
>CM065714.1:7829855-7832355 GCA_033310375.1 Conus canariensis | reverse complement strand
GTGTATGTATGTGTGTTAGAGAGACAGACAGACAGACAGGCAAGAGAAAGAGAGACGAGAGAGACAGACAGACAGACAGATGAGAGCGAGAGAGAGACAGACAGATAGACGGGACAGACCGACAGACGAGAGAGATAGGGAAAGAGACAGAAAGACAGACAGACACAGCGACCGACAGACAGACAGACAGTATTCCTTCTGCTTACCCCCTGCAGCAGAGACGCCGCTAGAGAAGGACATGGTCATGACGACCGACAACTCCCAGTCTCGAGATGGTTGACCCAATCAGACGCCTCTCACAGCTGAGGGCAACCAGAGTGCATGCAGTAGAGCAGGCGCCGGTACGGCGTAGCGAACAGCCAAGTTTGGGATTAAGCACAACCTTCAGGCTGAAAGGCGTGTGTCCTCCTCTAACATCCCCCAAAGTGTTCGGGCACTCTTCGTTACGCCCACAACATGTTCACATAGTTTCAAAACGGAGTGACTGAGGGTGGCAAATGAAGCAAAATTTAGAAAGAGAGGGGGTCATTAACCGCCAAGGACATAGACAAAGTAGTCTTGTCCTGTACTTTGTTTATCTATGTCCTTGGCGGTAAATAACCCCCTCACTTTCTAATTTTTTTTTATGTTCACATAGGTTGTTTAGCTCAGTTTAAAAGAGAGAGAGACAGACAGACACAGAGAGCGACACAGGGAGACAGAGAGAGTGAGAGACACAGAGAGAGAGAGAGAGAAAGAGAGGGAGAGAGACAGAGAGAGAGGGTCACAACATATATTGGTGTCTGGTCCCGCACTCCATCAGCGCCGTTGGGATGACGAACAGATGAACTGCTGACTTATCACGTACCAATCACAGGGATGTTTACAGAATTCAGCGAATCAAATAGCCTGACACATGTGTTACATATATCTCGGGAAGAAGAACGACAGAAACAAGAGGTGAACGACGGAGATGATTTTTTAAACAACCTAGTCTCGGATTCAGCTTTTTTTCTGTCTAGAATCCACTTCTCTTTCAGAAGCAAACCAGTGAAAAAAAAAGTTATTTGTAAGGGCTCAGATGAATCGTTACTTTTTGGTTGCTAATTATGTTCCGCCATTATGTTTCCCTATCACTATAAATAGTAACATCCTCTGATTGGTGTTTGAAATTATCAGGATTTTCATTGCCTGCTGCAGTGAAGATGCTTCACCCAGTTGTCTTCACCTCTGATGTTCATGACAAATTTTTTTTTTTCTAATTACGTTCCGCCATTGTTTTCCATATGCACAATAAATAGTAAAATCCTCTGATGGTAATTTAAAATGATCAGCATTTTCATTGTCTGCTGCAGTAATGATGCTGCACCCAGTTGTCTTCTTCACCTCTGACGGTCATGAAAATTTAGTTTTTTTCAAATTATGTTCCGCTATCATTTTCCCTCCTAATGCACTATAAATAGTAACATCCTCTGATTGGTATTTTGAAATGATCAGCATTTTCATCGCGTGCTGCCGTTATGGCGCTGCACCCAGTTGTTCTCCTCACCTCTGAAGGTCTCGAGAGGAGACAGTGCCTGGGTTGTGTGGCAAAAGCTTTTACACGTGTCGACTGGGCACTGTTGCCTGCTCCCTCTGTGTCTCTGTCTGCCCTAACTCTTCTCACTCTTGCACTGAGATACTTTGTGTGAATGCTCCCAACACTCAGACACAGCCTAGGTCGGGTTGACGATTCACAAAGTTCCGACTCTCAGGCATCGTCAAGACTAACCAGGATTCGTCGTCTTGTCACTTCTGTCTAGGATCCGTCATCGCCTGTGGAATCACCGAGGACAGTGCTATGTAGCAGAGAGCCCCGAACCGAGGGTTCAGTTCCTGGTACGTGTTGTCGTTTTTGAGAACCCCGACAAGGCAGGCGTTCGGAATCCAAGAATGAAATGATTAACTGTTGAGATAATGTTCTCTTCCCAGCAAATCCGAACTGCGAACAAAACGAAACCCATAGCGTGCCCGTGTCTCTAGGTTGTTTACCGAAAACTCTTTTAGGTAAATCAGTGCGGGGGTAAGAAGTCACTGGTGGGCTGGGGAGGGACGTGGAGGGGGCTAGGAGAGTGAAGAGGAAGGGGGTTAGCGGGAGGGGGTGGGGGAGAGTGGTGGTGGTGGTCTGAAAACAAGACGAATATCGAGGAGGGTCGAGTTACGGATGTGCAATACGTAGAAGGGTGTAGAAGAGTCGCATTAGGACTTGAAAGATCCTTTCAAACCTTGAGGCAGGCTCAGCCACACAAGCTGCACACTCTGTAAACGCGTGAAAAAGAGCCTTGTAAACATTTTACCAATGCACAGACAGATCAGCTGCGCAGTCTATAAAGACTTGATTGATATTTTGTAAAGATTTATGGACACAGACACACAGGCCGCACAATGTATAAAGGCTTGGAAGATCCTTGTGAACGTGCAGACACGCACAGACACACTACATGCGTTCGGTACAGGCTTGAAAGATTCTTGTAAACAGACC
>CM065714.1:7812355-7827355 GCA_033310375.1 Conus canariensis | reverse complement strand
TCTGAATGGATGTGTATCTTCGGCAACATTACAGAAGTAACCAAAGAACAGAAAAGACGCAACTAGCTGTTGAGGACGAGGTGGACTATGGGGGGATCAAGGTGAAGGTGTTTTGTCCACTTAGGGCTGTGAATAGGCGTCACTTTGTGATCTTTGTTTTCCGTCACTTAAGCATTACAATGCTAGAACTGATACACCGAAGACACCAGACTGATCTCAGAAAACAACAAAGTTCGTCCAGTGTGGAAAATTAGATCAGGGAAACAATTATATGCATGGTCCTGTCCCTCTCTGTCCCATCCACCCTATGTCCATCATCTGTATGCAGTTTGCACATAATGAATCATACAGGCAGTTGACATTTTTTTCCTTTCATTGTTTTTTCTTTTGTGCATTGTTCGTCTGCTCGTTTCCAATATGGGAGTTGTGTAGGCAATTGCCTTTCTGTCTTTTTCTTTTGTTTGTTTTTCTTTTAAAGACTGTTCATCTGCTCGCCCCCTAAAGTGTTCTGCTAAGCTTCCTGGATTGGGTATGCTAAGCTTCCTGGATTGGGTATGGTGTAAAACTACACTTCGACTACTCTTTCAAGGCTCAGAAGCAGACAACGAAAAAGTTGGGGTAACCGATGTCGTGCGGGGGCGGATCGCTTTTTTCCAGATGGGGATGGCAGGTGGGCAGATGGCAGATGTGGTGGGGCAGGGCGATTTCAATCAAAACTGCGTTCGCTTGAAAAAAATATCGTGGAGAGGATGGAGGTGGGAGGGACCAGTACACCCACCCACCCACCCACCACACACACACCCACACACACACACACACCTATCGATCTATCTATCTATCTGTCTGTCTATCTATCTATCTATCTGTCTATAAGTCTGTCTGTCTGTCTATCTATCTATCTGTATGTCTGTCAATCTATTCCGTGCCCAGTAATGCTTTGTCAGTCAAGCTGATCTGCTCAGCAGCGTTTGAAAAAACAGCAGTTCACCTGTTGGACAATGTTGGTCGCCCTGAGTATTGTCTAAAAACAACAGCAGTTCACCTGTTTGGGACAATGTTGGTCGCCCTGAGTGGGACAGTGTTGGTCGCCCTGATGGGACAATGTTGGTCGCCCTGAGTATTGTCTAAAAACAACAGCAGTTCACGTGTTTGGGACAATGTTGGTCGCCCTGAGTATTGTCTAAAAACAACAGCAGTTCACGTGTTGGGACAATGTTGGTCGCCCTGAGTATTGTCTAAAAACAACAGCAGTTCACCTGTTGGACAATGTTGGTCGCCCTGAGTATTGTCTAAAAACAACAGCAGTTCACGTGTTGGGACAATGTTGGTCGCCCTGAGTATTGTCTAAAAAACAACAGCAGTTCACGTGTTGGGACAATGTTGGTCGCCCTGAGTATTGTCTAAAAACAACAGTAGTTCACGTGTTGGGACAATGTTGGTCGCCCTGAGTATTGTCTAAAAACAACAGTTCACGTGTTGGGACAATGTTGGTCGCCCTGAGTATTGTCTAAAAACAACAGAGTTCACGTGTTGGACAATGTTGGTCGCCCTGAGTATTGTCTAAAAACAACAGCAGTTCACGTGTTGGGACAATGTTGGTCGCCCTGAGTATTGTCTAAAAACAACAGCAGTTCACGTGTTTGGGACAATGTTGGTCGCCCTGAGTATTGTCTAAAAACAACAGCAGTTCACGTGTTGGGACAATGTTGGTCGCCCTGAGTATTGTCTAAAAACAACAGCAGTTCACGTGTTGGACAATGTTGGTCGCCCTGAGTATTGTCTAAAAACAACAGCAGTTCACGTGTTGGACAATGTTGGTCGCCCTGAGTATTGTCTAAAAACAACAGCAGTTCACGTGTTGGGACAATGTTGGTCGCCCTGAGTATTGTCTAAAAACAACAGTTAACGTGTTGGGACAATGTTGGTCGCCCTGAGTATTGTCTAAAACAACAGCAGTTCACGTGTTGGGACAATGTTGGTCGCCCTGAGTATTGTCTAAAAACAGCAGCAGTTCACCTGTTGGGACAATGTTGGTCGCCCTGAGTATTGTCTAAAAACAACAGCAGTTCACGTGTTGGGACAATGTTGGTCGCCCTGAGTATTGTCTAAAAACAACAGCAGTTCACGTGTTGGGACAATGTTGGTCGCCCTGAGTATTGTCTAAAAACAACAGCAGTTCACGTGTTGGGACAATGTTGGTCGCCCTGAGTATTGTCTAAAAACAACAGCAGTTCACGTGTTGGGACAATGTTGGTCGCCCTGAGTATTGTCTAAAAACAACAGCAGTTCACGTGTTGGGACAATGTTGGTCACCCTGAGTATTGTCTAAAAACAACAGCAGTTCACGTGTTGGGACAATGTTGGTCGCCCTGAGTATTGTCTAAAAACAACAGCAGTTCACGTGTTGGGACAATGTTGGTCGCCCTGAGTATTGTCTAAAAACAACAGCAGTTCACGTGTTGGACAATGTTGGTCGCCCTGAGTATTGTCTAAAAACAACAGCAGTTCACGTGTTGGGACAATGTTGGTCGCCCTGAGTATTGTCTAAAAACAACAGCAGTTCACGTGTTGGGACAATGTTGGTCGCCCTGAGTATTGTCTAAAAACAACAGTTCACGTGTTGGGACAATGTTGGTCGCCCTGAGTATTGTCTAAAACAACAGCAGTTCACGTGTTGGGACAATGTTGGTCGCCCTGAGTATTGTCTAAAAACAGCAGCAGTTCACCTGTTGGGACAATGTTGGTCGCCCTGAGTATTGTCTAAAAACAACAGCAGTTCACGTGTTGGGACAATGTTGGTCGCCCTGAGTATTGTCTAAAAACAACAGCAGTTCACGTGTTGGGACAATGTTGGTCGCCCTGAGTATTGTCTAAAAACAACAGCAGTTCACGTGTTGGGACAATGTTGGTCGCCCTGAGTATTGTCTAAAAACAACAGCAGTTCACGTGTTGGGACAATGTTGGTCACCCTGAGTATTGTCTAAAAACAACAGCAGTTCACCTGTTGGGACACTGTTGGTCGCCCTGAGTGAGATAATGTTGGTCGCCCTGAGTATTGTCTAAAAACAACAGCAGTTTACCTGTTGGGACAATGTTGGTCATCCTGAGTATTCTTTGTTGGGACATTGTTGGTCATCCTGAATATTCTTTTGAAACGACAGCAGTTCACCTGTTGGGACAATGCTGATCATCCTGAGTATTCTTTTAAAACAACAGCAGTTCACCTGTTGGGACAATGTTGGTCATCCTGAGTATTCTTTGGAAAGAACAGCAGTTCACCTGTTGGGACAGTGTTGTCACCCTGGGTATTCTTTGGAAACAACAGCAGTTCACCTGTTTGGGCAATGTTGGTTACCCTGAGTATTCTTTTAAAACAACAGGAGTTCACCTGTTGGGACAATGTTGGTTGACCTGAGTATTCTTTTAAAACGACAGCAGTTCACCTGTTGGGACAATGTTGGTTGCCCTGAGTATTCTTTTGAAACGACAGCAGTTCACCTGTTGGGACAAAGTTGGTTGCCCTGAGTGTTCTTTTAAAACAACAGGAGTTCACCTGTTGGGACAATGTTGGTCGCCCTGAGTATTCTTGTGAAGGGAATCAGTCGTTTGACCTCGTGACCTTCAGTGTGCCGTTGGCGCATTCTAACCACTCAGTGACCGCTCCGTCTGGCTGATGTGGGAACTAATTCAGCACTCCTACGAGTACTGCATCGCGTCAGTCATGGAGGTCGCTGGTGTTTAGCTGCATCATCACTTTGTCTTCGATCGCTCAGTGAAAACACGGCACGGAAGAGTCTAGACTCGCTCAGAACTCGACGTTGGTCTATAGATAATACAGACTATGAACTGAGCTTCCCAGGGCTGAAGGATCAGTTATGTTATTTATTATAATCCAACGTTCTCTTTTCTCATTCCAGTTTTCTTTCTGTCACAACCCACCTTTTTTTTTCTTTTTTTTTTTTTTTTTTTTTTTTGTGTTAATCTTTGCGAATTCATTGTTGTTATGACTGAGGAATTCTTGGCGAGGATTTGTTTTCTCCCACTACTTACTTGTTCAACATATTATTGTTTGGTCCATCAGTGTGAGATTGCATCTCTTAGGAGATCCAAGTAAAAACTGTTCTTTACAATTCTTAGATGCTGTCGGCACTGAAGTGACTGACAGTCCTAGGGTTATGGAACAGTAGAGCTAACCACTCGGACTGTTGGCACCTTTTGACCTCCCTTACATCCTGAATTGGACCCTCAAGCATTGGGCTAAAAAAAAACTCTCTATATTTTTTGTCAAAATTCTCCAGATAATGAGTTTAGTCTTAAGGAACTTCTTTTTTTTCGTTTTACTTTTCAGCCTATTACTGGCTGCTTTGGGGGTGCTCTTGGATTTCGTTTTTGAACCCTTGATGGTGAGAATACCACAGGATTGTAGGTGGTATGTCTGCATTGGACCCCAAGGGAGGACCCATTCGATCAGGCATGTCTCACTGATGAGTCTTGATCAGCGGACGAAAGGCCTCAGGGCAGGCGATATGAATGGTTCTGTTTTCAGGACGGACTGTGACTGTCCCCATACGCTGCGTGATATGTATCTTCTGACGCAGTTGTTTTTTTTTTAATTTCTGTAGCTTACAGCGTCCTCCCTTTTTTCTTTCTTTTCTAATCTGTGCAGAGTCATTGTGTAATGATGGAGAAATTGTTAGCCTGCACTTGTTTTTCCCACTGCTTACTTATAAATAACAGTATATATGTATATATATAAATATATAGATAGTGTGTGTGTGTGTGTGTGTGTGTGTGTGTGTGTGTGTGTGTGTGTGTGTGCGCGCACGCGCGCGCGCGCAACACAAAACTAATTATACAGCTCTTCTGCATTGGCACCGCTCACATTGCAGGTTTGCTTCAACTGGTTTTGAAAAGTCTTAAAAGATTTTCGTGTTAAACCACAATAAGAAAGCAATGAACAGGACTCTTCGACTAGTTCATGAGTTTATTCCTTTTCTGGCCCAAAACCATTGTGACTGGTGACTTCAAGCAAAACTACACTGGCTGAAAAGTTGTTGAGAGGATGGGGATGGTGAGGGGATCAGCACATACATAGATACTGTTACCACTCTGCCCGGGGCAGCTCAGTCCAATTTCTGTAGTATGTATACGCCAAGGCCCAGTCCTGAGCCGTTACAAACGCTTTCGTATTTTCACAGAACGATTGAAAACGATTCTTCTTACTTCTGGCTGACGTTTCGCCAGATGGCTTATGCCAGGCCTGGAAAAAAAAACCTAGCTGCTTTATTTTACATAAAAAGTTTGGTTTAACTGAGTGACTTGTTTAGTCTGGTGGCCATTATATTTATTTATTCATTATTCCGAAAAACAAAAGAAAGTCAAATAAGAGAGATAAGGTTATGATAAAAACATATCGTGGTCTGAAATTTTCCCTTTGAAACTTGTGTGACTGGGGTATCACGGATGTTTACGACAATATCAAATAACTAAGGATCGGCCTGTAGCTAGGCAGTTGCCGTTTGGAGAGTCAGCTGCCAGTTGAATGCGAAATCCCCGTGCCCAATTGCACTGGTAGTGTGAAAATCCGACAGCCGCTATACTCCAAACCTAGTTTCAATAGATTGCAGCCTGTGTATGTCTGGCCATTGAATCTCCGTTCCCTGGTAAATGTGCATAACGACTCATTGAATAGCGTCTTCTGAACGCCGCTTTCTAAACACTCTGACAAAGATTGAGGTTTGAAGCCGATCCATTTTGTTTTTCTGAGCACAAACGCTCAAAAGCAGAGGGCACACTGGTGTTTCTATTTTCGGTGCATGGGGGAACGTGACGACCCGTCTCACAAAAGGCGCCTTTTGCACAGCGGATGTTCCTTCCTTTATGGTTGGAGAAAGGAGGAAACAACTCCATGCCCTCACGTTGCAGGCACAATTTTTCGATGAAGGTTGTTTGCTGATGGTATACACCGTGCGTTAGGTTAGAGTACGGATCTGGGATAGTGTGAGGTTTTGAGAAGCCCGTAGTCAAGTGGTTAGAGGTTTGTTTACTGATGTTATACACCGTGCGTTAGGTTAGAGTACGGATCTGAGATAGGGTGAGGTTTTGAGAAGCCCGTAGTCAAGTGGTTAGAGGTTTGTTTACTGATGGTATACACCGTGCGTTAGGTTAGAGTCCGGATCTGGGATAGTGTGAGGTTTTGAGAAGCCTGTAGTCAAGTGGTTAGAGGTTTGTTTACTGATTGTTACACCGTGCGTTAGGTTAGAGTACGGATCTGGGATAGTGTGAGGTTTTGAGAAGCCCGTAGTCAAGTGGTTAGAGGTTGTTGCGGAGCCGACGGTCGTGGGTTCGTATGCGCGTGAGGCCTGATTTTTTTTTTTTTAAACTTGAAAATCCTCTCTGTCAGTCCAACAGTAAATGGATATGTATTTCAGTTCAGGGAAGATTAAAGGCGGCGGGAGGAGAGGGATTGGCTCTAACTTCCCTTTTGCCGTGCCCCATACAGTGAACCTCTGACAATTCACTGCCTCAGTAGCCATTAAGCGATAGGACGTTAACCTTTTTACCCTAGGTTAGATGTGGGTTAGAAGAGTTGAGGTCACGTTTAGGTATGGGATAGGGTCATGCAGTCTGGAGTTACAATGTCTTTCGCTTTTCCTCCTGAAGTCCCATCTCTAATACCTAAACACGCTTGCTAATTCCCCAAAGATTCCCATTCTCACCCCTAGCCCTAACGACATACACCTTTGATTGAATTTGTATCAAAGATGAAATCCGTTATGAACGAAAAAAAAGCCGAACTACGGACAACAGGTTGTTGAAGCTTCATCTTTGTTTGCATCTCCGTCTGTTCAAGAAACGGTTAAAAGATCGAGTGTACTGGTCTGTTCATCGAGCTCGTGGCTGTTCAGCGAATGGTCAGTTGGCCTAATACGTTCATTTTGTTGCTGGACGGGGCAGGGGAAAGGGGGTGGGGTGGGTGGGGGGGGGGGGGGGGGAAGAGGAAAACGGAGAAGAGGGAATTTTTTCGCCTTCAAAAGGAGGATTTTGTCTCTGCCTCATCTTCCGTGCACTTCAGAGGCATTAAACCCACGCCGTCGACAGCCACAGCCTGGCTTGCCCCGCCACAGCCCCGGCTCCGGCAATCTACAGGGAGCAGTTAATATTTAGTCGTTTGTAAGGCAACCCACCAGAGGAGACACTGCTCTGCTGCCGAGTCACGTCGGTGGTGTTCCGTGGTACTATTCTGATCCATCATACGCAGGACACTACCTACTAAGCCCCCCCACCCCCCACCTACTGACGACACTAATTGCTGAGTCGCGGAGCCAGCGTGAGTGAGTTCTTCCTCCGGAGGGCGGCGCCAGCACGTCCGTCCAACGACAGGTCCCCAAGTCGGAACTGTGCACAAGTTCGCGGTCGTTTGATATTCGTGAAAAGAGTATGTTGACGGAAAACATATATATCACTCGTACAAGCTTTTGAAAAACGAAGGATTTAAAGTCTTGGTGATCCTATCGTGTCTTGGCCAACCCATTCATGGAAACCATGCAGCTTGCAGGCATTAAATGTAGCGAAGAAACAACACGACAATCAGGTGATTGATTTATCACCTGGAGGACAGGCACTTGTCTCGGAGGAAAGACTGCTCGATGGCGTCGTGTAAGGAGGTGAGGGCACATGTCCCCACCTCTCTTCCCCCATTTCCCTCAAACACACACACACACACACACACACACACACACTGGAGGTGTCAGCAAAGGCAACGCTGGCTTATCATGTGCTTAGCAAAGCTCATGGTAAGATGCGGCGAAAGGAAATGAAAAGAGGAAAAAAACGAGGAGGAATATTTCTGCATATAAAGATATGTTCTAAATTGATTTAAACAAATGGATTAATTTGTTCATCATTTCTTTTCAGGAACTGTTTCCCCAGTTAGACCACAGACGCTTAGTTTACCTTTTATTTTCTTTGCTTTAAAGTGAGAGGGCCGTAGGCATAGTTTGTATTTTGTAAGCAGACCTGAGGTCGCGGAGACTGTAAGATTTTGTGGCTTGCTGTGGCCAAAACCAGGAAAGATAATTGTGTTATGGGTCCATGAGAATCTGGTTATTTTTTGTTTGCAGAACGAAATTTTTGTGTGGCACCGTTTGAGGCCAACTTTTAAGAATAAAAGTATTTGAGTCCGCAAGGACCTGGTTAATATGTATTGAAACTTGCGTGATTAAGAGAAACCCTAGTTAAAAGTATTTCATGTGAAAAAGTGTAAAAATTTAGTCAATAGGTTTCATTTAGAAAGAGAGGGTGTTAGTTACCGCCAATGACATTGACAAACAAAGCACATGACAAGACACGATGCATTTCAACCACTTGGGTCTTCTTCAGGCGAAAAAATAAATCACATTTTAACATTTAAGACAGTACAAACAAAGAACGAAAATGACTCATCTGTTGTTAGTCCATGTGGTGGGGAGAATAGCCGCTAGGCGGCTGGGTTGGAAAGTGGGGTCTGTGTTGTATGAGTTAATCATGTTGAGTGTGTGGGTTGTGTCTTTGAGGTATGTGGGGAGGCTTTGTACTATGGGTTGAAGGAGGAAGTCTAGGTATTGCGAAATGTGTTCAGTGGGGCAGCTGCAGGCAGAAACAATGGGTCTGCCGGGTGTGTTCATTTTGTGTATTTTGGGGAGTAGGTAGAAGGTGGGCTGTTTGGTGTCTGTCATAATGAGGAGTTTAGCTGTAGTGGGTAGATTGTTGAGTCTGATTTCTTTTTTGATTGAGTTAGCAATGAGTTTCTGGTGTTGAGGGAGGGGTGATGTTGTGAGTGGTGTGTAGAAATTTGTGTTGGATAGTTGTTTTTGTGCTTCTGCTATGTATAGTTGTTTGTCCCAAACTACAACTGCACCACCCTTGTCTGCTGGTTTGATGACAATGTCCTGTCGTTCTCTTAGTGATTTGAGGGCTTTTTGTTGGTTTTGTGAAAGGTTGCAGTGTCGGACAGGTTTGGATTTGATCCGGCTGATGTCTATTTTGCATGTTTTTATGTAGAGTTCAACTTCACTGGATTTGTTAGAGTGTGGTTGGCGGAGTATTGGGGTTTGAAATAGTTGAGTGAGGGTGTCAGAGTTTTGGGGTGGTGGGGGCCTGGGTATGTTTTCAAGTGCTGCCATCCAACGAAGTTTCCTAAAAAACCTTTCCACATCAATGTGGTTCTGGTAATTGTTGGTGGTGGGTTGAGTTGGGATGAATTTAAGTCCTTTTGTTAAGACTGATCTTTCATCGTCAGAGAGGGGGAGGTTGTCAGGGATGCAGTAGACAAGATGGTGGTGGTGATCAGATGTGGTAGTGGGGTCAGGATTGTGGGTTGGGGAAGCAGAATGGTCCCGGCGAATAGTTGTTTGTTTGTTTAGTAATTGTGATAGTTTGTTTTGTTTGGTCTGGTTGCAGTGGTTGTAAATGAGTTGGTTGTGTGTATGGATGAGTTGTCTGAGTTTGGAGGCAGAGGCTGTGGGCATGATAATTGTGGTTTGTTATTTGAAATGTTGGAGAAGGTTGGAGAGAGATTTCAGGGTGGAACTGAGTGTTTTTATATGTGCCAACATGAGTTTACGACTGGCCCGGAAGAGAATCTTTTTGGTGGTAGTGATGAGAGTGGTGTTGTGGAGGTTGGAAGGGGTGTGGGAAAGTGAGAAGCCACGAGGTGTGATGTGTAGTTTAAGACATTGTTTAAGAAAGTTGAAATGGGATGCTGATTTGGTTTTCTGAAACTGTGTTTTGGCATAGCCTAGTGCGAACGGTTGGATGGTGGGTGGTAGAAACTGAATGGACCTGCAGAAGCTGGCATGGGTACGGGAGAAAATTTGGGCAGTTGGCATTGTGTTGTGGTGTTAGTTATTGTTGGCCAGGTAGTGGGACAGAGACGAGTGGGGAATCAAGAATGCAAAATGACGATTGAAAGTGTGTAGAAGAAATGGAGGTGACGGAGAATAGAAGGTGGGACAATCAAAATCAAAACAAAATCTGAAACAAATGGAGGACAGTGGGAATGAGAAGTGGTAGACAGCGTTCACAAGTACACGGTAGGGAGTGGAAGACGTGACGTGGAATACAACACAACAAAGGGTGACAGCGTTCACAAGTACACGGTAGGGAGTGGAAGACGTGACGTGGAATACAACACAACAAAGGGTGACAGCGTTCACAAGTACACGGTAGGGAGTGGAAGACGTGACGTGGAATACAACACAACAAAGGGTGACAGCGTTCACAAGTACACGGTAGGGAGTGGAAGACGTGACGTGGAATACAACACAACAAAGGGTGTCAGGGTTGACAGGTACACACACAAAAAAAGGGCGAAAACAGGACGTGAAATACAACACAACAAAGGCTGTCAGCCTTCACACATATATCTGGAACAGGAGACGTGACGTGAAATACAACACAACAAAGGCTGTCAGCCTTCACACATATATCTGGAACAGGAGACGTGACGTGAAATACAACACAACAAAGGCTGTCAGCCTTCACACATATATCTGGAACAGGAGACGTGACGTAAAATAGAGTGTGGAAGACGAGACGTGGAGTACAACACAACAAGGCTGTCAGCCTTCACACATATATCTGGAACAGGAGACGTGACGTAAAATAGATTGTGGAAGACGAGACGTGGAGTACAACACGACAAAGGGTGTCAGCCTTCACAAATATATCTGGAACAGGAGACGTGACGTAAAATAGAGTGTGGAAGACGAGACGTGGAGTACAACACGACAAAGGGTATCAGCCTAGCGGCTATTCTCCCCACCACATGGACTAACAACAGATGAGTCATTTTCGTTCTTTGTTTGTACTGTCTTAAATGTTAAATGTGATTTATTTTTTCGCCTGAAGAAGACCCAAGTGGTTGAAATGCATCGTGTCTTGTCATGTGCTTTGTTTGTCAATGTCATTGGCGGTAACTAACACCCTCTCTTTCTAAATTTTGCTTCGTTCTCCGCCGTCAGTCACTCCATTTTGAAACAATAGGTTTCAGTTAAAAGGGGAGCTCTCTTCTGTTTGACTGGTTGTGTGTCAACGTGAAGTGAGCGGCTCTGACACCCCATAAACTTGTCGATACTAACGGCTTTAAGGCAAATTTCATCAAGGACATAGCCGTGAGAGCAGGACATGAAGGATATGAGGCCATCTTTTTAATGCTGATTGATGAGGAATGAGGATCATGAAGATGACGCTACAGAGATCCATTCTGGTCTGAAAGTGCATCACAGGACAGTACTTCACTCTTACGTTTATAACATATCCCGGCGTCAACCAGGCCCGAGAGATACAAGCATCTGCAGTGTTGGTAAGAAGATTTACAGCAACGCTCGCAGAAACTCATCCGTTAAGTGGATGAAACTCGACTGTATGGTCCCAAGTCTTCCCAACTGATCCCATAGCAAACTTAGCTCCCGGTAGGAACGGTCATGGCGGAAAAAACACCACAAAGAAATTGATCTGATGGAAATCGAACCCACGACCTCCCAGCTGGGAGTCAGTTACGCTAAACACTGCACCACTGCGGCTGGTTCAAAAGGAGGATGGTTCCTGCCAACAATATCTGTCCATAATAACCCCCTTTCTTATGGGTTATAACATACATCGATTAGATTATCTATACCCACCCCCACCCTCCATCTTCCCTCTCTTTCTTTCTCTCCCAGACAGACACGCTCACACACACACACACACACACACACACACACACACACACACACACACACACACACACACACACTAGCGCGCTGGCGCACCTCTAGCCCTCGCATCCATAATTACTCCCCTTTCTGCCTATCATAATTACAACACTTACTGGACTGTGTACCTCTCTGGCTGGTGTGCATGTCGTTGATTAGCCACTTCCTTGACCATTACGGCGACCCAGGCCAGATTATAGCCCATCCAGGATGTAGGTGGGTACAGAATGGTTTCAGGGCACTTTACACGCTGCGTAGTGAACAGCCCTGGGTCCCCTAACGACCAGGATTAGAAGCGCGATATTCCATGTGGTTTGGGTCCTGGAAGTCTGAAAAATGCTACCTTTTCCGCATAGGTATTTCTGTTACAAGCAGGCAAAGCAAAACGTATAGATCTCTGTGTGTGTGCGCGCGCACGCACGCGCACACACACACACACACACACACACACACACACACACACATGTACACACAAACACGCGCGCGCACGCACGTGCGCATGCACGCACGCGCACACACACACGCAAGCACACACACGCACACACACACACGTGGCTGAATATCAAAGCCTACCCAGGTCCTGGCCAAAGTTGGAGCAATGAACAATGTTCGTTTTTCTTTCACCCCATTTTAGGGAGTATGGTGGATAATAGCAAATAGCCATCTTAGAGGATTTTCGAAAAAAATCAAATGAACAGTCACAATACATTGCATGGTTAAATCAAGAAGTCAAAGACAATATTCTTGTGTATCAAGCTAGACAGTATTTCATATAAAAGTAGGGATAACCAAATTTCGTTAGACACTTCCTCGAAGTTTAGCTACTGAACAAATGACAAAGACTAGATATTGAGCGTAGTTCTTCAGTTTTGATGACGCTTGACTGCATATTTGGGCAAACACAAAATTCATATTGCATATAGTTCATTCATTTTGCAGTGTCTGCATATGGTCGTCTCTTTTTCTGTTTTAAGCTTGTAATTACAAAAACGAAATGTTACCAAATTTGATCTGGTTATTGTGTAACTTTGTGTATTGAATCTTTCTGCGCGACGAGCAGATTTCAGGTGTTGGTAAACAAAGCGTTTCAGTGTTACTTCTTTCAAGAGACTTCCTGCTGCGTTTGGATGAGCGAGTCTTTCAAACTGTTCTCCACGTTGTTAGACAAGGATGATAAACTTGTGAAACTTTTGTGAATCCTAAACACGTTCACGACCAGTTTCCGTACACACACACAAAAAATGCTTTAATGCCCTTAAGCCTCTTCGACATCATATCTGATGTTGTTTTTTTTAATGAAATAAAAGAAAAAAGATTTTTTTTTAAAAACCTCGAGCGCATTGGTTCATAAATATTGACACAAACATTCGTCCTATTTCGCTGTAAGACATTTGGCCGTAAATGGGAAGGGGTAGGGGGGGGGGGGGGGGAGGGAGGGGTATGCGCCACAGACCTTGGGATACACCCACATCACGTAGCAGAAAACCAGCCGGGGGCCATGATTTTCAGCGTCTGTCGTCTTGATGTCAGTGTCCTATGTTCCAGAGTCTGCCGTTCTGCAGGTAGGGTGATGGGGGTGGAGTGAGGGTGGGTGATGGGGGTGGGGTGAGGGTGGGTGATGGGGGTGGGGTGAGGGTGGTTGATGGGAGTGGGGTGAGGGTGGGTGATTGGGGTAGGGTAATGGGGGTGGGGTGAGGGTGGGTGATGGGGGTAGGGTGAAGGTGGGTGATGGGGGCGGGGTGAGGGTGGGTGATGGGGGTGGGGTGAAGGTGGTGATGGGGGTAGGGTGATGGGGGTGGGGTGATGGGGGTAGGGTGGATGGGGGTGGGGGTGATGGGGGTGGATGAGGGTGGGTGATGGGGGTAGGGTGATGGGGGTGGGGTGATGGGGGTAGGAGTGAGGGTGGGTGTGGGGGTGGGGTGAGGGTGGGTGATGGGGGTAGGGTGAGGGTGGGTGATGGGGGTGGTGAGGGTGGGAGGGTGGGTGATGGGTGGGGTGGGGTGAGGGTGGGTGATGGGGGTGGGGTGAGGGTGGGTGATGGGGGAGGGTGAGGGTGGGTGATGGGGGGGTGAGGGGGTGAGGGGAGGGGGGGGGGTGGGTGAGGGTGGGTGATGGGGGTGGGGTGAGGGTGGGTGATGGGGTGGGTGAGGGTGGGTGATGGGGTAGGGTGAGGTGGGTATGGGGTACGGTAATGGGGGTGGGGTGAGGGTGGGTGATGGGGGTGGGGTGAGGGTGGGTGATGGGGGTAAGGTGAGGGTGGTGATGGGGGGTGGCGTGAGGATGGGTGATAGGGGTAGGGTGATGGGGGTAGGGTGAGGGTGGGTGATATGGGTAGGGTGATGAGGGTGGGTGATGGGGGGTAGGGTGAGGGTGGGTGGGGTGAGGGTGGGTGATGGGGGGCAGGGTGAGGGTGGGTGATGGGGGGTAGGGTGATGGGGGTGGGGTGATGGGGGTAGGATGAGGGTGGGTGATGGGGGTAGGGTGAGGGTGGGTGATGGGGGCAGGGTGAGGGTGGGTGATGGGGTAGGGTGATGGGGGCAGGGTGAGGGTGGGTGATGGGGTAGGGTGAAGGGGGTGGGTGAGGGTGGGTGATGGGGGTAGGGTAATGGGGGTGGGGTGAGGGTGGGTGATGGGGGTGGGGTGAGGGTGGGTGATGGGGGCAGGGTGAGGGTGAGTGATGGGGGTAGGGTAATGGGGGCAGGGTGGGGTGATGGGGGTGGGGTGAGGGTGGATGATGGGGGCGGGGTGAGGGTGGGTGATGGGGGGTAATTAGGTCTACGTTCCGGCTTTGGTACACCGGGCCGCCATGCCTACTTCATTCCACCAGAGGTGCAGATTTCCCAACTCCATGCAACCCCCCCCCCCCCCCCCCCCGAAATCCCACCTCTCCCCATCCTCTTCCCCGCCCCACTCCTTCCCCTTGCCACATTGGCTGGTGCACTGACCATAGTGAGGCCCTGAGGTCTAAGCCAGAGTCGGTTGCATGTTGAGCAATGGCGTGAGGCCTACATGTTGGACGGAGCGTGTGTAACCTGAACCTTCTTCCATACCACCACCACCACCACCACCACCCACCCCCTGCAGAGAACTTCCTGGGTCGGCGGCACCCGGGGTGCTTTTTGCCAGGGTGAGGGCTGGGGGGCACTTCCTTCTTGAGGTCAGTGCTGTTTCTGTGGCTGTGTGCGGTCACCGTGTTTCGCCGTCCTCGGGGCCATTGGCGGGGGGGGGGGGGGGGGGGGGGGGCTTGACGGCGTCGTCATTCCGC
>CM065714.1:7804855-7807355 GCA_033310375.1 Conus canariensis | reverse complement strand
AAGAACATCAGCTTGCTGTTGTCTCAACTTCAGTGCACGAGAAACGGTGCAAAGTCACGATGTTTTCCAGAAACCACTGGGGACAAGAACAATCAGCTTGCTGTTGTCTCAACTTCAGTGCACGAGAAACGGTGCAAAGTCACGATGTTTTCCAGAAACCACTGGGGACAAGAACAATCAGCTTGCTGTTGTCTCAACTTCAGTGCACGAGAAACGGTGCAAAGTCACGATGTTTTCCAGAAACCACTGGGGACAAGAACAATCAGCTTGCTGTTGTCTCAACTTCGTGCACGAGAAACGGTGCACAGTCACGATGTTTTCCAGAAACCACTGGGGACAAGAACAATCTGCTTGCTGTTGTCTCATTTTTAGTGAACGAGAAAGGCGCGCGCGCGCGCGCGTGTTATGTTTGTTTGTATGTGTGTGCGTGCGTGTGCATGTCTGTGCGTGAGCGCGCGCGCGTGTGTGTGTGTGTGCGTGCGTGCGTGCGTGCGTGCGTGCGTGCGTGCGTGTGTGCGTGTGTGTGTGTGTGTGTGTGTGTGTGTGTGTATCTCTCTGTGTGCGTGCATGCGTGCGCGCGCG
Organism: Conus canariensis; assembly: GCA_033310375.1. Classification (NCBI taxonomy): domain Eukaryota; kingdom Metazoa; phylum Mollusca; class Gastropoda; order Neogastropoda; family Conidae; genus Conus; species Conus canariensis. The sequence goes on along the minus strand of CM065714.1, from coordinate 7,806,773 downwards.
CATGCACGCGTATGTGGGTGTCTATGTGTGTGTGTGTGTGTCTGTATCTCTGTGTGGGCTTGCGCGTGCGCGCGCACGCGTATGTGTGTGTCTGTGCGCGCGCGGCGCCCTCATGTCCTTGTATGTTTGTGTGAGTGTGTGTATGGGTGCGTGTATGTGTTGTTGTTGTGAAAGAAGTGCAAGAGAATATGAGCATTGATCATTTTGGACAGATCGTGCAGTTCGTGATGTACTCAGAAGCGGTTTGTTCTTCCCCTTTCCACAGTGGCAACTCTGCTGAGACCGGCGAAAGGTTCTCCTATAAAAGGAACGTTCCTAGCAATATAGGCTAATAAGGTCAAATACGTGATCGTTTTTTTTTTGTTGTTTTTTGTTTTTGTTTTGTTATTATTTTCTTTACATCGTTGTCTGTTTCCGTCTTATGGTTGGGTTTCGGTCCTTTTCATATAATTCTCTTCCATAAAGTCGGGAAAAGAATTGAGGGTGGGGAGGGGGACTTACACCTTCACTTTTAACAACCTACGATTTTTTTTGTTAGTTTTTAAATTAGGTGCGTAACACCCTTGATAGAAGGAGCCAAGAGTACCAGCGACACGGTTGTTTCAAGCTGCTTGTTCCAGACCCAGATGGGAGTGGGAAGAAACGAATTTGTATGGAATACTTTATTCGGCATTGGAATCAGTCGCAGCCGATGGGGGTGGTTTCTACGCTGCCGAGTTGGAGCGATAGTGATGCTGGACGGCAAGCCCACCGCTGCCTGGTTGCTCATGATCTTGCCTAGCTTCGCCAGCATCGCGACCTCTCTTCGATGCCGGAGGGAGGGCCAGTGCCAGATCTCCACCACAGCTGAGACACTGGATGTGTTGTGGTGGTGGCTGACTACACGTCTTGCAGCTCTTGCGAAGACTTATTCTGTGCCACCTCAGTGGCATGGCACTAGTTGATTTCAACACGGTGACAACCCTGATATGGCCCTTTGCGGTCGGCTGGGCTATAAGCAAGGTTACCTTACCTTACTTTGCCTTACCTTACCTTACCCACGCCGTTCATTCCATTTCGGCCCCCCCCCCCCCCCCCCCCCCCCCCCAGCCACAGACTGGCCTGTCCCGCCGCTGGCCCGACATGGACGGCCTCCATGTGGTCGATGTTAATTCGAGGTTCTCATTCTGGGGTGTGGCGACCGTCTGGATGAGGCGGCTGGAATATCTGCCAATTAAAAGAAGGAAAAAACTTTTTTTCCGAAAGAAACCTGATGTTTAATGTAGATGGAGTGTGTCCTTCTTCCTCATGTGTGTGTATGTGTGTGTGTGTGTGTGTGTGTGTGTGTGTGTGTGTGTGTGTGTGTGTGTGTGTGTGTGTCCATGTGTGCATGTGTGTGTATGTGTGTGTGTGTAATTGTGACACGAAGACTTAAATCTACGATGAACGTGTTACGATTGTGGTAGCGGACATCAAAGCGTCTCCTGACATCAATATGAATAAGGCGTTCTCTTTGGTTAGAACAAAGAGTCGGTTCCAATAATCGGCTGATAATCCTGACGCAAACGTAGAGAACTATAAAATAGGCATTCTGGCTCACCCACCTCCGCCAGCTCCAACCGGCTGAAGCCGGTTTCGCTGTTGCTCCGCGGCTTACCCAGAATGCCTATTTTATAGTTCTCTAATAGTAAACACTTTACAAACATACATAATGTGTAGGATTATCTGTTTTTAACACTAATTTAGAAAACTTTTGAGACTTTAGTTTTTGCTTAATCCTTCGTTTTTCTTGATCGTCTTCAATAACATCATTTTCACGCATACATTCATCAAATGCGTCTCTGTCTTTCATGTGAAATAAAACTACAGTCTTTAATTGTTCTCTAAAGTCTTTTAAAACTGAGTTATATTTTTGACATAAAATCCACACACTTATCCC
>CM065714.1:7798215-7804755 GCA_033310375.1 Conus canariensis | reverse complement strand
ATTATATTTCTGCGCCTGGGATGAGCTGGGACGCTTTCTTAAAATTTACTGGAGTACAAATTGATTTATTGTCTGACCTGCCAATGCTTCAGATGATTGAAAACGGATTGCGTGGGGGAATCAGTATGGCGTCGCACCATTACTGTAAAGCAAACAACAAATACTTGGACGACTATGATCCAAGTAAAAGGACTAACTATCTTATGTATTTAGATGCAAACAATCTGTATGGTTGGGCAATGGCGCAATCACTTCCATTACGCAACTTTAAAATGTACACTGTAAAAGACATTCAAAAGTTTTTAAAATGGCTACCTACTCTAGAAGCTGATCGTAAAAGAGGTCTCATTCTAGAAGTTGATTTAGAATATCCTCATGAACTTCATGATTACCATAATGACTATCCATTAGCGGCAGAAAGTCTAAAGATGGCAATGACAGAACCGCCTAAACTTGTGCCTAATCTTCGTGACAAAAAAAATTATGTCTGTCATTACAGACTTCTTCAATTTTATTTAAGACATGGTTTAAAGTTGACAGCTGTTCATCGTATAATTGCTTTTGATCAAGAACAGTTCATGAAACCATACATCATGAAGAACACTGATCTCAGAACTAAATCCGCAGATGCTTCAGAAAAAGACTTTTTCAAGTTGATGAACAACAGCTGTTTTGGAAAGACTATGGAAAATCCGCACAAGCGTAAAGATGTTAGATTGGTCACCAGAGAAAACGTTGCAATTAAGTTGACTTCAAAACCTAATTATCAGGACTTCAGAAGATTTCATGATCAGCTTTTTGGCATAATGATGAAAAAAAAGAAAGTCAAATTGGACAAACCTGTTTTTATTGGGTTTACTGTTTTAGAGCTGTCGAAGCTTTTGATGTTAGAATTTCTTTACGACTACTTTAAACCCTTGTATCCAGAGTCCAGAGTTCTGTACACAGATACAGATTCCTTTGTAATCGTCATCCCTACTGAAGATTTTTACAAAGACATGGAATTAGAAGTAGCAAAAGAGCATGCTGGATGGTACGACACATCTGATTACCCTAAAGATTCACCTTTGCATTCAGTTATTAATAAGAAGGTTTTAGGTAAGATGAAGGATGAATTATCTGGAGAGGTGATCAAGGAGTTTGTTGGTTTGAGGTCGAAAATGTACAGTCTTTCAAGCCAAAAAAAAGTTGTTAAAAAAGCAAAGGGAATATCTCGTAGTGTTGTGCAGTCAAGCATAACCCATGACAACTACAAAGAAGCATTGTTTGGCAATAAGACTTTTCATCATGACAATTACAAGCTGCGATCTAATCTGCATGAGATTAACACAACAGTTGTAACAAAACGGTCTCTTGACCGCACTAACACAAAAAGAGTATTTGTTAATCCAGAGTTTTCATATGCAATTGGTCATTGGAGAATAGTATAATCATATGTCTTTAGGCTTATATTTTTCAGCAATCGCACGTTCAATTATATCATCATCTAATTTAGCAAAATTAATATTATTTATTAATGCTAGATGTGCTTTAATTTTTTTTGTCATTTCACAATATTCATGTTTCCATAAATCAAAATAAAAGCTTTGGGGTTTAAAGCGATTGCCTGGCGATTGTTCTAGCCAGAGATTGTCAATCTTCTCAAATACTTCTTTAATGATATACTGATACTCAAATAAATCTTGCATTAATTTTAAAGACTTTTCCTTTGTCATTTCTGCCATTTCCCTTTGAGCTTCCATTTTAAACCCACTTGTATTTGCGTAGATTAAAACAGTTCGTTAAGCTTAACTATATCATCACCCAATTCAACCAAATTATTATCCATTACTGCTAAATGCGCTCGAATTTTTTTATCTTTTTAATATATTCTTGCTCCCAATCAAAATTTGAGGTTTTGTCTAGCATGGCATGATCAATCTTCTTAAATATTAGTCTAATAGCAAGATTATAATCAAATATTTCTCGCATTATTTCTAAGACTCTTCCTTCACCATTCTTGCTTCCAGTGCCATTTTACGTAAGGATTCTTCCTTTTCCATTCTTGCCGCCATTTTAATTTAAATTAAAAAATAATTAAGCGACTGGAACTGTGTCTGGAGGGATTATCTGCAGTTCTTCCTTCACAAAAGATCTTCGGGGGGCTGGTCGTTTTGTTGTGTCAGTTTCTCGTAAATAATACACGGGCGGATTCATTTTCACAATTTTTTTTATCTCATATGGATCAACACTCCAAACTGGATCTGTTGCCCTGATGCGAGTGTCCCCTTCCGCTTCTCCCGGCGAATAAAGGTATCTCACTTTCAAACCAAATGGTAATAGTTTGCTTGATGAAGACTCTCCTTCAACAACATTTATTGTTTGTTTTCTGATTGCTTGTACTGGTTTTAGACCTTTAAATTCTTCATTATTCATTGCGCGCAAAACTGAGGGCAGTCTTCTAACCCATTCTGTGTTCGAGAATTGTCAATCAGCTCTCTGTGATACTGGTAGGAGAAAAGTCTTTCAGATAACTGTTTGTTAAAGTTTTCAACCAAAGCCTGTGATCTGTGAACACCCGGAATGCCTCTTTTAATAGTAACTCTATGTTTTAACAATAATTGATTCACTTGACCTTTAAATTCTTTTCCATCATCGACTTGAATCATGCGAGGATAAGTTAAGGGTCCTCGTTGATATATCAGTTGTATAGCGACAGCAACAGCAGAAGCACTCTTTTGTGTTAATGGTTCAGCATCTTTGTATCTTGAAGCTATGTCAATGACTGTAAGTGCGTACTTAAATCTTTTTCGTCTAATCGTATCATGGGGTAAATATAAAGATCCATTTGATGGGTGTCGTTCGGTATTGTGTTGACAAAGTGTGGTCTTTGTATTCGTTTGGGCACTGGTAAATAAATTTGCCAAATCGCTTGTTTAGATAACCATTCCTTTGCTGTTTGTTCACTGACTCCAGCTGCTTGGCTTAGCTTTTTAATTGCTGTTATTCCCTTCCAATATCCTTTTGGCGAATAATAGATCTTGTTCATTTTTTATTCAGCCAATATTATGTGCAACAAAATACACAACGGTCATACCAAAGGCAATAAACAATATTTCTTGCATCTTTTGTTTTTCTGATGGTTGATAAAAATCGCTGAATTTTGGTGGAGGCAATGTCTCGATTGGCTTGCCTGTTACAAGATAATATTCTTTTATTGCTTGATCAACATCTTTAAATGTGTAAGCTGCATGTCCCTGTTTTTTCAGTTCATCGTTAATAAAATCTAACTGCTCAATTCTCTGCTTTTCATACGCAGCTTGTGCTGCGGCTAGTTGCTCCATAGCTTTGTTATGTCTTTTTCTCTCGCCGTCATCCCGTAGTTTACTAAATGCGTAATTACTTCCGCTAAAAGCAAGCGCATTAACCACAGCGCCACCAATCATCATTACGAGTGAAGCCATTTTTATAAATGTATTTTTTAAATTTTACATATTGATACTGTCTGGAATTATTCCTTGCTTAACTAGAAAATCTTTCGTAGCAAATGAAGCTGTAATAACAGCAATCAGCTTTGCTGAGTCTTCAAAGTCTAGTTTGCCAAGATCTGCTGGTTTTATTTTTAACAGGCTTTTACCAAGCATTGTGTATCCTACACTTAGGCCTCCAATAACAGCAGAATGGTATACAAGGTTAGTAATAGTTTTTTCGGTGCTCATTTTTAAAAAATAAAATAATATTTATTCATTAATAAAACATGAACTGCGATGATTTACTTCCTGAACTTACAAATGATCAAGTTGATGACCAAGCTATTATGCGCCAAAAGGAAAGGCTGTATTCTTTGGCGGCGTGTGGAAAAACAAAACAGTACCTTGGAAATGAATTCAGCATAGAACAGATTCAACAGATGTCGACGCAAGACATTGTAAAGTATCACAACAGGTATGAAGCGCAACTGGGGTCAAGAATGGTAAAAAGTGTTGGGCAAACGGTTCTTAGTTTGTACACTAAACTAGTTAGTAGATTTGCTCCCATTGATTCTGAACAAGATTTTATGTATGATTTAACGCAGGATCCAGTTTTAACAAAGTCATTAGAGTCTCTAGGATGTGATCTGTATTACAGATTTGGAACATTGTTATCGCCATTAATCATGGGATTAATTACTTTTAATCATATAGATTTTGTTTCCCTTCAAAATGACCGAGCCAGAAAATCAGCAGAAAACATTGATGGAGAAAGTGACCAGTAAAAAGCCTCCTCATCCTGGGCGCGTTGCAGCAGGAAAAAAATTAGCAGAGTGGAACAAACAAAAAAAATTAATGTTGCAATCACAGAATATAACTCATAATGAAAACATAACACCGCCAATGCCAACAGTTGTTTCAATGCCAGCTGTAAATACACAAGTTGATTCAAGACCTACAACACCAAAGTCGTCATGGAATATTGAATTTAAAACAGTTGCCATTTTTGGCGTCATTGCTGCTGGGGGTGGTTATTACGGTTATAAAATATATAAACAACGCCAGCAAAAACCAAAGCAGTCCAAAAAATCTCAGCCACTAAATACAGAAGCCGAACAAAAAAGCATGCTAGAACTGCCAACAACAAAATCTCATTTTGATCCATTTGATATGCAGTAATATTTCAAGAACTTAATAAATAATTATAAGTGACTTGAATAAGAACTTGATAACGACTTGATGACGACTTGATAAAACTTAAATAAGAACTTGATAAGAACTTGATAAGAACTTGATGACGACTTGATAAAAACTTAATGACGACTTGATAAGAACTTAATGACGACTTGATGACGACTTGTTAAGAACTTGAATAAGTACTTGAATAAGTACTTGAATAAGAACTTGTTAAGAACTTGATGATGACTTGTTAAAAACTTGATGTTGACTTGTTAAGAACTTGAATAAAAACTTGTTAAGAACTTAAATAAGAACTTGAATAAGAACGTGATGCCGACTTGAATAAGAACCTAGAACGACTTAATGACGATTTTTTTTCACAATTAATTGTTACATTCTTTTCCGGGGAGACAACTCCTCTTCACTTCTGCCTTTATGTAGTACTCTAGGCCAGACATGTCTGGCCCCGGCTTACTCAACTGCATAATTGCCGAGTCGAAGCGTCGCACTGTTTGCTGGTTCGTGTCAAGTTACACATAAGGGCGTCGGGCCGCCACGCAGCATTGTATAAATTTAGCCGGCTAAATTCCCCACCGGCGTCGTTTAGTACAGGCGTTAGACGTCATTGTATAAATTTAGGCGGCTAAATTCCCCACCTCAAAATAATCTTTTCCCAATTTTATGTATTAAAAGCAGCATTTTTATATTTAAATCTAAAAGCATTTAAAACAAATATTTATTAAAAAGTAGTGACTAAAAAGTAAGGTAAGATGCACTTTGTTATTTAGCTTTTGGTGTTGTTTTAACAACTTTAAAAACAACTTTACTCTAGGCAAATAAAAACAACTTTACTCTAGGCAAGTAGACACCATGTAATTGTAAGCGTTTGTTTGTGTACAGTATATATATAAATCTTGAAGTTAACAACATTGGGGATATGCCTGCAGTAGTTTTAAATACTTGGTTGTCATGCATTGAAAAGTCTAAATTTGCCCTCTTCCCTGCCCTCTAGTGACTCTTCCCATTTCGTGTTTCGTTTGTCTGGGTCACTGGCGCGGCTATAAACGCCCGTAAACCACATGTGTTGTGTTGTCTAGGTCACTGGCGCGGCTATAAACGCCCGTAAACCCAAATCTGGAAGAGTCACTAAAAAGGGGGTGAGGGGATTGCCCAAAATAGACAAATAAAAAGCAGGCAAACAAGTATAAAAGTATACTACTGTTGGAGGCATATTCTCAAAACCCTTCACATCTGGCCGTGTTATATGTGACCCTCTGGGTCTGGCTTGGGGCCCTAGGGCGCCATAGGGTCTCAAGTGAGATCCAGAGGTGATCAGTAATGCGGCCAGATGTGAAGAGTTTTGCAAAAATTTATTTTACATTTGATGAATGTATGCGTGAAAATGATGTTATTTGATCAAGAAAAACGAAGGATTAAGCAAAAACTTAAGTCTCAAAAGTTTTCTAAATTAGTGTTAAAAACAGATAATCCTACACATTATGTATGTTTGTAAAGTGTTTACTATTAGAGAACTATAAAATAGGCATTCTGGGTAAGCCGGCGGAGCAACAGCGAAACCGGCTTCAGCCGGTTGGAGCTGGCGGAGGTGGGTGAGCCAGAATGCCTATTTTATAGTTCTCTCGTTGACATCACCATTCACGCCGTGCAAGCGACTCCTAGCTCCACTGACTAGGGCAACGATAGCAACGACAACAACAAGACAGAGAAACAAACACGAATTTCTCTTCTCTCTTCTCCCCCCCCCCCCCCCCCCCCACCCCGCTTCTCCCTGCCATACTCTTCCCACTAAAAAACAAACAAACAAACAAAAACAGCTGAAGAAGTCGAGCAGTTTACTTCCTTATGCAAGACCCATTTCTGTATTGTCCACCCATGAATCATGCCAATTTCA
>CM065714.1:7785715-7790715 GCA_033310375.1 Conus canariensis | reverse complement strand
AGACCTATCCTGTCGAAGCCTCCTCAGAATCTGCACTTCACAGGGAGCTGTCAACATCACGTCGCTCCAAGGACACTCACGAGAGGAGACACTGCACCGTCACTGATTCGCGTCACTGATTCGCGTCAGTGGGGTTCAGTGCTGCCTGTGCTGACCCAACCTCCAGGGCAGGACACCACCTGACAAACCAGCCCCCGCCCTTCCCCCTCTTCCTCCCCCCAGTCTCTTTCCCCGCTTCCCCCTGACGACAATACTTGCTCAGTGATTGGGACAGCGTGACTATACCCATTCTTGGTATTTCGCTCCAGGGACTTTGTAGTAGGGGGGTACACTCAGGTTCCACTACGCATTCAATACGTTCAGGACAGCCGTGTTGGGGAAATTTACTTCCGGTTCTCAAAACGTCGACTTCTCGTCAGTGCAATCGAAAACTGCACGTGCTTAATTTCAACATACTTGGGGGAGGGAGGGGGAAAACGGGGGAGGGTGTGTCTTGATGTGCCATTCAGAAACTCAGAAGACGAAAAACCGAGACCTTTTCTTCGATAAAATACCAAAGATATGGAAAGCGATGATGAATGAAGAGACGCACTGTTACGGATGATCTGTAGAAAATACGTTAGAGAACTATAAAATAGGCATTCTGGCTCACCCACCTCCGCCAGCTCCAACCGGCTGAAGCCGGTTTCGCTGTTGCTCCGCCGGCTTACCCAGAATGCCTATTTTATAGTTCTCTAATAGTAAACACTTTACAAACATACATAATGTGTAGGATTATCTGTTTTTAACACTAATTTAGAAAACTTTTGAGACTTAAGTTTTTGCTTAATCCTTCGTTTTTCTTGATCGTTTTCAATAACATCATTTTCACGCATACATTCATCAAATGCGTCTCTGTCTTTCATGTGAAATAAAACTACAGTCTTTAATTGTTCTCTAAAGTCTTTTAAAACTGAGTTATATTTTTGACATAAAATCCACACACTTATCCCAGCATGTCTTCCACTGAAAGCCAGTTTCGGCCGAACAGTCATCTATAATAAATAGTGTCTGCGTTCCCCAAAACAGTCTGTACTACCAGTCGGTTGACTGTCAGCTTTTTTGCAAGGCCAAGACAACACAATTATAACGACGCAGTAAGTCAGCAGGCCGAGCGTCCTGTTTACAAACTGTGTGCCTCCCTATCAATAAAACACGCCTCGCGCGCCTACTGCGTTTCACCGGGCTCGCGGCGCACTTTGTCACAAATGTTCTTGAACATTCTCGAATGGGAAGCCACCACTTCGCTGTTTTCAGTGTGCGTGTCGGTTTGTTGGTGTGTGGGGTTTACGACTTAACACAGACAAGAGGCCTTTGTTTACACAGAACACAGCACACAGTCAGTTAGTTGACAATGTACATACCTTCTTCACATCCAGTCAGCTGCCACACCGGCGTGGGTTTTTAGAGCAGCATGTATCTTTGGCGTCAACGCGATGGCTTGTGTAATAGAAATTGTCAGATTTGCGAGTTCCGGATATTTTTCAAAGAGTTCTGTCGTCTTTCTTAGTTTATTAATCCAACGAAGGGAGTACTTCAAATGACTACACATTTTTACTACACTATTTTACACACACACAGCAGCGCGCACACAACAGCAATGTTTAAAGTGTTGAGTCAGTCAGGGAAGGTCGGTCAACTATTCACCAAATGATAGGTCTGTCCGCACAGCGGGCGTGCGCTAACACGTTCTTTGCTATAGCGTGAGCTGCCTCTTTCTCTGTTCTTCATCGCGCTTAACTAGTAGTTGCAGGCCAGCCCGACAACGAATCACTGCACAGCGCCCACGCACATCCTGTTCAGTCACAAAGCAAGTGGCTGACATATCAAATGAGAAGTGGTCCTACCAGTTCCACTTTTCGCCCCAAGTCCTTAATTAAGTCACCCCAAGTCCTTAATTAAGTCACCCCAAGTCCTTAATTAAGTCACCCCAAGTCCTTAATTAAGTTCTTAATTAAGTCACCCCAAGTCCTTAATTAAGTTTCCCCAAGTCCTTAATTAAGTCACCCCAAGTTCTTAATCAAGTTACCCCAAATTCTTAATCTAGTTCTTAATCAAGTTACTTTAAGTTTTTAATCAAGTTACCTCAAGTTCTTATCAAGTTCTTATTTAAGTTTTCATCAAGTCGTCATGAAGTCGTTATCAAGTTCTTATTCAAGTCACTTATAATTATTTATTAAGTTCTTGAAATATTACTGCATATCAAATGGATCAAAATGATCTTTTGTTGTTGGCGGTTCTGGTATTCTTTTTTGTTCAGATTTTGTATTTAGTGGCTGTGATTTTTTGGGCTGCTTTGGTTTTTGCTGTCTTTCTTTATATGTTTTATAAACGTAATAACCACCCCCACCAACAGCAATGACGCCAAAAATGCTAACTCTTTTAATCCAAATAATCCATGATGATGTTGCGGGACTTGAAACAACTTGTTCTTGTTGTGGCTCTGGCACAACTGGTGTTTTTTCATTATGAGTTATATTCTGTGATTGCAACATTAATTTTTTTTGTTTGTTCCACTCTGCTAATTTTTTTCCTGCTGCAACACGCCCAGGATGAGGAGGCTTTTTACTGGTCACTTTCTCCACCTGATTCAATGTTTTCTGATTCTGCTGATTTTCTGGCTCGGTCATTTTGAAGGGAAACAAAATCTATATGATTAAAAGTAATTAATCCCATGATTAATGGCGATAACAATGTTCCAAATCTGTAATATAGATCACATCCTAGAGACTCTAATGACTTTGTTAAAACGGGATCCTGTGTTAAATCATACATAAAATCTTGTTCAGAATCAATGGGAGCAAATCTACTAACTAGTTTAGTGTACAAACTAAGAACCGTTTGCCCAACACTTTTTACCATTCTTGACCCCAGTTGCGCTTCATACCTGTTGTGATACTTTACAATGTCTTGCGTCGACATCTGTTGAATCTGTTCTATGCTGAATTCATTTCCAAGGTACTGTTTTGTTTTTCCACATGCTGCTAAAGAATACAGCCTTTCCTTTTGGCGCATAATAGCTTGGTCATCAACTTGATCATTTGTAATCATAAGTTCAGGAAGTAGATCATCGCAGTTCATGTTTTATTAATGAATAAATATTATTTTATTTTTTAAAAATGAGCACCGAAAAAACTATTACTAACCTTGTATACCATTCTGCTGTTATTGGAGGCCTAAGTGTAGGATACACAATGCTTGGTAAAAGCCTGTTAAAAATAAAACCAGCAGATCTTGGCAAACTAGACTTTGAAGACTCAGCAAAGCTGATTGCTGTTATTACAGCTTCATTTGCTACGAAAGATTTTCTAGTTAAGCAAGGAATAATTCCAGACAGTATCAATATGTAAAATTAAAAAAAATACATTTATAAAAATGGCTTCACTCGTAATGATGATTGGTGGCGCTGTGGTTAATGCGCTTGCTTTTAGCGGAAGTAATTACGCATTTAGTAAACTACAAAATAACAATGAGAGAAAAAGACATAACAGAGCTATGGAGCAACTAGCTGCTGCACAAGACACCTATGAAAAGCAAAGAATGGAGCAGTTAGATTTTATTAACGACAGACTTAAACAACAGGGACATGCAGCTTACACATTTAAAGATGTTGACCAGGCAATAAAAGAATATTTTCTAGTAACAGGCAAACAAGTTGAAACATTGCCCCCACCAAAATTTAGCGACTTTTATCAACCATCAGAAAAACAAAAGATGCAAGAAATATTGTTTATTGTCTTTGGCATGACCGCTGTGTATTTTGTTGCACAAAGTATTGGCTGAATAAAAAATGAACAAGATCTATTATTCTCCAAAAGGATATTGGAAGGGAATAACAGCAATTAAAAAGCTTAGCCAAGCAGCGGGAGTCAGTGAACAAACAGCAAAAGAATGGTTATCTAAACAAGCGATTTGGCAAATTTATTTACCAGCACCTAAACGAATACAAAGACCACACTTTGTCAACACAATACCGAACGACACCCATCAAATGGATCTTCTATATTTACCCCATGATACGATTAGACGAAAAAGATTTAAGTACGCACTTACAGTCATTGACATAGCTTCAAGATACAAAGATGCGGAACCATTAACACAAAAGAGTGCTTCTGCTGTTGCTGTCGCTATACAACTGATATATCAACGAGGCCCGTTAACTTATCCTCGCATGATTCAAGTCGATGATGGAAAAGAATTTAAAGGTCAAGTAAATCAATTATTGTTAAAACATAGAGTTACCATTAAAAGAGGCATTCCGGGTGTTCACAGATCACAGGGTTTGGTTGAAAACTTTAACAAACAGTTATCTGAAAGGCTTTTTTCCTACCAGTATCACAGAGAGCTGATTGACAATTCTCGCAACACAGAATGGGTTAGAAGACTGCCCTCAGTTCTACGTGCAATGAATAATGAAGAATTTAAAGGTCTAAAACCAGTACAAGCAATCAAAAAACAAAAAATAAATGTTGTTGAAGGAGAGTCTTCATCAAGCAAACTATTACCATTTGGTTTGAAAGTAAGGTACCTTTATTTACCGGGAGAAGCAGAAGGGGACACCCGCATCAGGGCAACAGATCCAGTTTGGAGTGTTGATCCATATGAGATAAAAAAAATTGTGAAAATGAATCCGCCCGTGTATTATTTACGAGAAACTGACACAACAAAACGACCAGCCCCCCGAAGATCTTTTGTGAAGGAAGAACTGCAGATAATCCCTCCAGACACAGTTCCAGTCGCTTAATTAATTTACGTAAATATATTTGAGTTTAAAATGGAAGCTCAAAAAAAATTATTTGCGTATAAATTTATTATTAAAACAATGATAAAGAATAAACTGCCAATAGATCCTAATATTTTTGAAAAAATCAAAAATCTTGAAACAACAACCACAAATAATCCGGCTATACTGGATAAAGAAATTACTGAGTATCTAATTGCGCTTGACCAAATGTCCTCCA
>CM065714.1:7776585-7785615 GCA_033310375.1 Conus canariensis | reverse complement strand
TAACTGACTTCCCTGTTGTCAGTGGACTGAGATGATAACTGACTTCCCTGTTGTCAGTGGACTGAGATGATAACTGACTTCCCTGTTGTCAGTGGACTGAAATGATAACTGACTTTCCTCTTGTCATGTGACTGAGATGATAACTGACTTCCCTGTTGTCATGGGCTTGTGTGAGATATAATGACTCCGTTGTCGGTGGACAGAGATGATAACTGACTTCCCTGTTGTCAAAGGACTGAGATGATAACTGACTTTCCTGTTGTCATGGACTGAGATGATAATTGACTTCCCTGTTGTCATGGACTGGTGAGATGATAACTTGACTTCCCTGTTGTCAATGGACTGAGATGATAAGTGACTTCCCTGTTGTCAAGGACTGAGATGATAACTGACTTCCCTTTGTCAGACTGAGATGTAATGATTCCCTGGTCAGTGGCTGAGATGATAACTGACTTCCCTGTTGTCAATGGACTGAGATGATAACTGACTTCCCTGTTGTCAATGGACTGAGATAAACTGACTTCCCTGTGTCATGACTTGTGTGAGATGATAAGTGACTTCCCTGTTGTCAGTGGACTGGAATGATAACTGACTTCCCTGTTGTCAATGGACTGAGATGATAACTGACTTCCCTGTTGTCATGGACTGTGAGATATAACTGACTTCCCTGTTGTCAGTGGACTTGTGTGAGATGATAACTGACTTTCCTGTTGTCAATGGACTGAGATGATAACTGAACTTCCCTGTTGTCAGTATAGAGAAGACTCCTGTTGAATGATGAATGATAACTGACTTCCCTGTTTGTCATGGACTGAGATGATAACTGACTTCCCTGTTGTCAATGGACTTGAGATGATAACTGACTTCCCTGTTGTCATGGACTGAGATGATAACTGACTTCCCTGTTTCAAGGACTGAGATGATAACTGACTTCCCTGTTGTCAATGGACTGAAGATGATCACTGAGAAAATACTTCTCCTGTTGTCAGTGGACTGAGATGATAACTAACTTCCCTGTTGTCAGTGGACTGAGATGATAACTGACTTCCCTGTTGTCATGGACTGAAATGATAACTGACTTCCCTGTTGTCAATTGGACTGAGATGATAACTGACTTCCCTGTTGTCATGACTTGTGGTGAGATGATAAACTGACTTCCCTGTTGTCAATGGACTGAGATAAAAACTGACTTCCCTGTTGTCAATGGACTGATGATGATAACTAACTTCCCTGTTGTCAGTGGACTTGTGTGAGATGATAACTGACTTCCCTGTTGTCAATGGACTGAGATGATAACTGACTTCCCTGTTGTCATGGACTGAGATGATAACTGACTTCCCTGTTGTCATGGACTGTGAGATGATAACTGACTTCCCTGTTGTCATGGTCTGAGATGATAACTGACTTCCCTGTTGTCAGTGGACTTGGAGATGATAACTGACTTCCCTGTTGTCAGTGGACTGAGATGATAACTGACTTCCTGTTGTCAATGGACTGGTAGATAACTGACTTCCCTGTTGTCAGTGGACTTGTGGTGAGATGATAACTGACTTTCCCTGTTGTCAGTGGACTGAGATGATAACTGACTTCCCTGTTGTCATGGACTTGTGTGGAGTTGATAACTGACTTCGCTGTTGTCATGGGATGAGAGATAACTTGACTTCCCTGTTGTCATACATTGTGGATGAGAGATAAATGAGACTTCTCGTGTTGTCAATGGACGGAGGCACAACGACTTCCCTGTTGTCAGTGGATTGAGATGATAAGTTGACTTCCTGTTGTCATGGATGGGAAGATGATAACAGAACTGACAGACAGACAATGAAACAGAGATACTGATGGAGTGGAGAGAGAAAGATCGGCATGGACTGACTGACCTGGTTCAGACTGTGTGTGTCAGAGGACTGCGACACCTGGAGCGTAGATGATAACTGACTTGCCCTTTACATGCACGACTGACTAATGTAACTGACTTCCTTATCAAACGAGATACTGACATACACCTAGCCAAATACACAAACACTACCTTCCCCCCAAACATACTCAGGCCACACAGAAATACTGTCATGACACTGTGTACAGTGACATGATAGATGAGACTACTTCCTGATGTCATGGATTGAATATAACTGATATCCAGTTGTCATATATGACTGAAATGAATAACTACTTCCCTGTTGTCAATAGTGCAATAAACGTGATACAAGACGAACTGCCATGATGTCAAGAATTATCACATATGCAAGTGGACTTATAACTTACTTCCCGTTGTCAACTGACCCACCCTAAACATACAACACTACTTCCGTTTCACATGCACACTATATGCATTGATGAAACTTAACATCCAGTCTCATACTGTACACTCCAAGAGATATAACTACCTTTCATGATGATATAAACTAATTCCCGTTAGTCCAGATGACCTGAATGAACTTAAAGAGCATTTGTTGCATGATTGTCAATGGAATTTGAATTATAACTAGACTTCCCTTTGTCTTGATTGAAGAAATAGTGGGATGATAAGACTTCATACTAACTGACTTCTGTAGTGGTGGAATTGTGGAGATCATAACTGACTCCCTGTTGTCAGTGGTAACTGGGATGAATAAACTAATCCTGTTCAAATGTAGGACTGAGATGATAATCCTCCGAACAGTCGTCAATGGTGGATGGACCATAACATTAATTCCTGGTCATGATTTTCCTCGGCGGTTTCTACAGGTGGCGAGTGGATGCGAGGCAAGACTGGTGTGATGCGTGCTGTCTCTGTTTCTACATTCACATGGAATTGTCGATGAGAGAGCGAGAGAGAGAGTGATGGCGTGCGTGTGTGTCTGATTATGCGCGCGAGCGCGCGCGCACGCGCGCATGTGTGTATGCGTGTGTGTGTGTGTGTGTGTGTGTGTGTGTGTGAGAGAGAGAGAGAGAGAGAGACGAGAAGACAGACAGACAGACAAGTGAAACAGAGAGAGAGAGAGAGAGAGAGAGAGAGAGAGATCGGGCTTGCGAGCGTGCACGCACACTCGGGTATGTATGTGTGTGTATTTGAGTGCATGCGTGCGCACACCCGCGAGCGTAGATGTATAAATGCGTGCTTATACATGCACGCACACACTCAAGCACACATGTCCAGTTACACTTACTCAAACCACATACACATGAACACACACACACACACACCACACACACACACACACCACACACACACACACCACATCCCCCCCCCCCCACACACACACACCACACCACACACACACACACACAGTGAACTGGGGTACTGTCACAGATAGGGTCGTTCACAGAGCAATTCATATATATATATATATATATAATATAATATATATATGATATGAATACTTTATTATCTCAAAAGATGAGAAATTAAGATAGGTGCATAATAAACAGTATCACAAGACAACATGCATGATACAAGAATTATCACAATCAAGTGGCCACTTATAGAATTTACATGTACAGTCCAACACCCCCACCCTCCAACACACACACACACACACACACTCACCACACACACACACTATAATCACTTGAAAAACCTCATACACATACACAAGCACACTCATAGGCTTACACTCACAAGCAGATACATATATATATAATATATAATAAACTAATAAATTCCAAGGATAAGTACCGAGCACCATTCCAGCAACTTACAGAGCAGCTTGGTGTTGCAATGATTGCAAGAAATATTCAATTATAAACAAAGCTTGCTCTTATGTCTTAGATTGAAGAAATAGGGGATGATAAGCATACATATCTGTAGTGGTAGATCATTCTACCTAACTGACAGTATGTGCTTGAGTGGGTGAATGGGGAAAAATAAAATAAATGCTTCTCAAAATGAACCTTCAGCAAGCTTATAGTCTCCAAGAGGGAGACAGTCTCCAATGGGGAGGAAACCACTAACATATAATTCCTGGTCAGATACCGATATTTCGAAACCTGATTGTTTCTCCTCAGTGACCGCGGAAAGTGGTAATTTGACTCCTCTGCCTTTTCGGTTTTAAGAAGAATGCTATCCCAGAAAAGGCTGGTGTACAATACCGTAGTATGTTTGTTGAGTTTTCAAAAAACCAACCAAAGGTGCCACCTAAGAAGCAAAAGAAAATCATGAAAGAGTAAAACAAGCTATATTTTCTTGTGAAAAGTAGAAAATATAAAACATAACCTCTTAAGACACAAGTGCTGAGGGCCAGTTCTTGGAATGAATCCGCAAGGGACTAAATTACAATAAACTAATAAATTCCAAGGATAAGTACCGAGCACCATTCCAGCAACTTACAGAGCAGCTTGGTGTTGCAATGACTGCAAGAAATATTCAATTATAAACTATTTCTTCAATCTAAGACATAAGAGCAAGCTTTGTTTATAATTGTATATATATATATATATATATATATATATATATATATATATATATAATATTTGTTAAAATAAGTGTTAAAAAGGAATATTAAAATACTCTACAAATTTGTTTCAAGCTGGGTGGCTATCTTCAGGATGATTTGGGCAACCCAAATACCATCCTGAAGATAGCCACCCAGCTTGAAACAAATTTGTAGAGTATTTTAATATTCCTTTTTAACACTTATTTTAACAAATGTTGCTCCCCAAGGGGTTGAGCACTTTTAGAATCGTTTTAGGCTGTGCAACTACATTGATCTATACACACACACACACACACACAACACACACACAACACACACACACACACACACACACACACACACAACACATATTATATGCAAATACACATATCTTCACACAAGCACACACACCCTCAACCACCCCACACCCTCTCTCTCTCTCTCCCCCCTGACCCCCTCCCCTCCCCCCCTCCCCCTCTCTCTCACACTCCTTCACATCACTAAGCATGAAAAGTGGTACAAAAGACATCATGAATTTAACAGATGGATCGACCTGGGTATAAAAGTTTTTTGCGCCCTAGATTTGACTCTAAGGGTCCTAAAACGACGTCCAGATGGTAAAATTTCGTAATATTTTGCTAAAACATAGGTATCATCACTGGCAATCATTCTTGCTTTCCTCTCCACTCGTCTGTCATACAATTCTTGCATTCCAACTTGCTTCCTTCCAATCACTTTGCTACACACATTCACCACATCATTCAATACTCGCTTGCTCTTCACACCCAAACTTCCATACCAGCACATAAAAGAAGCAGTGAGCAATGACTCAACACAACATCTGTAGTAAGTTTGTAAGATTACAGGGTTAACACCAATATTTCGTAGCTTTTGGAAACAGAATATTCTTGACTGGCAATTTTTATGGATTTTAGTAACATTGTTATCAAAAACTAATTTATCATCGACAATCATTCCCAGATATTTATACTCATTCACTCGTTCAACAGCTTCACCATTAATTATAAGGTCTGGCACAGGTTGCGGGTTCTTCCGAAAATCGATTAAGATTTCTTTTGTTTTTTTGCACATTAAGGGCAAGAAAGTTGTCTTTGCACCAGCTGCAGAACTTTTTGATTTCGTCAAAGTAAACTGAACTCATGTCACACAGTAGGCTTCATCAGTTCAGCACTCTGCTCGACAGAAATGCGCCCCGCGACCTCTCTGTCTTCTCTTGAATGGCTCTGGATTAGTCAAAGCTTTTCACACGTCTTGGTTGGTTGGTTTGTTTTTCAGCTGTAGAACACACACACACACACACACACACACACACACACACACACACACACACACACACACACACAACACACACACACACCACACCACACACACACACACACACACACACACATTCCTCTCCACACAACACACACACAAACACTCACACACACACACACACACACACACACACACACACACACACACACACACACACACACACACAACTGGAGTAAGGTAGAAAAGAATGGCATTGTTGATTGAGTCGCCTTTATTTTCCAGTGTGTAAAGATAATCAGAGCTCTCTGTTTGTCTGCCTGTCTGTCTCTCTCTCTCACTCTGTGTATCTGTCTGTCTCTGTCTGTCTCTCTGCCACCCCCCTCTCTCTCTCTCTCTCTCTCTCTCTCTCTCTCTCTCTCTCTCTGTCCGTCCGTCTGTCTGTCGCTCTCTGTCTTTCTCTGTCTCTGTTCTCTCTCTCTCTCTCTCTCTCTCTCTCTCTCTCTCTCTCTCTCTCTCTCTCTCTTTGTGTATGTCTATCTGTCTGTCTCGTCTCTGTCTGTCTGTCTGTCTCTCTCTGTTGCTGTCTTTCTCTGTCTCTGTCGCTGTCTGTCTGTCTGTCTGTCTCTCTCTCTCTGTGAGCTTTCAACTTACGATTTGCTGCAATATCTGAAGATCTCGAAGTACGTGTGTATAGACGGCTGCGTGTGAAAAGTGTCTAAGAAAATGATGCAATGTTCAATGACTGAAAAGTGGACCCCTTCATGAGGGGCGATGGCCTATGCATGAATTAATTCTCTCTCTCTCTCTCTCTCTCTCTCTCTCTCTCTCTCTCTCTCTCTCTCTCTCTCTGAAAGTGGTGTTGAGAGGAGGGGACGGACGAGGAGATTGGGGAGAGCGGTACAAATGTGGGATCGAAATTGGAGCGTGTGTGTGTGTGTTGGGGGGGGGGGGGGGATGTGTGAACGTGCCACGCACTTACGCGTACCTCAGTTAAAGAGTAGTATTTAAGTGAGTTTTGTTGTTGTTGTTGTTGTTTTCTTTTTTTCTCTCTCTGTATATAAGGACAGGCTTTGCCTTCCTTTTCAGAAACACAGTGTTGTCAAATTAGCGCTGCGGGCGCGTTTGTGCGGATACGCGTCTGTTCGTCTTGTCAGTTACATCACTTTTTTTTTTTTTTTTTTTTTGTTGAATCAGTTTTTACTTTAGAAAATGTGCACAAATAGAAAATAATTATCACATTGTTAAGGAGAATTATCCATTTTGAGCGTCCCTGAGTTCAACTACAACATTGTTTTGTCCATATCCATGAGCGACTTGAGCAGTCAAGTGTTTTTGTATAATGTTTGACAAAGATAGACTGATAGAGAAGAGAGAGATGGGGAGGGGGGACGGAGTCAATAATAAGAATAGTAATAAAAATGATGATAATATAATAGTAATGATAGTAAAAATAGTAATAAAAACAATGATAATGACAATGATGATAATAATGATGATAATAAGTGTTGCTGAATACATGAAATACACATCATTGTTCAGTGCATAGTTTCCAAATAAACTGTGTCAGTGTTACAGTGAAGAGGAGTTTTCAACGAACAAATTGTCAACAGGTTTTCCAACAGCTATGTTTAAAAAAAAAAAAAAAAAAAAAGGAAAAGAAAAGAAAAAGATGGTAAGCATTCCAAGACTGAGCGTATATATATATATATATATATATATATATATATATATATATATATATATATATATAATTGATTTGTATTCTGGTTGTGTACTTTTCAGTATTAAATCTACAATTTAAAATTTTGAATTTAAACACGCTGATGGAGGGCAGTTCTTTTTTCATCTTACAGTTGTGAATATATGATTTAGTTTTCAAAATTAGGAGGATAATAACTTCAATCTGTTCTAATATTTTTTACGCACCCAACTATATCCAGGTGTTCACTAAAACGGAAAGCGCCAGCCAAATCATTGAGTGAGAGGCATCCTAAAATCCATCCAAAATTTTTAGAACAAAATTTTGAACAAGCTGACAATTCCAAAAGATGTGTCGAATATTTTCTCTGTCAGTTTTGCAGAAAGAGCATTGACTGGTCTCATTTAAATTCATATTCATTAACATTGCGTTGGTGCAGATTCTGTGAACAATATGAAGCCACTTTAATCGTATCTCTTTTATTTTGCGAGTATGTCTACAAATGACTTTCCACTGTACACGTCTGGCAAGCCTTCTATCCCAATTTTGGCATCAGTTAGGTACTATGTTAGGTTTTGTAATAGAATTGTCTCGACTGTTTGGGAACAGATCTCACACGGAAAGCTTCGTCAGTCTTATGCAGAAGGATGATTCCATAAGTCATCAGCTGTCCGCTTCTGCGAATACGTTTTCTGTTTGTTTGTTTGTTTGTTTGTTTTTCAGAATTAACTATTCCATTATAAAAGATAAAACTTGTACAGATACGTTATTTCCTCAAGAAAGTGTGAAGTGACAAAAAATTCCTTTTGCATCAAAGAAATCATTTGATAAACGTTCTTCTCAATCCGGACTTTGTTGTAAAGGTATCTGTTTCGCTATCAGACGATTAGTATGGAACAGTGGTTCACATGTCATTTCCTCGCTGTTTTCAATCTTTATCTTTTTCCCTATTGCTTGATATGTTTCAAAAACATCAGTCCAAAAACTCTGTTCATTTCCATCAAAGTTCCAGTTTTTTTCCCCCAGAAGCGTCGATCTAGTTTTAAAATTTCTTCTCCATACAAGTCCTCTTATGTTTGCTCCAATGTAATTTTGTTTATCCAAGTGATCTTTAACACTTTCATGTCTGTACGCCCGACAGGAACTCATGCATCATTTTCATCTATGTTTTTATATTGTACATTTCTACTAATTCGATCAGGATTTTTTCTGTTCCACACAAATGGGAAAACGCCTGTTTGTAACATACTTTTTTTTCTCTCCATTACGAAACACTGGAATCAGAAGAAGATGAACACACACACACACACACACACACGCGCGCGCGCGCACGCACGCACGCACGCACGCACGCACGCGCGCGCGCGCGGCGCGCGTGCGTGCGTGCGTATCTGTTTTTTTTTATTTTTTATTTTTACAACAGATGGTTTGCGGTTTTATCAAATACCAATCAGAAAGAAGTAAGCGGAGTTCAACGAATCGCTTTGCCCGATCTGAATATTAATGGAAGCATTGCCGAAATGACAGACAAGAAAGGAAAACAAAGATGATATTTCAACACCACAATTTCTGACCCAAAACTATTGCCGAAATAACAGACAGAAAAGGACAACAAAGATGACATTTCAACAACACAATTTCTGACTCAAAACTGTTGCCGGA
>CM065714.1:7744085-7769085 GCA_033310375.1 Conus canariensis | reverse complement strand
GGGGGGGGTGGAGCGCGCCTGTATGCGTGCGTGCGTGCGTGCGTGCGTGGTGGTGTGTGTGTGTGTGTGTGTGTGTGTACGCGCGCGCCAGTGTGTGTGCGTGTGTTGTGTGTGTGTGTGTGTGTGTGTGTGTGTGTGTGTGTATGCATGCGCGCGCCAGTGTGTGTGTGCATGTTTGTGTGTGTGTGTGTGGTGTGTGTGTGTGTGTGTGTGTGTGTGTGTGTGACCGAGAGAGAGACACAGAGAGAGAGGTGTGTGTGTGCGCGCGTAGGTGCGTGCGTGCGTGTGTGTGTATGTGTATGCGTGCGTGCATGTGTATGTGTGTGTGTGTGGCAAGAACAATTTGTTTTCTTTCAACTTGATGACAGACCTGATCAGGCCCTGTATGGTGGGCTGTAGAGACTGCAACTGAAGTAGGGTCTGGTTGGGGCCCGTTACCCTTTCCCATTCTAACTCTGTAACTGCCTCACGCGTGCAGTGTCTTTCTTTCTCCTCCCTGTGTGGTGGGCTGTGGTACAAGCGAACTGAGACAGCAGCTGAGGTAGGGTCTGGTTGGGTCTCGTTACCCTTTCCCATTCCAGCTCTACAACTGCCTCACACGTGCAGTGTCTTTCTTTCTCCTCCCGTGTGTCCGAAATCCAGAGCGGATTTTTTGTTTGGTTCGTTGATGTGTGCTCCACACGTAGTGTAGTAGCATCTACCACGCAGGATGCCACAACTTTAGCGCAGTGACCCGTGGCCTGTAGGCCTAACAGGCTACAGGGGATACATTAATTAAGATCAGAGATTTTGCTTAAATGACAGGGGTGTGTGTGAGTGGAAGCGGGGGAGGGGGGATACATGTGAGCACGCGCGCGCGCGCGCGTGTGTGTGTGTGTGAGTGTGATGGGGAGAGAGAAAGTGTGTGTGTGTGTGTGTGTGAATGCATGAGAAAACATTCGTCAGATATGTGTGTGTGTGTCTGAATATGTGTGTGAGTGTGTGTGGAGAGAGAGATAGACAGACAGACACTGTCCGATTGCCTATGTGCTCGTCATGTGCCTGTGCATACTGATGTGTGGGAGGGTATGCTACATGAATAACAACCAGGACAGGAGAAGCGGTAACCGTCAAGGTGAAGGGTAGGAAAGAAGGGAAAGATAATCGGGGTGGGAGGAAGGAGTAGCAGAGCCGGACGGGAGTGAGGGTGGTGGTGGTGGTGGTGGTGAATGACCTCGACCTTGCAGACTGCATGACAGCAACAAGCGGCCACTCCTTGACCTCCCGGTTAGGGGTGGGTGTTCCATGCAGACTTGCTGTTGTATTTAGTTCCTGTTGTGTCGTGCGGAGTGGTCGCTCTTAGTATGCGCAGGGTTAGGCAATGGCTGGTCCGTTGTCCCCTCTCTCTCTCTCACTCTCTCCTTTAAAGTCATCTCCGCCTTAAATGTTAATGGATGAACAACTCATCAACTTTTAATGCATTTGTGACGATATGTGTGTTTGTTACAATTTTTATAAGTCTTAATCACTAGTTATGTTTAGTTAGTCCCTTAGCGGGGCAAGGGCTGGATGAAAAAAAAGCATGTTTGCTTGTCTGTTACCCTTGGAAGTAAAGATTATCATCACCATCATCATCATCATCTCTCTCTCTCTCTCTCTCTCTCTCTCTCTCTCTCTCTCTTTTTTTTTTTTTTTTTTTTTTTTTTTTTCGAAGTCAGTGACTTTCATCTTGATGGTGATGGCACGCTTTTCATATCTTTACATTTCGTCCGTGTGAAGAAAAAGGCTGTGCCAGTCTTGAGTACGTGTTACTTTGTTCATTTCTCCAGTTGTTGTCGCTGTGTGGGTTTGTCAGGTACAGAGTAATGTAGGCAAGCTTGACACGTCCTTTCTTGGGGATATCTCCTTATTGTTAGTCCTGTGTGCAGAGATTCGGTGTTAGGCGTTAGGCGATTCGGTGTCGTAAGCAGCATTGGTTTGGAGTTATTTCATCATGGGAGCAAGAGTTACCCTTCTTGTTATTGAAATTTCACATCAGAGCTAATGGCTTGATGAACATATTGACGAGAGAGAGAGAGGAGAGGGAGGGGGAAAGAGAGACAAAGAGAGGAGGAGGAGGAGGAGGGGGTGAGACTGCATAATGGCCGAGGAACAAGGGTGGGGGAGAAAGAAGCAAGATGAAATGGAATGGAATTGGAAGCACCGACATGCGTGTATTCCCAGTCACTGCGGCTGTTTTTTAATTCAAATCAGCGGATGGGCAGTATAAACAGAAGCGCCTTCCGTACTTCAGTATTGATGTCACCACCACTCACCCGCATCACATCACATCATATCACATCATATCACATCACACCACGCACGCACGCACGCACGCACGCACCACACACACACACACACACACACACACACACACACACACACACACACACACACACACACTAGCTTGTTTATATGCTTGTTTGCACGGCTTTGTGCCAGATAAACACAATTGTTACAGTATACCACGTAAAATGAGTGCTTCTATCATAGTGCTCTGCCCCACTCGTCCTCCTCCCCTTCCCTCGCCCTTTTTCGCCCAATAGTGGCATCAAGGTCTTCTAGCCGACTTTGATGTAGAACAAAACACACGCGCCAATGCACACACACACACACACACACACACACACACACACACACACACACACACACAAAGAAGATTAAAAAAAAAAAGCCTTAAGATAGGGACGCGGACCCTGCGCACTTTACTCATTTCCTGCACAAATGAAAAATGGGGTCCCCCAATCAAACATAACATGTTTTTGCTTCCGAGTGTCACTTCTCCCATACCCCTCCCTGTGGCACCACACCCACACGGGTTCATTCCAACTAATCCCATGCACGCGCACCTACACCAAGGCTTGTCATGCTGCCGCCAGTGCACACAGAGTTTGATGTTCTGTTGTTCCGACGCTCGACACCCCCCCCCCCCTCCACACACACACAGAGCTCCCCCCCCCCCCTTGCCCCACCCCTTTCCTTCCTCTCCCCGGCCCTTCCAGTGCCTCCCGCCCGCTGCACATGTATGGGAAGGTACAACAGTATGGCGCCGAATGTTTTCGTTGTCAGTCAGCCTTTCGGTTGATTTGTTGTTCGAAGTTTGGCGACGCTATCGATGTTACAGACTTGCCTGCGGCATTGGGGCGAGGAATGCATGTAAACACAATCGCTGGTTGGTTGAAGAGTATGAAGATCCTGTCGGATGTGTTTGGGAACATTGTTGCGAACCTGACAGGCAGATACACAGACAGAGAGGTGCGCATGCAGTACAGAAATGCGCGCGCGTGCGCTTACACATGTACGTGCGCTTTCGAATTCACACACACACACGCACGCACGCACGCACGCTCGCACAAGCACGCACGCACGCACACACGCACAACACACACACACACACACACACAGAGTGAAACATTCACTCGTTCACACACGCTCAGGGTTTCTAAGAGAGAGAGAGCGGCATACCAGCGTTCAGGAATTTAGGAAATGAACTGACCTTGGGATCCAAGTAAATCTTAAATGAGGGAAGGTCTTCTTTTTTTTCTTGTGTGTGATCTGTGTTGAAATCTCTGCTGGGCGATTCGCTCTCGTAATCGGCATTCGTTTGGAGTTTTGGGCGTGAATCAAGGCAGCAGGAGTCACCATACTTGTTCAGTACTTGTGATAACAGTTTTCTGTGCCCTTGGGTTAATCCTCTTTGTCCTAAAACGGCGACTTGATGAGAGAAGTTCGTAGTGTTGTTTTTTTTTAAACACTCATTGTCAGGCGACGAACAAGTGGAACAAACTAAGGATTCCACAGATGCCTAGACCCGGAGGTCTTCTACATGTAGGACAAACGTTACGAACTATCGCACAACAACCAACCAAAGAGTGGCACGGACGGCAGCACTACCGAACGCAGGGCAAAATACAAATGAACACACACACAGGATAAGGTTCAACGTAACGATTATTTACTGCACAATACTGCCAAACGTGTGAATTTTGTCTTCACCACACGCAACAAGCAACAGATGTCCAAAATGCTCAAAACAACACCCACCCACCCTGAATCGCAGCCAGACAATCTGTGGCTTAAGCTTGCTTGGAAGGGTCATCCTTTTCCAGAGGTTAGGGTGGGAAGGGAGCAGCAAGTGTCTACAGCTACGAGATGCACGTGCATGGAAGAATCAAACTTGAGTTGTATGGGAGAGTTCAACGACGCCAGCATTTAAGCGCAGTTGAACTTGATTTAAACCAGGCTTTAGTCCGCGCGTTTCAATGGGAGAGGACTGCAGGCGGAAACTGAAACATCAAAAGCTCACTAATTCCGTTTGTGCTTTTTTTTTTTTTTTTTTTTTTTTAAACCGCGGGGCTACAGACTGGTCCAGCGGGTGTGCAAGCCGACAGCTGGTTCAAAGAGCAAAGCAAGGTCATCGTCAAACAACAGTGAAATCAGCTCGACTCCATCAAATGTATCACACCATTGTTTTCGATTGTACTTTTTTTTTTTTTTTTTTTTTTTGTGGTTGACTGATTGACTTTCACATGTAACATAATCTACCAATAACAGTTTACTTTGAAACGATCAACGGCTATGAAAGGGATGGAATCCGAAACAAAGAACCACTAAACAACAAACAAGTAGGATAACTCTGGCGCCAGTGATGAAATAAATTACAGGTCCATAATTCTGCAAGAATGTTGCACACGTGTTTTACTGGTCCCTGCCTCGTTGAAGATTTGCAGAAGATAAATGCTACATACATAGATGATAGAAGGTCCTGGTGGCAACTGCTGTGAATAAGACGTCGGCCAGGGGGCCTGAGCTGCAGTGGCTGGAAGGGGAGGGAACTGCCGATTGGCGAGGTAGCCTACTGGGAGGGAAGCTGCATTCCCTATATATACCTTTCCGCCCACACATGGGCGGCAGAATGACACCCCGCTCACTACATGCACTGGGCGACAGTGTCTGAGGTGCAACAACGCAAACAACTTTTTGTTTAGCCAAAACTTAAATAAAAAATAAAAATTAGCGAACCGCCAAGAGAAACGTGGACAAACGAGTCACAAGACAAAACATCTCGACCTCTTGGGTCTTCTTCACACATGAAAAATGGAAGACGTGACGCGAAATACACAACAACAAAGGGTAGCAGTCAGTGTGAGTCAAAGTTAGTTCAACGAAATGCAGTGTGTTTTGTCCTGTAATCTGTTTGTCTGTATCGTTTGGCAGAACTAATACTGTTTCAAATCAACTTTTTTGGACTAAAAAAAAGAAAAGACTAATTTTAGGAATCACAATTGAATCCATCTACTCAAAAATGCCTATCATCAAACTAGATTGGAAATTTAACATACAAATGTTTTTGAAAATTATTTTTAAAGAAAATTATAGTTAATCTGCCAGTCAACTAGGACAAACAAGTTACAAGACAAAACACGATGCGTTTCGACCTCTTAGGTCTTCTTCAGGCGAGATAACCAATATTCAGGACAATGAAAACGAAGAACGAGCGGTCACTTATCTTCTCGAATTCGGCGCAAGATGGGTGTTAACAAAAAAAAAAAAAAAAAAAGCAAGGTGCTAAACATGCTTTGTATGCAATGGTTGCGCAACCATAAACTTCGCATACACGCCGAGAAAGAGTGTCCCCACCAGTAAACGCAAAACATCCTACGGTTTTGGCTGCTAAGTGTAAAAAGTGAAGGTTGTCGTGGTTTGAGCGCACGGGGTTGGGGTGGAAGGCAAGAGTGGGCAAGCTGGACACATCGGTCATTTCAGGAATCGGCGGCACACGTCAGCTTACATCTCTCTCATCCTCCTCCATACCTTGTTGGTGTTCTGACTGCACGTGCCGTCTGAAAATTGTGTGTGTGTGTGTGTGTGTGTGTGTGTGTAATATCTACCACTGCTGTCTGCCGACTCGCCAGGACTTACGGAGAACCTTTCAACCCAAACACACCGACAACAAGGGGTTATCAGACAGCACAAAGAGGATACCTTGAAGGCATTGTCCATAATGAAAAACGGCCCAACCATCACAGGTGGGGGGGGGGGGGGGGGGGGGGGGGGGGGGGGGGGGAGAAAGAAGAAAGGGGGCAGGGATGTAAGAAAGGAGGGGAGGGAGTGGAGGAAGGGGGACGGGGCGGCAAGTCTTTATTAAAGCCGTCTGCGATGTGGATGATTCATATATATTGATGGCACACAATGAATGCGTTTCTCTCGCCCTTCATCTACACTTGGCCTGAAGCGTTTGCGATGAATCACGGCCACCGGCATGTGCATCCGTGCATCATCCACACTTACACACCTAAACACATACACAGTCAGCACACACCCCCACATGCACATGCGTGCAAAGGTACTTGCGCGTGCTTCCAACCCCCATCCCCTCCCCCTCACACACACTTGCGTGCGCGCGCGCACACACGCACGCACACACATTAACTATCATTGACACTAAATCTAATGCCGTCTGATTGTTAGAATCAACTTTCTTTTTTCATTCGATGTTGGTACTTTATGAAAGATTTGTATTTCTTATTCTCTCTCTCTCTCTCTCTCTCTCTCCTCTCTCTCTGTTGTTGTTGTTGTTTTTGTTGTTGTTGTTTGAAGTGAAATTTAAGCGCATTTACTCTGAATATCATAACTGCCTAGTGAAAAAGGAGATTGAAGTGGTGTACGTGGCCCAGCTGACGTGTTCAAATGGAACGAAATCCGAGGCTGGCGTTTTACACGCTGCTGTTTTCATCATCATCACGGAGCAGAAGTGTAACGCCCAGTGGTGAACCAATGACATGCCACCGACTCCTGCAGATGCTGCTTGTGGTACACGTTCACATGACACTCATGCAGACAGGAGGCACGTCATGGTCCCACAACGAAGAAGGAAGTGTCCCTGAAGAAGAAAGGTCAAAAGTCTGCTTATACAGACAGCTCCCGCTGGCACGTGATCACCGAGGCAAGAGCAGGAAGGCAAAATGACTGCAAATACGACTGGACAGTTATTCCCCTTGCTCGTGAACTTTGTCACACGGAAAACTTGAAAGAACCGAAACATAGCTGGGTGATGTAAAAGGAAATCTTAGGGAGAGAGAGGAGGGGGAGGATGAGGAGGAGGCTTGGGGGAGGGAAGAGAGAATTCTTTGGGAGAAAAGGCTTTATAAGAGAGAGAGAGAGAGAGAGAGAGAGAGAGGCTAGGGGGACAAGAGGCTTTATAGAAGAAAGGCACAGAGAGAGAGAGAGAGAGAGAGAGAGAGAGAGGGGAGAGAGGCGGGGGCGGGGAGTATTTAAATATAAACTGTTAATTATAAACACTGAACCTACGGCAACGTTTATTCCCGTTGTGAAATACTTTGGTTGCAGATAAGCTTTCTGGTTGTATAATTTTTGAAAAAAATCACGCAGCACTTCTCTCTCTCTCTCTCTCTCTCTCTCTCTCTCTCTCACACACACACACACACACAACACACACACACACACACACACGCACACACACATACACGCATACACACCACACACACACACCACATTAAAAATCATGTACACACGCACGCGCGCGCGTGCGCGTGGCGTGCACGCACATACAACATGCGCTCATGCACATTATGCACATAGCCAACTACATTCAAAGATCGGGATGCAGACCGTACGGCACTGACAAGTGTTTCAGCGTTGGAACATGTCAGCAGACTGTAGCAGAGGCCCTGACAGGCCGACTGGTGTGTGGTGGGGCTATTGAGAGCAGTTAGAGCGAACACCAGTGTCCCAGGTTCGGGTGGCTGGCAGCGTGGGAGTAGGTCTTTCAGCGCACGTGTGGACTGAACAGACTTTCAGATCAACACTTTGGTGAAGATCTTGGGAATATATGAGAAGTAGTTCACTAGGTTGGGGGGTGGATTTGACCGCACAGGCGTATGAATGCGAATGCTTTATTGAGCGTAAACACTGATAAACTACAGCAATTCGCAAGCCTTTTTCTTTAATGTCCCCTCAACCCCTCCTCAAATCGGTTAATAAAGGGGGAAAAAAAAAAAAGGGGGGGGGGGAGAGAGAGAGGAGGAGGAGGAGGAGGAAGAGCAGGCTTTCCATAAGAGCCACAGAGAGAGAGGGAGGGGAGGAGGGTGGGAGTGAGAGAGAGTTTTCTAAAAGAAAAAGTGGATAAGATACAATCTTACGTTTTTTGAACACATTCCAATAAACAGATAGATAAATAAATAAAACTTAGAATGGTGGGTCATCATAAAGGGAAGAGGAGAGAGAGAGGAGAGAGAGAGGGGGGGGGATTCTTCCTCCTTCTTTCTGTTGACGTCCACATGCTGAGGCTGTTGACGGTTAGAAATGCTATGGGTTTCCGGTTCCAGTGCCGAGTGCGTCACCACCAGACTGCTCGCAACATCAGCGCTCATCTCTTTAGTCAGACAAGACATGGAGTGCGGGAAGTAGGTGGGGGGGGGGGGGGGGGAGGTAACAGGGCAGGGAATGTAGGGATGTTTGGGGGGCGGGGGGGGGGGGGTAAATGGACGGGGGAAATGGAACAGAGGATGGGGAAAGGGACAGCACGGGGGTAGGGTGGGAGGGTGGAGATCCGGGGTTAGAGAATGATGTAATGACCTCAGACCGTGGCCCCTCTCTCTGCCTGTCTGTCTCTGTCTTCATTTATTTTTGTTTCAGTGGTGGGTTTTTTTTTTTTGTTTTTGTTTTTTTTTTGGGGGGGGGGGGGGGGTAATTTCTATAAATTCATCTATGCGTCAGTGTTGATGGAGAAGCAACGCACCCACATTCCTGATTTGTATTCGGAATATGTAATTTTTAAGATGTGTAAATACATCTCTCTCTCTCTCTCTCTCTCTCTCTCTCTCTCTCTCTCTCCCTCCCTCCCTCCCTTCCTCCCTCAGGCCACTGTCACACGGAATGTAGTTCAATTCACTGACGGTTCGTGGAAAGACAGGAGGGAGCTGGTTTGACCGGTGGGGAGGAGACAGGACGACTGGTGGTGGGATTGTCCTGCTGTGGTCAGTGGAGCGGGTCACTGACCAGTCTTGTTATGCACCTTTTCTCCCTGACTGGAGTCCAACGCCGCTGTCCTGACGTCGTTTCTTCCACGCCGGTTGGTCGGCGGTGCCGGATCCTTACTTGACCAAGACACGGGCTGCACACCAACAATTGATGTGCCAAGGCCTTGTTTAAGGAGTCGAGTATTTATAGACTGGAGCATTTAGATTGTTTGAGAATGTTTATTGTTTCTAACAGTTGATTCTTGTCATTTTCTTTCATATGGCCATGAAGGTACAAGCCAGGTGGTTCCAAACAGACAGATTCACATCAAAGGAATGGGGCTATTTTGTGTGCTTAAGGCTGGCGCAAAGATAGGGTCACGGGAGAGTGCAAAGGCCTGAAATGTGTGTCGACTAAATGGGAAAGTCATGTGTTTGAAGATTGTGATTTCATCGGTGAAGATTCTCCGAAAACAAGGGAAATGATTGGTAGGGAGTTGTACTTTTGATCAGTTATCAGTATTACATTAAATGCTGGCTCTTCGCGCCGGGGCTATACAATGTAGAGGCGCGTCCCCTGGTTGGTGGATAGGGGATCCCTCTAGTTTTGCTCTAGGGGGGTGCACTGGATAATACGGAGGAAGGTGCCGCGAACCAACATAGCCTAAGAGAAGGAAAACTTGGAGTCCAAACCCGCACTGTCTGGTGAACGTTAACCCCGTGTTAACAGGGTAGACAATCATCAGCTGCTCTGAAGTCGGAATGTGTCGGCTGAGGCCAGCGGGCAGACCTCCTGCAGAGTCATAAGCACAGGAGAAGACCAGACACAACGCATCTCACCCAGGATGGCCATGCAGACTGATCTTCGACGGTAAGGTGTTCGTTCCGTGGTTCACCAGGCGGTGACAGCGCCGGGCCTCCAGCTTTCAAAGGGCCCCGGCACAGCGACTGGAGATGTGGTCCAGTCCGGTTGAGGTCCAGGAGAAGCTGTGGGAACCGGTGGGGTTTCTGCGGCGGACTGTAAACTTCGGATTGTGGATATAGCCTGGCCGGGAACGCGAAATAGAGAGAAATGCTGTCTCAAATTTATGGTAGGCCTCTAAACGCTTACATGGATTATATAGTGTTTAAGTGCAAAGTCCCAGTTGCGGCGTTTGGCCACTGCCCCTACGGGTTTCGCCAGTACTGGTCACACAACGTGTCTGCTGGAACTAGGGCATGGCGGCATTTTGTTATACTGTTTTCTGTCTGGAACACGACTGAGAGCACGTTGCGGACATCAGCTTACCCCCACACATCCCACCCCCCATTCCCTCTCCACTCATCCCCAACCCTCCTCCACCGCTTCTTCAGTGAAGCTCCTGCGCAACTCTGCGCTTTGCACTCTATCTGCACGTGGCCTTCACTTTTCCTCGTTTCCGCCGTTTTGTTTGACTGTGCCGGATGTTAATTGTCACTCAGACAAAATATGTATATCTGTCACGTCTCCACACGTCCCACCTTCCCTGTTGTCTTCGTCCTCCTCCCCTTCTAAAGAACCTGTGGTGTGCGTTCATTACGTGTGACATGCAATACGCGGATTGCCTCCCTTGTTTTCTTTGCTTTTTATTTGTTCGAGAGAACTATAAAATGCCGATTCTGGCTCACCCACCTCCGCCAGCTCCAACCGACTAAAGCCGGTTGGAGCTGCTGCTCCGGCGGGCGATCCAGAATAGGCATTTTATAGTTCTCTCTATAAGTAAAAATAAATTCTTAAATAAATTCTTATACAAGTCATCATCAAGTTCTTAACAAGTACTTAAATAGATTTACAAACAAACATAATGTGTAGGATTATCTGTTTTTAATACTAATTTAGAAAACTTTTGAGACTTTAGTTTTTGCTTAATCCTTCGTTTTTCTTGATCGTTTTCAATAACATCGTTTTCTTTCATACATTCATCAAATGCATCTCTATCTTTCATGTGGAATAAAACCACTGTCTTTAACTGTTCTCTGAAGTCTTTTAAAACTGAATTATATTTTTGACTTAAAATCCATACACTTATCCCAGCATGTCTTCCACTGAAAGCCAGTTTTGATAAAGTTTTTCATTTTTGTGTTCCCTCAAACAGTCTACCACCAGTCAGTTGATTGTCAGCTACTTTTGCAAGACCAAGACAACACAATGATAGCGTTGCAGTAAGTCAGCAGGCTGAGCGGCCCGTTTACCGACTGTGTGTGTCTCGCTATGTTCCGACCTAAAAATCAATAAAACACGCCTCGCGCGCCTAATGCGTTTCTTCTTTCACCGGGCTCGCGGCGCGCAACTGACCAGGTTAACTGCGCGAAGAGGAGTGTATGATTAAACCCGGAAGGCATGCTGCGGCGAAACTTGCCTTGCTGACTGTTACTATAAATAACCGTTCACGCGTGAACGTCCCAGTTTAGCAGCAAGAGGGCCGCGGTCTGTTACTATGAATAACCGTTCACACGTGAACGCCTTATTTTAGCACCATGAGTCTAACAGGATGTAGTGGCTCTCGTCAAACGTGCATGGTTGCCTAAGAGTGGCGAAACTTGCAAGCCTCCTAACTGTGCCAAACGTGCGCCCCAAGTTTTTAATCAAGTAACCTTTAAGTTCCTACTCAAGTCTCCCCAAGTTCTTAATCAAGTGACATTTAAGTTCTTAATCAAGTGACCTTTACGATTTTACTCGTCACCTTAAGTTCTTAATCAAGCCACCAAGTTCTTAATCAAGTGACCTTTAAGTTTTTACTCAAGTCACTTTAAGTTCTTAATCAAGTCACCTCTAAGTTCTTACTTAAGTCTCCACAAGTTCTTAATCAACTGACCTTTAAGTTCTTAATCAAGTCACCTCATGTTCTTAATCAAGTGATCTTTAAGTTCTTAATCAAGTCACCTCATGTTTTTAATCAAGTGATCTTTAAGTTCTTAATCAAGTCTCCCCAAGTTCTTAATCAAGTCACCTCTAAGTACAACCAAGTTCTTATTCAAGTCAATTTATAATTATTTATTAAGTTCTTGAAATATTATTGCATCTGAAATGTATCAAAATGATCTTTTGTTGTTGGCGGTTCTGGCATGCTTTTTTGTTTGGCTTCTGTATTTAGTGGTTGAGATTTTTTTGACTGCTTTGGTTTTTGCTGGCGTTGTTTATATATTTTATAAACGTAATAACCACCCCCAGCAGCAATGCTGCCAAAAATGACAATTGTTTTAAGTTCAATATTCCATAAAGACTTTGGTGTTGCAGGCCTTGAATCAACTTGTTCTGGTGTTTTTATAGCTGGCATTGAAACAACTGTTGGCGTTGGCGGTGTTATGTTTTCATTATGAGTTATATTCTGTGATTGCAACATTAATTTTTTTTGTTTGTTCCACTCTGCTAATTTTTTTCCTGCTGCAACGCGCCCAGGATGAGGAGGCTTTTTACTGGTCACTTTCTCCACCTGATTCAATGTTTTCTGATTCTGCTGATTTTCTGGCTCGGTCATTTTGAAGGGAAACAAAATCTATATGATTAAAAGTAATTAATCCCATGATTACTGGAGATAACAATGTTCCAAATCTGTAATATAGATCACATCCTAGAGACTCTAATGACTTTGTTAAAACTGGATCTTGCGTTAAATCGTACATAAAATCTTGTTCAGAATCAATGGGCGCAAATCTACTAACTAGTTTAGTGTACAAACTAAGAACAGTTTGACCGACACTTTTGACCATTCTTGACCCCAGTTGCGCTTCATACCTGTTGTGATACTTTACAATGTCTTGCGGCGACATCTGTTGAATCTGTTCTATGCTGAATTCATTTCCGAGGTACTGTTTTGTTTTTCCACACGCCGCCAAAGAATACAGCCTTTCCTTTTTGGGCATAATAGCTTGGTCATCAACTTGATCATTTGTAATCATAAGTTCAGGAAGTAAATCATCGCAGTTCATGTTTTATTAATAATAAATTTTATTTTATTTTTAAAAAATGAGCACCGAAAAAACTGTTGCCAACCTCGTATACCATTCTGCTGTTATTGGAGGTCTAAGTGTAGGATACACAATGCTTGGTAAAAGCTTGTTAAGAATAAAACCAGCAGATCTTGGCAAGCTAGATTTTGAAGACTCAGCAAAGTTGATTGCTGTCATTACAGCTTCATTTGCTACGAAAGATTTTCTAGTTAAGCAAGGAATAATTCCAGAA
Organism: Conus canariensis; assembly: GCA_033310375.1. Taxonomy (NCBI): domain Eukaryota; kingdom Metazoa; phylum Mollusca; class Gastropoda; order Neogastropoda; family Conidae; genus Conus; species Conus canariensis. The sequence continues at coordinate 7,755,885 of CM065714.1, read as the reverse complement.
AATATAAATATGTAAAAAAAAAAAACATTTATAAAAATGGCTTCACTCGTAATGATGATAGGCGGCGCAGTGGTCAACGCGCTTGCTTTCAGCGGAAGTAATTACGCGTTTAGTAAACTACAAAATAACGATGAGAGAAAAAGACATAACAAAGCTATGGAGCAACTAGCCGCTGCACAAGACACCTATGAAAAGCAAAGAATGGAGCAGTTAGATTTTATTAACGACAGACTTAAACAACAGGGACATGCAGCTTACACATTTAAAGATGTTGACCAGGCAATAAAAGAATATTTTCTAGTAACAGGCCAACAAGTTGAAACATTGCCCCCACCAAAATTCAGCGATTACTATCAACCATCAGAAAAACAAAAGATGCAAGAAATATTGTTTATTGTCTTTGGTATGACCGCTGTGTATTTTGTTGCACAAAGTATTGGCTGAATAAAAAATGAACAAGATCTATTATTCACCAAAAGGATATTGGAAGGGAATCACGGCAATTAAAAAGCTTAGCCAAGCAGCGGGTGTCAGTGAACAAACAGCAAAAGAATGGTTATCTAAACAAGCGATTTGGCAAATTTATCTACCAGCGCCTAAAAAACTACAGAGACCACACTTTGTGAATATAACACCAAACGACACCCATCAAATGGATCTTCTATATTTACCCCATGATATTACTAGACGAAAAAGATTTAAGTACGCACTTACAGTCATTGATATAGCTTCAAGATACAAAGATGCGGAACCATTAACACAAAAGAGTGCTTCTGCTGTTGCTGTTGCCATACAGCTGATATATCAACGAGGACCCTTAACTTATCCTCGCATGATTCAAGTCGATGACGGAAAAGAATTTAAAGGTCAAGTGAATCAATTATTGTTAAAACATAGAGTTACCATTAAAAGAGGCATTCCGGGAGTTCACAGATCACAGGCTTTGGTTGAAAACTTTAACAAACAGTTATCTGAAAGACTTTTCTCCTACCAGTATCACAGAGAGCTGATTGACAATTCTCGCAACACAGAATGGGTTAGAAGACTGCCCTCAGTTTTGCGCGCAATGAATAATGAAGAATTTAAAGGGCTAAAACCAGTACAAGCAGTCAAAACCAAACGAATAAATGTTGCTATTGAAGACTCATCCAGTAAACTATTACCATTTGGTTTAAAAGTGAGGTACCTTTATTCACCGGGAGAAGCGGAAGGGGACACTCGCATCAGGGCAACAGATCCAGTTTGGAGTGTTGATCCATATGAGATAAAAAAAATTGTGAAAATGAATCCGCCCGTGTATTATTTACGAGAAACTGACACAACAAAGCGACCAGCCCCCCGAAGATCTTTTGTGAAGGAAGAACTGCAGATAATCCCGCCAGACACAGTTCCAGTCGCTTAGTTAATTTAGGCAAATACATTTGAGTTTAAAATGGAAGCTCAAAAAAAATTATTTGCGTATAAATTTATTATCAAAACAATGATAAAGAATAAACTACCCATTGATCCTAATATTTTTGAAAAAATCAAAAATCTTGAAACAACAACCACAAATAATCCAGCTATACTGGATAAAGAAATTACTGAGTATCTAATTGCGCTTGACCAAATGACCTCCAATGACCAATTGCATATGAATACTCTGGATTAACAAATACTCTTTTTGTGTTAGTGCGGTCAAGAGACCGTTTAGTTACAACTGTTGTGTTAATCTCATGCAGATTAGATCGTAGTTTGTAATTGTCATGATGAAAAGTCTTTTTATTGAACAATGCTTCTTTGTAGTTGTCATGTGATATGTTTGATTGCACAACACTACGAGATATTCCCTTTGCTTTTTTGACAACTTTTTTTTGGCTTGAAAGACTGTACATTTTCGACCTTAAACCAATAAACTCCTTGATCACACCTCCAGATAATTCATCCTTCATCTTACCTAAAACCTTCTTATTAATAACTGAATGCAAAGGTGAATCTTTAGGGTAATCAGATGTGTCGTACCATCCAGCATGCTCTTTTGCTACTTCTAATTCCATGTCTTTGTAAAAATCTTCAGTAGGGATGTCAATAACAAAAGAATCTGTATCTGTGTAAAGTACTTTGGACTCAGGATACAAGGGTTTAAAGTAGTCGTAAAGAAATTCTAACATCAAAAGCTTTGATAATTCTAAAACAGTAAACCCAATAAAAACAGGTTTGTCCAATTTGACTTTCTTTTTTTTCATCATTATTCCAAAAAGCTGATCATGAAATCTTCTGAAGTCTTGGTAGTTGGGTTTTGACACCAGCTTAATTGCTTCGTTCTCTCTGGTGACCAATCTTACATCTTTGCGCTTGTGCGGATTTTCCATAGTCTTTCCAAAACAGCTGTTGTTCATCAACTTGAAAAAGTCTTTTTCTGATGCATCTGTGGATTTAGTTCTGAGATCAGTGTTCTTCATGATGTATGGTTTCATGAACTGTTCTTGATCAAATTCGATTATACGATGAACTGCTGTTAACTTTAAACCATGTCTTAAATAAAATTGGAGAAGTCTGTAATGACAGACATAATTTTTTTTGTCACGAAGATTAGGCACAAGTTTAGGCGGTTCTGTCATTGACACTTTTAGGGTTTCTGCCGCTAATGGATAGTCATTATGCAGGTCATGGAGTTCATGAGGATATTCTAAATCAACTTCTAGAATAAAGCCCCGTTGTTGATCAGCTACTAGACTCTGTAGCCATTTTAAAAACTTTTGAATGTCTTTGAGTCCTGTGTACATTTTAAAGTTACGTAATGGAAGTGATTGACTCATAGCCCATCCATACAGATTGTTTGCATCTAAATACATAAGATAGTTAGACTTCCTACTTGGATCATAGTCATCCAAATATTTATTGTTTGCTTTACAGTAATGGTGAGACGCCATACTAATTCCGCCACGCAATCCGTTTTCAATCACCCGAAGCATTGGTAGGTCAGACAACAGGTCAATCTGTACACCAGTAAATTTTAAAAAGGTATCCCAACTCATCCCAGGCGCAGAAATATAATGCGCAGGATCTAGACTATAATGTTTCATGCAGGTCTTTCTGTAATTTTCAAAGATATCCGCCAACAAACAAGTATCCGCCATTAAATAGGCATCATGATAGTCTCCCATTGTTTCACACTCCAACTTCTGCCATGCTTCTTGTGCGTGCTGGTAATCAGAATCACTGATGTCCTTTCCTCTAAGACTAGAAAAGAACGCACCTTTAGGCGGAAGGGCTGTCTCTTCAAACCTTTCCCAGCTGTTCATGTACTCATAAGGATAAACGCCCTTTCTAACAAGTGTTGGGTCAAAATATTCTTCCGTTATTGGGCAGGACTTTAAAGATCCTGCTAGTGACTCTAAACTCCCCATCAGGTGTTGCATAGAGTCATAAAAAGATAAATTATTTAAAGTGAAACACATGTACTTTTCTGATGACTGCGCAATGCATGACACCCTAAAGGCGCTAGTTACTGCTTGCAATATAAGATGAGAGTCGTAACCTCGCAAGTTATGAAAGAATATAGGAAGTCTCCAAGTCCTAGGATCAAACTTTAGTTGAAGATTGCAATTGTTATGCGCTGCTCCTCTGAATTCTCCGCTAATGTGATCATGATCTCTTACTGTTGGGTTTAAACTTTCAGGGGTTAGCTCTAATCCACAAATCCAACAGTGAGTGGCTGAGTCATAGCGATCTTGGTCTTCTGGGGTCATCCTAAGATCGGATAGGAATAGATTATTAGAACAGACATTACGAACTTCTTGCATGCGTTTTAAGAAATGTTTTGCAGCATGAGGTCCTCTATATAATTCTGGCTTTGAATGGACGCCATCCGACCTGACAACAATGAAGGCAAATGAACAAATCTGGTGGTTATTCATTATAACTGTTTTTGGTAAATGTTTTGGAGCTGGTCCTTCATAAGGAGCAATAAGCGACTCAAAGTCTGCGTAAACAACGTATGGAGACCTCTGGAGTTTTTTGTAATTCTTAAAACTAACCTTACTGCCTTCTCTTGGCATAATTAGTTCTGTATTGCAGTCCACTGGGCTAAGACAATGTTTTACATGTTCGCTCGCAGCTTGAACGGACGGAATTCTTGTTAAACATTTTCTACAGAATTCTTGTTTGTGTCCATTTTTTGTAGTATGAACTAGTAATCCACTCATTGTGCGTATTAGCGTGTAGTGCAACCCATTAAGGCTTTGCATTAGGAGTAAGTCTACATGACTTCTGGCTGGTTCTCCTATTGATGGACTGTTTTTTGACACTCTAATTGGTAGAAGACCTGATTTAACAGACCATGTGTAGACATTAACAGTTATTGGTGGATTTTGTTTTTCAAACTGATCAATGTTGTCTACAGCCATAGGAAATTCAAGGCCGTTAAAGTTAAGATCATTAGCCCACTGCAAATAGTTAGTAACTCTCTCTGCATTTTTTTTAACAAAGTGTAGCCTAGCAAGAACGCACCACATAAAACATTTGTTATCTGAATTCTTTATGTTCAGAACCGCTCTCTTTGCAACTAATTCTGATGGTAGAGGAATAAAAGACTTTCCTATAATTGGCTCGTATTTAGCCTGTTTTAATCTAATCTCTAATACTTTACCCTCTGACCAACCAGAGCCTCTCATTTTTGCTGCTTCAGAGGAGTCGTTAAACTGAGTAAGAAGTTGTTCTGCCCAATCAGGCGTTAAATCATTATAAGAAAGAATAGCCTGCTGTTTAGTTGAGACCCAGACTTCTAGATTTTCTTCGCTTATTGTTATGTAATCAACTAAAACAACTAACCTTACTTTAACTGGAGGGTTTATTGCTAAATAATTGGGGATTTGAGAAATAGCATACTCAACGCTTTCTAACACATTTGTTGGATTAATAACTTCTATATTTGTATCCTTCAAAGCTTTTGACAAACTCTCTTCTGCATCAAACCAAGAATCAAAATCAGTGTATTCCATTTTGAGTTTCTTTTCTAACTCAAAATATTTATTTAAATCAAAAAAATAAAAGTTAATCAGAATCAATATCAACGGTCTTTTGTGCTTAGACTCATAAACTAAAGTATAAACACTCTTTGGGGTTGTTAATGTGAGCTGTTTAGAACAGAGTTTAATGTCTCGTTTACTTTTTTTAAACATTCCTTTTTTATCTGGTCGGTGTCTGGTTGTTGAGAAAAAGTTGCCCTTGCCTTTCTTTGAAGATCAAACTTTTGTCTTTTGTAGTCCTCAAAATCAGCCTGTAGGCGACTAAATTCTTCATCCGTGATGTTTGAGTCGGCAAGTGCTTTATCAATTATCAGTTTGAAGGAACTAAGTTTAGCTGTTATTAGTTGAACCATAGCTGTGTGCTTTTGGAGTTTAGCTTTTATTTTTTTGCTGACAGCACTTACAGCCAATGAACACAGGCCAAGAGTTAAAGACAAACCACCTAGAGGTAAAGCTGCCGGTGCACCTACGCCTGTTGCTAAGAGGCCTACACTTGTTCCTGCTGATAGAGCACTAGTGATCGATGCTCCAGTATTAACATATGTAACAGCATTAAAGACAGCAGAATACCTTCGTTTGGTTTTACTGTATTTTGAAAGGTCCTGCTCTAGTTGGGTTTGCATTTGTGTTATGTTTGTTAATCTGAAAGTTTTTATGTCTACAGCAACAGAGTTGCCTACTATCTCTTCTTTGGGCACTTTTGGATAAACCTGAACAGACATGCTTTTTTTAAAAATAAAAATAATTTAGTATTGGATATCTTTTAATCTGTTATCTTGAATATTCAGCTGCGCATCATATATTAAAAACAAATGTACATTAAGTGGTTTATCACTCTCTTTTTCTTTATCAATTTGAATGTTTATTACGTCTTTAACTGTTCTCCCACTCCCATGCAACTGATTATCCTCTGTTGACCTTAGGTCAATCCATAAACCGTATTTCGTTGTTAAATATTCATCAAGTCTAATACTGTGAAGGTGTAGATCTTTAGACACAAGGTCTACTGTTGGACTTCTAGACCTCCCGCCTCCAAAGAATTTTCTTATTTCATCAAAATGATGATAAGGTTTAAGCCCGCTACCGTAGACTTGGTTAGGACTACCCTCAATTGAACATTGTACTTTCGTTATTTTAGGATTAATAAATTTTTCACTTTGTCTTTTGAATGGTTCTTCATCTTCACACAGCAATAAAATACCTTTAAGCGATCTTGCTGAGGCGCTAAAACTAAAATTCCATATTGTGTCTGCCCTGCTTTTAGGATATTTAGTATGATGAATTACTCTTTCGTAATATATTGCTAATTTTGACTGATATTGTTGCTCAATCAGCCTTGCTAAGTTAGGGTTGCTAACAATGTCAAACTCTAACGAGATGTCAAAAATGCTGTACTTTGCGTCAGTGTCTGTAGATTTAATGACACGTTTGTATTCATTAAAAGTTAGTTCATATGACAATCTGTCTTTTAATGCTCCTTGAAAGTATGGCGCATGCGCTTTTAACAACTCAAAATCTAAGGGTATAGAAAAGCGATTTTCATAAGCAAAACTTACAGCTTCAGCCTTGTTACTGTCTTTAGCATCATCAGCATCTATTCTGTGTTTTAGTGCTTCATCACTTTCGATTCCTTGAAACGCGAGGTCAGCCCTTTCATTCGCGGTTAGCCATAGATCAGAATAGATTAGAAATATGTCTGCATTGTGTAAAGAAAATATTTCTTGCCCCTCAAGTTTTATAGAAATTTTCTTAACGATTGCCCGTCCCAGATTCTGAACTACTGTCCTGTTTGCGTCTGTTGCTGATTCGAGTTCTATTTTGAAAGTAAGACGTGCAGAGCCTGGTACAATCACTTCATCTGCTCCTAGGTCTGGAAATTTAACAGTAAGAATTTGATCTGAATCAATAGTAGATGGATTATTTGGAACAATAATATTCTGTTTATTTCCCTTCACGCCAAAGGGCTCTTTCAGTCTTCTATGAGGGTCAAGAATTGAGCCATATGCTTGTGACATTTTTTTTATAAAACAAAAATAAATTATTTTTAAAACATGGCAGGCATTGAAGATTATGATGTTTTTGATCCTGGAGACGACATGAGTGAAATGACACCTTTGACACATCCATTGCGCTCATTGCGACATGAATTAACAGAAAGTAAGGTCAGATCATTTTATCAAAGTTTAGGTCAAGAACCTCCCGAATTTATAGACCCTAATGATTTTGAAACAAAAGATGACCATTTGTTTGTGAGAAATGACGAAGGACAACTTGTTCAGCTTACAACTAAACCAGACTCATCAAAGTTTTTAAAAAAGAGTACAATTAGACAAAGGCTCAGTGTGAGCGAACAAAATCGCCTTGGCATTACTAAACCAAAATTAGATAGGGAAGCAGTTGCTAAACTTCAAAACACACTACAAGAACTCCCAACAGATAACCAAATACAAAACATGGAACTTAAAGATTTAAGCCCAACAGCAGACGAAATAATACAAGCAGAAACCAGTTTTTCAGAAGAAACAGCATTAAAAACTATGCACGATCCGCCGCTACCTATGAGAGAAATAACGGCCCTTGATCATGCTTTGAGAAGCATCAGAGGCGAATTAACAAACAATTTAGCAAAACTGGGTGAACTAGATGAGCATATAAAAAGAGAAAAAGAAAAACTAGTTGAGGCTGATGACCACAACTTAGGACCTGGTGTTAAAGAAAGAATAACACAAAGACTAAAAGATCTTGAACAAGAGAGATCAGCAAGACTAGAAGTGTTGTCTAATAACCGAGAACAATTACGAACTCAAGTGAGCAGAATAAGAGAAACTATCCAAAGAATTTTATATGAAGACACAACGTTAGCAGAACGAATAAGAACACTGTTTAGAGAGCAAGGTGTCACATTAGCAAGTGTTATAACAGCCTTAGGATTTGCAATAAGTACACTGGTGTTGGCTATTACAGGCGGTGGTGGGCAAGGGTTAGTGCCTCCGCCACCATCACCACCATCAGATAAATCATGGGTAAAAAAACAACTTGATCATCTTGCAAGTTTATTAAAAAAATTAGCCAGTAAGGCAATAGATTCTTTGCCTGGCATATTAGGGGGGATCGTTAGCTGGCTTTTGTCAACTGCAAGCAAAGTAGTTGGCTTTATGGCCGAGCACTTATGGACATTAGTTGTCTTAATAGTTGGGTTACTTTATAGTAAGATAAAGACCAAGTAATCCTAGGGCAGTTAATCCAATAACAAGTGCTGTCTTTTCATATTCATGGTCATTATTTCTTAGGACCACAGGGATTGGATGGGGTTTTGAGGGGGTCTCGGGGATTGGATGGGGTTTAGAGGGGGGCTCGGGGATTGGTGGGGCTTCTTTTTTTATTGCTATTGCTGGCTTAGAATTTATGTCGTTTTTTCCGACCTTCTCTTCATTGCCAGCCACAAGGATTTCATTATTATAGTTTATTATTGTTCCTATCTGAAGTCTGAGGTCAGAAGGCAGCATGTATAAACCAGTGCCGACAGCAAAGTCTACTTTCGATCTTGCGTATTGCAAAACATTTTGGTACCTTTTAATACTTGAAGGCAAATCAATTGCAGAATTAATAGAATCCTCTAAATTTGCCAAGTACTGTTTTTGTGCATCAAAGCCAGTAGAAGGATCAATTATGTTTGATCTCGTTTGTGCTTGTGAACCTAGCAAACACCAAACATAAGTACGAATGGAGTCGTTTATTCGTTCTATTCCCGCTCTAGTTAGACCATTAGAAGTATCCAAAATAAATGTTGTCCATGCTGTTTTATGCTCTTGCTCTATGGACCCGAGGTGAACAGTTGTGCCTGAAGAGAAAGATGTGTAAGGAGGATTCCAATCATAGTTATACTTTCTGTGCACGCCCCAAAAATAAAGGGTGCCTAAACCATGATTAAGATCCAACTTTTGTCTAAAGTCTGTCTTTGGGTCAATATCAAATTCGTTACAGATCCTTTCAAAAGCCTTGTAATCTATTCTGTTGCTGAATGGATTAAACGTTTTGTCATTTGGTAATGGCGCTTGCAGTTCAGATAAAATACGTCTGAAGGTGTAATAGAAATGAAATCTATACACTGACCTCACCAAAGGATCAGGATGATTTAAATGATCAGCATACGACACTCCACACCCAGTTGAAGCACAAAACACAGCAAAGTTTAACTGGTTCTGATAAAACTGCATCGGATGACTGAACCACACTTTCGGGATGTAGTCTTTTTTAATAGGAGGGTTAAGATATCTGTTCAATGGAGTACTAACCTTTACTTGAAAGGCGTCAGACTGAGTCACAGAAATGTCAAGGGTGTCAGTTGTTATATCTTTAGGACTGTAGTGCGGTCCAACATAATATTTTGCATTAGTATATTTGAATGCACTCATTTTTAAATTTGTTTTAAAAATGTTTGCAACAATAACAACTCAAGACAGTCCTTCGTTTTTAGAATATGCTATTGATAATAACTGCGGAACCCAAAGGGTCGCACTCCATGAAATTTTTTACAAAGTCGTATGGTTTAATATAACTGAATCCAAGGAGAATAATAAGATTAAAAAATTTGACAATAGAGGAAACTTAGTTAGCCAGTTAACCATACCTGATGGTTATTACGGGTTTTGCTCGCTAAAAGAAGCAATGAGTAACTTCGACATTACTCTCAAACTTAACAATGCAAATTTGAAAATAATGTTGACATTCAAACCTGAAGAAGAAGTAGACCATTACCTTTTTGATGTAGAGCTAGCTAAAATGTTAGGCTTTGCAACTGACAATCATAGTTTTATAGTTACATCAGACGAAACTACTTATGAGGGAGAATATCCGCTCGATCTTGCATTACATTCATTACTCTATGTTCATTTGGACGAGCTGAGCACTGATGAAAACTTATATGATGGAAGGCCCTCAACTGTTTTAAGAGCTCTTCCATCAGGGAAAGCTGCATATTGCGATTATGAAATTATACAATTCCCTAATTTACAGTTTAAAAGATTAGCTTGTGGGAGGGTCAGATCGTTTAATATAAAGATCACAGATAAAACAGGGAAAGTCGTGAAATGTGATAACCTGCACATTGTTTTAGAAATAAAATAATAAGGTGTACTAAAAAATAATGTCTCGTGGGCCAGAAGAATCAGGAGTTACATTAGCGCCTGAGAGGTGTGTAACTTTAGAATTAAAAGACCTTGCAGACGTTGAGGACTTTGAACAAAACGGTGAGATAGGCACTTTGTATGGTTTTGAGTACACTAAAGATGGTTATTATAAGCGCAAAGAGGTTGACGACAACAAAAGGTTTCCTAAACTAGAACAACTACGCAATCTAGAAGCAAATAATGCGGGTCAGTATAAATATAAAATAGTTCGAAAAACTGACAACAAATGGCACTTAGAACCATATTTAGAATGGGACATAAAATTTGAATTCTTAAGCCCATTTACATTTTTTGACCGTCAAAAAAGTTTCAGAAAAGCATTGAACTCTGGCCCTTTACATGTAAGTCTTATGCCAGAGGACAACAGTCGGAAAGAGATCGAAATAAAGCCGTTTGGGGACAAACAGTACATCCTCCACAGAAGAGAATCGGTTTTAAAGAAAGCTTCTACAAAATTACAGTTCATTCCACGCACAAAATTAGGAGACACGTTCACAATGATATTTAAAATTTCTGTCTTAAAAGATGAGGCAAGAAATGGAGCTCTGGGCGTCAGTGACAATCTTATGAAAGGAATTCTTATTAGCTGGCAAAACTTAGACGTTGACAAACTTAATGTTACTGTCGTTGTTCTTTACAATGGCGAGGATATTAAGGTCATGACAACAAGCAACAAAATTGATATTAGTCTAAATAGAAACGATCTTACAGAACTGAACTGGATTAATCTTACACATTTGGACCTTATAGGCTTTTATTATACTGAACAAGTTTTGACAGAGAGTATGATAAAAACAATAACTGGATTAGATTAAATTCTGTTTTAAAACTATGGAGCAGACGACTTTGGTGTCAATGCCGATGTTAAACTTTATGACAAAAACCCCTCATTGTTCATTGATTTGTGGACAGACTGGTTGTGGAAAAACAATATTTGTCCTCGACCTATTACAAACAGTTTATAGTTATAATTTTGATCATATTGTAATTTTCTGTCCAACATTAAAGTGGAACAAAGCATATCACGACAGAAGGTTTATATGGACAGATGATGAAATCTATTTAGTTGATCCCAGCAATAAACTTAGCGAGTGCTTAGAACACTTTTATAGACAGTTTGAAGGAACGCAGACACTATTTATTATAGATGATTGTTCAGCAGAAAAGGATATAGTCAAAAAAAGAAACGCTTTGTCAAAACTGGCTTTCAGTGGAAGACATGCTGGGATAAGTGTGTGGATTTTATGTCAAAAATATAACTCAGTTTTAAAAGACTTTAGAGAACAATTAAAGACTGTAGTTTTATTTCACATGAAAGATAGAGACGCATTTGATGAATGTATGAAAGAAAACGATGTTATTGAAAATTCCCAAGAAAAACAAAGGATTAAGCAAAAACTGAAGACAGAAAAGTTTTCTAAATTAGTATTAAAAACAGATAATCCTACACATTATGTTTGTTTGTAAATCTATTTAAGTACTTGTTAAGAACTTGATGATGACTTGTATAAGAATTTATTTAAGAATTTATTTTACTTATAGAGAGAACTATAAAATGCCTATTCTGGATCGCCCGCCGGAGCAGCAGCTCCAACCGGCTTT
>CM065714.1:7616585-7739085 GCA_033310375.1 Conus canariensis | reverse complement strand
GTTGAGTTGACAATTCATGTCTAAGGCCAGGTCCAGCACACTAAAAAGTATCTTTGGTGAAGCACTGAGACCACAATCACAGGTTGCAGGTTGGATTCCCACCCGTGCCCAGTCTAAAGATGGCCATTTTTAACTGCCCTTTATAATGTGATGTCGCTCTGGTGGTGTCAGTTAGGTCCCGTATGCAGCTCTGCAAGGACAGCTATCCCCAGCTGCCATAGTTCTTGACAAAATATGGATGTTAAACCTTAATATAGCCCGAAAATAGTTCTCTTCTTAAAAGGGACTCCAGCAGTTTCTGCTGGCAGTCATGGAGTTCATTCAGACTGCCACTAAATTGATCCCCGCTGCTTCTCTTCCTTCTCCCACCCACCTTATTCCCTCTTTCACCTTTTCTATTTTCATCCCCTTTCTCACTTTTTTTTTAAGCAGATGTTTATAACAAAACCATTCCTATGATGGGTGTGAGCGCTTGTACAGTGTTATGCCATGTTAGCTTCTCGTTGTTCAGTGTAATTGGTATGGCTGTCTACAGGGGAACCCGGAATGAGCGGCATGGGGAACGGGGAACACCGGTTAGCACAGGCAGAGAGTGACACATAGTGCACTGAGGGATGGTGTGGTGTAGTGAGGGATGGTGTGGTGTAGTGAGGGATGGTGTGGTGTAGTGAGGGATGGTGCTGTGTACTGAGGGATGGTGTGGTGTAGTGAGAGATGGTGTGGTGTAGTGAGGGATGGTGTGGTGTAGTGAGGGATGGTATGGTGTAGTGAGGGATGCTGTAGTATAGTGAGGGAAACTGTGGTGTACTGAGGGATGGTGTGATGTACTGAGGGATGGTGTGGTGTAATGAGGGATGCTGTGGTGTAGTGAGGGATGCTGTGGTGTGCTGTGGTGTAGTGAGGGATGCTGTGGTGTAGTGAGGGATGCTGTGGTGTAGTGAGGGATGGTGTGGTTTACTGAGGGATGGTGTGGTGTAGTGAGAGATGGTGTGGTGTAGTGAGGGATGGTGTGGTGTAGTGAGGGATGGTGTGGTGTAGTGAGGGATGGTGTGGTATAGTGAGGGATGCTGTAATGTACTGAGGGATGGTGTTATGTGCAGGCCGTGGTGCTGAAAGAGACCCACCAGTTGGACGGGGAGTACTCAGCGGACGTGTGCGGCAGCTTCAGGAGAGGTGGGAACATGCTGGTCTTGTCTTCCTTTGTGCCTGTCTGTCTTGTCTCCCTTTGTGCCTGTCTTGTCTCCCTTTGTGCCTGTCTTGCCTCCCTTTGTGCCTGTCTTGCCTCCCTTTGTGCCTGTCTTGTCTCCCTTTGTGTCTGTCTTGTCTCCCTTTGTGTCTGTCTTGTCTCCCTTTGTGTCTGTCTTGCCTCCCTTTGTGCCTGTCTTGCCTCCCTTTGTGCCTGTCTTGTCTCCCTTTGTGTCTGTCTTGTCTCCCTTTGTGTCTGTCTTGTCTCCCTTTGTGCCTGTCTGTCTTGTCTCCCTTTGTGCCTGTCTGTCTTGTCTCCTTTAGTGCCTGTCTGTCTTGTCTCCCTTTGTGCCTGTCGGTCTTGTCTCCCTTTGTGCTTGTCTGTCTTGTGTCCCTTTGTGCCTGTCTGTCTTGTCTCCTTTTGTGTCTGTCTGTCTTGCTTCCCTTTGTGTCTGTCTTGTGTCCCTTTGTGCCTGTCTGTCTTGTGGCCCTTTGTGCCTGTCTGTCTTGTCTCCCTTTGTGCCTGTCTGTCTTGCCTCCCTTTGTGCCTGTCTGTCTTGTCTCCCTTTGTGCCTGTATGTCTTGTCTCCCTTTGTGTCTGTCTGTCTTGTCTCCCTTTGTGCCTGTCTGTCTTGTTTCCCTTTGTGTCTGTCTGTCTTGCCTCCCTTTTGGCCTGTTTAGCTTGTCTCCCTTTGTGCCTGTTTGTCTTGCCTCCCTTTGTGCCTGTCTGTCTTGTCTCCCTTTGTGTCTGTCTGTCTTGTCTCCCTTTGTGCCTGTCTGTCTGGCCTCCCTTTGGGCCTGTCTGTCTTGTCTCCCTTTGTGACTTTCTGTCTTGTTTCCCTTTGTGTCTGTCTGTCCGTCTGCCTGCCTGTTCGTCTTTCTTATCTTTTGGCTTGGTTTCCTGAGCATGTTTGTGTTTGGCTGTCTGTCATTTGGTCTGTTGTCAGGTCTTGGTGGTGCTGAGACACAGCCACATGTGAACCCTACTTCAGCTGTCCTTATCTATGAATGCACGTAGGCATGCACATATGCATGCAGCATGTATGTGTGTGTGTGTGTGTGTGTGTGTGTGTGTGTGTGTGTGCACTCGCGCACGCGTGCTTTTGTGTGTATGTGTGTGTGTGCACGCATGCGTGTGTGTGTGTGTGTGTGCATGTGTGTGTTTGAGTGATTCTCTGTGTGCGTGTGTGTGTGTGTGTGTATGGGTGCGTGCGTGCATGCGCACGTGCGCATGTGTGTCCATGCGTGTGTGTGTGTGCGTGCGTGTGCTTGTATGTGTGTGTCTGTGTCTGTGCATGATGGTGCAAGCTCATGTTTCATCACAGTAGTGTGTTCAAGCACACTTTTCTGTACACCCTGCGCTTTTAATATGCACGCATACACCCTTTAACGGCCTGTGATTGTAAATTGTCCAGGAGCCGAAAGCAGCGGCGATATCGACATTCTGCTGACACATCCTTCCTTCACCTCCACCTCCAAAAAACAGGTGAGCCGTCACCTCGCCTATGTCAGCCTCTCCCAGATCAGGTTGCCTGCGCTGGTGACTCATCGCCTGTCTGACGAATGCTGCATCTCATAATGCACACCACACCGCTCCCTGCCTTCTGCCTAACTATACATATCCTGCCTCTTTATCCTCACCACGTTCCCTTCCCAAATCACTTTTATATTGTGATCCGTGGCTCGGCAGGTTTCAATGAGCTAATTCATCACTCCGTCCCCCCCCCCCCCCTCTTAAATATTTAATTGAAAGGCAGGCCAGAAGGGCAGGGGTGGGGTAAAGTTGGGGATGGGGGGGTGGGGGTCTTGTTAGGTGCACATAGCTTTTTGTCCACAAATTACAGGTCGTCTTCTCGTTCCCTGTGATGTCAGCCATCATCACGTTGACGGGTCTGACGTTGTGTCAGGTGGGGGAGGTTACAGTGGTGCACTGGGCTGGGTGAGGGTGGGGGGGGGGTGGTGGTGGTGAGGGGCGGGATATGCCTGGAAGATCAACCTTTTTCAGGGGGAATGGGTTGGTAAAAGAAGAAGAGTCATGGGTCAGGGAGGGGCCAGGGAGGCCGGATGGAGAGAGGAAAGGTTGGGGGCAGGAGGGGTGGGGGGTGGAGGAACTGTAGATAACGTTTAAGATCAGAGATTTGAAGAAGCCTTCCTCTTGACACTTTAAGGTGAATACAACGTTACGCCCACTGTCAGTCTCTCCTCTGAAGGGTAAAATGTTATAATGATACAGGCTAAAAGGAGTGAAGGTGTAAAGACAGGCGCTACAAACAGTGTAATTAGAAGAGATCTAAATTTGAAAGAAAAATAAGTGTAAAAATTGCTGTGTTGTCGTATTGTATATCAAGGGAGAGAGAAGTGCAGGAATTCTACAGCAGGCTTAAAAACGGTTTCGCTTGTGGAAAAATGCAAGATAATGAAATAATGATATATGTGCATGCTCGCGCACATGCATACATGTTCCCTATGCATGCATGCATGCCCGCATACATGCATGCGTGCACACATTTACACACAAACACACACACACACACACACACACATACACACACACACACACTCACACACACACACACACACACACACACACACACACATATGCACGCACACATGCACATATGCACGCATGCACTCACATACACACACACACCTTTGTTTTTTTCTAGTATTGTTTTTAGCGACAAGATATGCCTTTCTGTTTTCTAGTGTTCTAAGTAAAACTTTAAAAAAAATGAACATATATATACATAAATATGTGTGCATACATACACTACATACCTGCCTACTGATGTACACCCACCTACTGACATACCTGCACATAGCAAGAAACACGAAGGTATAGGTGATGTGACCTGAGAGCCATCATTATTCTGTGCGCTGCTTTGCCGGTTCCTGGGGCTGTCAGCCAGACCTGATGCACAGACTGGTGAAACGACTGGAGGCCATCAAGTTTGTCACCGACACGCTGTCACTGGGGGACTCCAAATTCATGGTGAGGCTTGGATCAGCACCGAGCTGAATTGTGTCTTCCTACATCTCTGGTCTCTGAGGTTTACATGTGTGTGTGTGTTTTTGTTCCTTTCCTCAGAAAACATGCCCATTCGTTTTCTTGAAGTGATTTTTACCACGTGTCTGTTGTCGTTTTCTTGTCTCTGATCTTTAGTTTGTTTTTTCGTTTCTGAGAAAATGTGCCCATTATTTTTCTTGAAGTGATTTTCTTACCATGTGTCTGTTGTCATCACTATTTGTGTGTGTGTGTGTGTGTGTGTGTGTGTGTGTGTGTGTGTGTGTGTGTGTGTGTGTTTTCTTATGCCTGTCCTGGTAAACTGAATTGTGATACATACACTGGAGTTTTGCAAGGGTTCTTGAGAAATATGAGCACACCAGAACCTTTGCTTTAGGGCAAAAAACCTGTTTGTCTTGGGTTTTAACACAAGGCTCAACTGACCATGTCATGGACACACTTCTGGCTAAATTTCATATTCACCAGGCTCCAGATTTAACAGCCTTTCTAAGAGACATGATATTGAAAAATACAGACAACGCAGTAAATGGATGCTTGAAAATGGATGTCTTTCAGTGTTCATGGCTTCCTTACCAGTTCCCTATAGATGTGGGACAGAACTTTTATCATGTGTTTAGATGCCATGAGGGGTGCACTCTAAAGCTAATCACTTGAAATAGAGGGGAATGAGAGAGAGAGAGAGAGAGAGAGAGAGAGAGAGAGAGAGAGAGAGAGAGAGAGAGAGTAACAGAGCAAAATGACTGCAAGAGTATGTAAGGGAATCATGCATGAAAAACCCTTTGCAATCTGATTTTTTGTTGTTGACTTGATTACCCTAGACACAGTAACTTGTAAGAATCTGTTACCACTGCTTCTGCCAAGGTCATTACATGACGCGTGTACATGTCACAATGATCTGTGTTTCCTAACAATGGCTGTGTGTACAATACTTGTAACTTGTTGATTAAAAAGAAAAGAATGTTCCAAGCCATTTGGAAAAAAAAATGTAAAGAACACTCTCTCTCTCTCTCTCTCTCTCTCACACACACACACACACACACACACACACACACACACACACACACACACAATTGTCCAGGGTCAACAGCCATATCATAGTTGTGCACAATATTCGAACACTTGGAAAAAAACAACATAGTACGTCTAGGGAGCAAGGGAGACAACTCAAATAATTAACCCGTTATGTCAACAGTTTTATTAGCTCCCTTGATTTTGAAGTCTTCCAAGTGAAAGGAATGCGCTAGTAGAACTGATGTTTTATTCATTGGTGAAATTACCACAGTGGTTAGTGTTGCCGGTTGTGGGCTGGGAGGTTCAAGGCTCATCAGAGGCATATAGTGGTGGGCTTTGGACCCTGCCCAGGCTGAAATCACAGCGTCAAGGTTTAGCCACTTGTTGGAGTTGCCTCTGAGAGGCTTGCTCACATTTTCCGACCAACTGTGCAGGCGTCGGTCTGTCTTGGGTCTGCGATGTATTATGAAAAAAAGCATAGAGTGCAGGTCTGTCATGCAGTTTCAGACAAAAAGAAATTTTCATTCTTGACGTCCACATTAATCATGATTTAAAAACTATTCACCCCTCCCCCCCCCCACCCCCCCAAAAAAAACGCCTCAAATTGTGTGGCCCTTCACGGAGACCTCAGTTTTGATGTCATGTCCATGATGATGCATATTGATGCCTGTCTTCAGTTAGTATCCAATGAGTCATGAATATGCATGCAACAAACCACCAGAGTTTTTTTTTAAGTAAATGAAGAGACCATACTCGCTAAATGAACCGAGCACACACCAAAGTAGCATGCCTCGACTAGTTGTGCTTTGTCAGGCAGGACAAGAAAAACAAACACACAAACAACAGCAAAGATAAATAAAAGGACCACAGTTAGGATGAAAATGACGTAGTCGTTGCTTTAATTTGAGGGTCCATTATGTAATTTATTTTCATGTTTTGACTTTCGCTGGCAGTTACACAGATTTTCATTACGTGCAGGGGGTATGTCGGCTGCCAAAAGAAGTTGATGACTCAGAACACATTTTCAGGAGAATTGACATCAGGTAAGTCACACATTTCATCTGAGTTGATCATGTTGATGATGAGGATCATAATCATGCTTACTAAAAATGCACAGCAGGTATCCTCATCACAAATAATGCATTTTTATTATATATATCCTTGCATTCATGATTCAGTTTGCCTGTTTTAACATTTTGGCGCAAAAAGTATCTTTAGATGGATCTCACACTGGACGTATCATTGCATGTGCATGTGAATGACAAAAGTGTTTGTATTCATCAGTGTGTAAATATCTCTATAGTATTGTGTTGTTGGATTGTATAATATGGTATTGTATTGCATAACTTTATCGCAACTATTGAGGCGTACTGCCCAGTGAGTCGCACGACTCATGTTTTTTTCTCTCCTTGTATCCACAAGCATATACAGAGGAATGAGGAGGCCAGCCGCTATGTTCTTTCTTTTGACATGCTCAATCCAGAAGGTAGAGAAGGTAAATCCAAAAATTATTGCCCTTTGCATGCTGTTTTCAGAGCGAGCTCAGTTTGTTTTCAAGAAAGCTGAAACTGCAGTGAATTTGGGGAGCACTCAGACTGAAAGTATAAAAAAAAAGCTGATAATTTCTTCTTCTTAGCAACCTCCACACTGTCACTTGAAGCACTCCGCTGCTGGCATGGTGAATGCCACACTGTGGTCAAAATGATATCCCGGCCTGCAGGATTCTGTTTTAAAACAGACATGCAACTCTTCCAGAACGTGATTTGAAAATGAGACAGCATAGTTCACCAGCACTAACAGCTCTTTCATGCCGATGTTACTTTATCACCTTATGACATGGGGTTTGTGGATCTGTCTGAGTTCATCAGGGTTTATGGATCTGTCTAAGTTCATCAGGGTTTGTGGATCTGTCCGAGTTCATCAGGGTTTATGGATCTGTCTGAGTTCATCAGGGTTTACGTATCTGTCTGAGTTCATCAGGGTTTATGGATCTGTCCGAGTTCATCAGGGTTTACGGATCTCTCTGAATTCATCAGGGTTTATGGATCTGTCTGAGTTCATCAGGGTTTATGGATCCGTCTGAGTTCATCTGGGTTTATGGATCTGTCTAAGTTCATCGGGGTTTGTGGATCTGTCCGAGTTCATCAGGGTTTATGGATCTGTCTGAATTCATCGGGGTTTATGGATCTGTCTGAGTTCATCAGGGTTTATGGATCCGTCTGAGTTCATCGGGGTTTATGGATCTGTCTGAGTTCATCGGGGTTTATGGATCTGTCTGAGTTCATCGGGGTTTATGGATCTGTCTGAGTGGATCTTCCTGACTGACTTGTCATCAGGGTCAGTTCCCTCGTTGCTGTGGATTCTTTCATGCGTGCTCAGTGCATGCAATCATGGGTCATCTTCGCCTCATGGTCTATTCCTGAAAGACTAGAATTCAGACCACCACTAGATGTGTGCTGTGAAACAGAGAGAAAAATACCACCCAATGACACTGGCATGCAGATACATGCTTGCATGTGAGAGTATGCGTCCATGTGATTTCATGCTCTTGTATTTGGCCATGTAAATGTTTGTATTTTCTTCATAATTCCATCAGATAAAATGGTTTTATTCATTATCTGTATTATCTTTGATTATTTAAGTTACCTTGTCCTTAACTAATACCTACATACCTTAGCAACAGAACAACAAAGAGATGTAAGAAATGAAGAAATGCACGTGAAACACTTCAAAATAAAACTCATCCATGGACTGAACATAATCATGGTCTGAAAAAAAAAAATTATACAAACGAAGAAACAAAACACATCAGACATTTATTGTTTCAGCAAGGAAACATGAATGCTGTGGCTATGTAGATGATGAGAATATTGAATAGCATTTGTTGCCGGTATTGAATGTTTGCAAACCTGTGACAGTTTGCTGTGTGTGGATACATTGTGGCCTGCCCTGTCCTCAGAAGTGATGACAGTGCATGATGATGGTGCATGATGTGAACAATGATGTGGTCAGTGACTATTGTTCCCACCACTGACAGGCTGATCCCCCATGACCAGTTCTACTGTGCCCTGCTGTACTTCACGGGGTCAGACATGTTCAACAAGAACATGCGTCAGCACGCCCTGGACCAGGGCTTCACCCTTAATGAGTACTGCATCAGACCCATTGGCAGCACAGGTAGGGCAGGCCCTGAGGCCTGGGCCCACTCACTTTGGGTGTTTCCAGCCGCTTCATGCTGGCTTTCCAGTCTGGGCTTTTTTTGTTTGTTTTTCTTTTTTCTTTTTTTTTTCTGTTTTTTTCTGTCTTATCTTCCATAGCCTTTTAGTGGAATCATTCCAACCCTGCTCATATTGGCTCCATCACATTTAGCCACACCCAATGTCGTCCAATCGCATGGGGAGTCATGAGGGAGTAGCCTGTGTGTGTGGTGTGTATGGGTGTGTATGTGTATGTGTGTGTACGTGTGTGTGTGTGTGCGTGTGTATGTGTGTGTGTGTGTATGCATATGCGTGCATGTACATGCGTGCATGTATGTGTGTGCAATCATGTCTCTGGGTGTATGTGTGTTTATTTTCTTCACAGTCATTTCTTTGCCTTTCTTCAAAGTCATTTTTTTTTTTTTTTGCTGTCCCAACCTCTGCGCCACCTCAGAGGCAGTGCACCCACGCTGCTCATTCTGACACCCTGTCCACAGCCACAGCCCGGTCGGCCCCACTGCAGCCCCAGCACCGGCAATCCACAGGGAGCAGTCAATGGCAAGTCGTCAAAAGGCAACCCACCGGAGGAGACACTGCACTGCTGCCAAGTCACTTTGGTGGTGTTCAGTGGCGCCTGTTCTGATCTAACATACGCAGGACACCACCCACTAAGCCCCCTACTGATGACAATAATTGCTTAGTCGCAGAGCCGGCGTGAGTGAGCTCTCCCTCCGGAGGGCGCCACCACATCCGTCCAATGACAGACCCCATGGACTCACCAATACCGGTGACCCCGACGGAACCAAACCAAGACCATAGATGTGGAGAGGACATTGAAACTGAGGTCACCATGAGAGCAGGGCATGAAGGGCCACAGAATTTGAGATATTTTTTTTTTAATGCTGATCGATGAGAATGAGGATGATTAAGATGATGCTACGGATTTCCATTTCGGTCTGAGACTACATGACAGGGCTGTACTCTATGCTTCCTCTCATAATATATCCCGCCATCAACCAGGCCTGAGAGATACAGGCACCTGCAGTGTTGGTCAGGAAATTTGAGCAACACTCTCAGAAACACATCCATTAAGTGGATGAAATTCGACTGTGTGGTTCCAGTCTTCCGAACTGAGTCCACAGCAAACTCAACTCTGGGTAGGAGCCGGTCGGGGCAGAAAAACCCACATGACTCTGATGGGATTCCAACCCACAACCTCCCAGCCGGGAGTCCGCGACGCTAACCACTTCGCCATGGCGGCTGGTTTTCTTCACAGTCATTTCTTTGCCTGTAAGATCTCCTTCAACCTGACAATGCTGTCTCTGAAAGCTCGCTCACGATCACCAGCTCTCTCAGAACTGTACACCCCAGGTGTACCATGTGAAGTGTGTCAAACACTGTAGTGTTGCTGTCTGTTGCCAGGTGTACCATGTGAAGTGTGTCAAACACTGCAGTGTTGCTGTCTGTCGCCAGGTGTGCCAGGGGAACCCCTGCCAGTGTCCAGTGAGGAGGACATCTTTGACTACATCGACATGAAGTTCAAGAAACCCAGCGAACGTTCACAGTAGAGCCAGGCAGCCTGTCAGTCTGCTGCCATTGGAATGTTCTGTGTGTAGTGTCTGCATGTTCTTAGTCCCACTCTTCTTCTGTGGATTCACAAGTGAATCTGCAGGAAAGTAACTGGGATTTAGAAATCATTTGCTGAGCTGTTGGTGTACTGTTCTGTAGATTTTCAAGAGGCAGCACATTATTTCATTTTTCATACTATTTGAATGTGCTGTGCATCCATAGAAAGTGTGTGTTTTCCTTCCTGAGAGTAACATTCCATGTTGCAATCATTGAAACAAACTGCTAGGCTCGAACTAAGTGAGGACACATTTGAACATGTGTTTGTGTGTGGAGGAAAAGATGTCTTCACATGGATGATGATTCTCTTCAAACAGCCAACCTGGATACTGACAGAAAATGCTTGTCAACAGGTCTAACCTCTTGTAGCCAAGGTTTGATTGTAAACTGCAATGTAGCGGAAGCCTGGGAAATTTCACTGTTACTGTAGAACAGTTAAGAAAACAAGATGCACTCGCTTTGTCTTTGGTGCAGCTAAGGGTCTAAGTGGGAGCAGAAATCTCTTCTTCTGGCTGGAGAGTAGGGGGGGGGGGAGGGGAGGAAGGCAACTGTACAGTGCTGAAATGGAGGCGAACAACATATGTTAATCCAGTCTAACAGATGGAAAATGTTGCTTGCCTAATTTTCTGACGGCATCTGGCTGCCAAGGTAAGACTTTCACCCTCCCCTCCCAGTCCACAGGTGTTCTGTTCAGCCCGGACAGTTTGCCCCATGTTGACATTGAAGTTTCATGGGCTAACCTGAAATGTGGGTAGGCATGGAAGGGAAACTTCAGTCTCTTCAGTATAGAGTTACAGGCACTGGATTGAGTTGTTATGAATGTGAAGGGAAGGCATGTAGGCTGAAGGAATCGAGTCACATGGCTAAGGGAGGTAACACTCACAACACATCATGAGCCATGGCCTGGTTGGCACAGCCGGCTGCACATCATGCTGTTGTGTTAAGGCCCAGGGCGCAATTCCCACATGGCTGCCAGCTTGAGTGGGAGAGATTTTCTCCTCCATGTTAACAGTTCTGTAGACTCTCATCCCCACTAAATCCTTCAAGTGAGTTTTAGGAAAAAGAAAAAAAAGCTTGTGCTCACATTAAATCCCATTCCACTGCTCGGAGAAGAGCATGGAAGACACAAAAATAAGTCACTTACATACTGGGCTGTGTTTTTACATCATTCCTGAAGGCAAAGTGTGGCTACCTTCATGGTGGAATTCAAAGTGGTCACATTCACTGAAATTCCACCAATGGTAAACTTGAGAGTACTAGCCCTTGAATAAAGGGAAGGTTTAGGAGAGATACATGATGTATGGTAAATTTTGAAGTGGGTGTTGAAGTCAAAGATCATGAGTCCGTCCCATAATGCACGAGTCTATAATGATGTAACCAGTGGTATGTAGTTAATGCATACCCATGATTATGTGTATTGCCTTAGTGCCAGATGATATTGTCTTTGTGCTCTACTTCTGCTTTATGTGAGTTTTTGAAGGCACTCTTGCTTTCTGATTGTGTTGTTGCTTTAATTCATTAGCATTACACTTTTGTAAGGATTGCTTCCAACGTGTTTTTGACATAATGCACGTTTTGAGAAAAGAGAGAGTTTGACATTGCCTTTTATTCACCTGTTCATTTAGTCTATGAAACAGAAATCCCATGTAACAATGTTCTGTGGAAAATACATAGCAAAGAAATGTAACAGAATCATACTGAATGATGTCAAGATTGTTCACACAGGAGATCACGACCTGACGACTACCTGTTTAAGGGATCCTACTGCTTGCAGTGGCAGTGGTAAGAATCAATCCCACCATCCCCACTCTCTACTCCTGTATTCCCCAGCCTAGACCATTAAGTTAAATTTGAAAAAAAAAACAAAAAAGCAAAACACCATTATTGTGAGTCTTCTATAGACATCATGGAACCAAGCAACCAGTTTTTGCTTTTGTTCTGTGAAAATCCAGTTTGGGGAAAACTGCTGTGTGCAAACTTATTTCCTTTAACTGAAGGATTTGGTGCTGCAGTTACGGCAGGAATGAGTGTTGTGTTCATAGAGGTGGCCTAATCCTGGAGTGCAATCTACTGGTAGGAACTGATTTTAATTCATGTTAATGAAATCATCCAGTCTGTGTATGGCAGTGCTGGATCTAACTATTCTAACCAGGTTGTTCTTTGTGTTGATGCTCATGACACAAAAGTTGGATTCTTTTAAAAGTATGGTTTGTGTATTATGCTGTACATAAAGTTCATGTAAAATCTCCCTCTTCTTCCCAAAGATCAGTTCTTGTGTGCTTATGAATGTTGTGCATAATGGTGTGGAAGTATTTCATAACTTTATTTATGCCTGTTGTTTATATATAGTTTTGACTGTATGTTTCTCTACATAGGATGAGTATATATGCCAGCTTCAAACATATGCTGAGATTTCAGATAATTTTGACAGGGATGTGCAAACTTTTTTTAAATCTTGGTTTGTAATGATGAATTGAAAAAGAAAAATGAGAGACGGTAATTAACAAATCTGTTTTACAACTGGCGGGCTGACAGCTAAATTATTATTATTATCAGGTTGTTACATTTTTCAGGCCAAGCCAGCTCCTGATTGGGGTGAGCTTAGCAAGGGGTCTGTCACATAGAATGGAACGATGCACACAGGTTTATATGACAGAGTTACTTGTTTGGCCATTGATGGAATGCCTTCACACGTCTCTGTATATTGCTGGTTGTTTAACACATATTCACTTCTTACTCATTTTCTTCCCTGATGTGATCTAGGACATGTATACCCCACTTTTCAGGGCTAATTTTTGTTTGGTACATTTAGTAAGTGCAGTGAGGCCCAGTTTCAACAAGACATAACACTGAAGAGGGATTGTGTTCTTTTGATAAGGACTGATTTTTTTATGAATGCCACTAGTTGACAGATGGAGAGGCAGGGTGTCCTGTTGGTGACCAGAGGGCGTGCTGACTTTGACACCTCTTTTAAAATGAAGTAGGTAGACTTGAGGTGAAGTAAATGTAGTATTGATGATGTGGAGACAAGTCGAAGGAGGGATGAAGATGAGGTTATGTTGAAGTGCCACATGAAATGCATTGTGGGGAGTAATGTCCAGCTTTTGTTGCATAATAAAGATTTGATCAGTAGCTGGTATTCTAATGCTTTGTGATGTGAGGTGAGGATCAAAATGCATGTTTGTGAGTGTGTGTGTATGTGTGTGTGTGTGTGTGTGTGTGTGTGTGTGTGTGTGTGTGTGTACGTATGTGTGTATGTACGTATGTGTGTGTGTGTGTGTGTGTGTGCGTGTGCGTGTGTGTGCGTGTGTGTGTGTGTGTGTGTGTATGTGTGTGCTTGCACATACGTGCATGTGAGTAATGTACGTAGAGAATGTGTGTAACGGAGCATGTGTGTATGTGAAAAATTAAAATTGGACAGAAAGAAAATATGAATGAAAAACTCACTGACTGACTGACTGAATGATATGGGCAAACAACTGAATGTAGCACCAGCAGGCAGCCCTTGGGCAGCTCTATCTAGATAGGTAACCCATTGAGTAAAAGGAAAGTATGGATTGTTAAACTGCGGATATAAGCACTGTTGATAATAATAATAAAAACAATAAGAAA
The DNA here is from genome assembly GCA_033310375.1 of Conus canariensis. Classification (NCBI taxonomy): domain Eukaryota; kingdom Metazoa; phylum Mollusca; class Gastropoda; order Neogastropoda; family Conidae; genus Conus; species Conus canariensis. Next base: position 7,725,429 of record CM065714.1, on the reverse strand, counting down.
AAATCTGTACTCATTTACCATGAGATGGAACCACATCCGCCATATGCACGAATGAACAGCCACTGACATGAAGTCACAAATGAAAACATTGTCTTGCCATGGGCTGTCCAGATAAAACCATTTACTGAAGTTTGGCAAGAATGCTGTTCTTGTCTAGACCATGGTATGTCTCATAGCGGAGTGCTTGCAAAAGAGAGATAACTCCACCATAGGTCAGCCAGACAACACCGATCACAGATGTAGTTGGTGGAGGATGTGGGTGGACTAAAAGTTAACACTTTTGTGCCACATGCCGCCATGACCAACACCTTTTGTTGAGGATAGTAAGGGTAGGTCACATGACAGACCCAGGAAACACTGTGCCAGCTGGACTGGCTTGCTGCTCTAGTCTTGATACGCTGATAACTAAATTTCAAAACAGAGTGACTGAGGGCAGAAAATGAAGCAAAATTTGGAAAGAGAGGGGGTTAGTTACCGCCAAGGACACAAACAGAGTACAGGACTAGACACAATACATTTGGACTCCTTGGGTCTTCTTCAGGCGAAAACAAATAGCATTTAGGACAGTGACAAGAAGAACATGTAGCCACTTAGCATCGCTTCTCCTGTTCGTCTCCAAATCAAAAATTGATAGAACAGAGTAGAAGAACACCGAGAAAAAAACACCTCTACTCTCCATGGTCTGCACCAGATCCTCCACTACTGTTTTCCATTGGTGACAAGATGTGGGGGAGGGGGAGGGGGCATCCCTTAGCTCAATCCTTGGCTGACTGATGACTTGGAGGCCCCCAGACACTGTTGATAAACAACGGCAAGCAGAGCGTCGATGGAGGAAGCCATGCCCGAAGTTTTGTATCCAGACAGCCAGGACAGATTCCTAAAGGAACGAGATCGACTGTGTCTGTTTCCCCGGTCCACTCATGACTTTTCCAATGAACTGTTGGGAAGAAGATAATCCATCCCCCTCTTTACTCGCATACTTCATTCCTAACTGCCACAACATTTCTGTGACCAGTTTTTTTCTAATGGATTACATGGCATTTGCAATGAATGGGACAGTTGTTTGTGCCATGTACCCAGTTTTAATGTGCATAGAGGACCAATGTTTCGTCAATGTGAGAACATTGGAAGCTGAAGATCTTATACTCGTTTCTGTGTCACCATCCAAAATTGTAGATTACCTTGCATCCCCTTTTTGCTTTCAAAACGATGTATTTCAGATCTTATTTAGATAATAACATCAGTTAGTCAGACCTCTGTTTCTTTTGGTACAGTTTTACCACCGTCCACTCTTTAGCGATGAAGAAAAAAGCATGAAATGGAACCAAGTAAATTCAAACAATATAGGTCTGTTAGCAACCTACCTTATTTTTTTCTGTAGGATCCTTACAAATATTTCTCATAGAACGACTGCTGAGTTATCTGTCTCCAAACAGGCCATCAGACAGCACAGCATAGAAACAGATGTTTTGAGTGTCACCGACAGACAGGCCATCAGACAGGACATGGGGAGAGGCACAGCATAGAAACAGATGTTTTGAGTGTCACTGACAGACAGCACATGGGGAGAGGCACAGCCATAGAAACAGATGTTTTGAGTGTCGCCGACAGACAGGCCATCAGACAGCACATGGGGAGAGGCACAGCATAGAAACAGATGTTTTGAGTGTCGCCGACAGACAGGCCATCAGACAGCACATGGGGAGAGGCACAGCATAGAAACATGTTTTTAGTGTCACCGACAAGGAAGGCCGATGAGAAGCATGTCTCTTGTCTCCTTTACTGTCCTGCTAGATCTCAGTGCAGCATTCAGTATGCTTGACCATTTCATTCTGTTAAACAGATTGACAATAACGCTTATTATTCGGTATATCGTCTTCTAACAGTTCTCATCCAGGTTGGCGATCGGACCCAGTCGGTCATCATTCGGCATCAGGTTCAGCCTGCACCAAGCTCACGTGTGTGGTCTGCCCATTGGATCTACATACATGCAGCACTGTCAGACGTAATTTACTTACACAAATGTGATGGAATATGAACATGATACACAGCCATTCACTTGAAAAAATTGTTTGATCTGTCCATATATTCAGTCATATATTGATAATGTTTTGATCTGGATCAACAGTAACAAACTAACATTGTACCTCAATAAAACTCATTTGCTGCTTATTGGCTCTGCGTCTTGTGTCAGACTGGTTGATAGTGAGTTTGCATATAACTGTAGCCAGCGGTATTGCATTTCCAACATTCATAAACTATCTCTGAATCAGACTCTATCACACATGAGCGGCATCTGTTTTACTTCTTGTCTTGAACTTAGCAGCATTAAATATATAGACCACTTTGGTCCGATCGTACATCCTTATGCATCATTACTGTCTTATTAACATCCAGCGTAGATTAGAATTCAAATAGCGCTGCAAGCGTCGTCTTGAAAACGAAGAGAACAACAACAACAACACAACAACAACAAAGGTATCACATCCCTTTTAATTATAGGAAGTTCACTGGCTTCCTGTGAAATGTTGGTGCCAGTATAACATATCTATTCTTGCAGACTATGAGTTAGAAAGGTCACTTTTAAACTAGATATGAGAGGTCTAGTTTATAAGTTCAGACTCTCTCACTAAATAGCATTCTTGTTCATTTCATTCGCTCTTCTGCTTCTTGTAAGACAAGCTCTTCAGACTTTCAGGATGTGAAATGAAGACCACGGGAGGACGCAGCTTTAGTTTCAGTTCTGTACACCATGTCTAGAACTCTCTGTCGCGTGGTCTGTCTATCACTGCCCGAGTTGAAAAGCAGCCTAAAAACACGCCTATTGCTGTCAGTATTCCACTGAGCTTTGTTGGGAGATTCTCTTGGCTGCCGGGAGACAGATGGGTTGGACTCAACAAGGGCCCCTCTGATGGAGTGGGGCCAGGAAGGAGGGTGGAAGGGAAGGGAAAGAAGAGTGGGGTGGAGTGGTTTGGTTGAGTGTTGGATTTTAGTCCAGAGAATAATGAATGCACCGCCTGATCGACTTACGCTCTTTCTCTGAGCAGTTGTCGAAGTTAGGGGATAGAACCCCCCTTCCATTGAGTTGGTTAAATGAACATGGTTCAGTGGTGGGCGACTGTGGTTTATGACACTTGATTTGGTTTTGAGTAACGTGTTTTCCTTGAGTAACCGCGATCCATTGACTGCAGCTGACCACGTATGACACCGGACCATACTACCATGACATCCACCGACCCTGTTTGTTCAACATGTGACTGTGCAGTCAGTTTGATAGTCACCGGACCATACTACCATGACATCCACCGACCCTGTTTGTTCAACATGTGACTGTGCAGTCAGTTTGATAGTCACCGGACCATACTACCATGACATCCACCGACCCTGTTTGTTCAACATGTGACTGTGCAGTCAGTTTGATAGTCAAATGACTGCAGAACATTGAACTGTGCAGTCATTCGACTTCACAGTCTGCACATGTTACTGTCTGGCAACGAGTGAGCACAAAGTCCTAAAGACTGAGGCTTAACACGCCATAGGCCACCGTCTGTTCCCTCACATACAGATACACATACTGCTGATTGTGGCACTTGGTTAGGCGAGAGTCTCCCATAACCCTATGGCCTAAACAAATGGTAGCGCTAACTGCGTACGATATCGAGTAGAATGGTCCACGTTGAAGTCTTTCTTATACAAAAGAACTCCTATTCTGTCTCTTTCCTGAAGAAGAGAAAAAAAAGACTTATTGACCATTATCGCATATATGTGCTCAATGACTTGTAAATCACAGAGAATCGTTCTCTTCCAGGAGTATAGCAGTCAACATAGGCTATGGTCTGAGAGTGACATAGGAAGATTTTTTTTTTATTGGGGAGAAGGGAGGTACGGCCTGAACTGGCAAACATTTTGACAAGAAGGTCACAGAGAGAGAGAGAGAGAGAGAGAGAGAGAGAGAGAGAGAGAGAGAGAGAGAAGACAAGACAAAATTCTTTATTTACGAGGATCATAGATAAGCACTGACGTGCTTTTTTACATCCAGTCCTCGCCCTGAGTAGGGACTACAATATGCAGTGAAATGAAATAATGTAAGAAAGCAAACAAAGCGGTCATACAATCATAATGGAACATCAAATGAAAATAGAAGAGAAATGGGGGGAAAAATGAAAATAAGAATAATGAAGGGGAAGGACAGAGTGGGGGTGGGGTGGGCTGAGAGAACATATGAAAATGTACTACAACGTACAAGAATTAGCATGTATTAAAAAAAACAGACAGTGAAAAGACACACATACACACACAGAGAGAGAGAGAGAGAGAGAGAGAGAGAGAGAGAGAGAGAGAGAGAGAGAGAGAGATTCAAACAAGCGTTAATGTTATGAGAAAAAAAAGTGTCTGAAAAAGTATAGAATGCTAAAACAAAACAAACAAACAAAAACAAAACAAGGAACACACAAACAAAAGGAAAAAAGACAAGAAGAAGAAATGGACACCATAATCCATACCCATCTCCCCACACCCACACCCCAACCCCCTAAAAGTACGTATGATTTTATGAGCAATACGCACGGAGTAGGGGAGCGTGTTCTGTCATGTATAGTAGCAAATTATTTTGAAACAATAGTAGGGTTTATGAACAGTTATAATCAGTTTCAGTTTCATTAAGGTGTCACTGCGTGCAGAGTAGTCCATATACGCTACACCACATCCGCTAAGTTTTGAGACCACACTGCGCATGATTTAAAGCTGATGGATAAATGATTAATGACCTAGGTGAGAGAATTTGAACAGGTTTCAAGGCTTCGACTTACCAGATGTCTGACCTATGCATTAGCCCAACGCGCTGGTCAGACCTTGGGCGCCTACCTATCATTGCAGATGTGTGTGATGAGAGTACATGTGTATGAGTATACTTGTGTGTGCACGGGTGTGTGGGCATGGGCCCATGTGTGTGTGTGCCAGTGTGTGCGGTGCGCGTTTGCTTGAGAGAGAGAGAGAGAGAGAGAGGTGTGTGTGTGTGTGTGTGTGTGTGCGTGTGTGTGTGTGTGTGTGTGTGTGTGTGTGTGTGTGTGTGTGTGTGTGTGTGTGTGTGTGCAGTTACTAGAACAATAGCAGCAACAAACAAACAACCACACGCACACACATGCACGCACGCACGCGCACACGCGTGCACACACACACACACACACACACACACACACACACACACACACACACACACACACACACACACACCAACTCACACACACACTCACATTTATGAACTCTCCACACACGTCAACAGTCTACCTGAAAAATCAAAGATTTATCTCAGTTGACGTGTACTTAATCGTTTGTGTCTGTCGTTGGAGAGGCCCAGTATGAGTCTGCCCCAAATCTCTAGAAGTCTTCGCGGCACTGGCCATGAGATCATTCCACTATTTGTTTGGTTGGTGATGTCTCTTGCTCCTTCTTTGAGTCTGGATGTGCGGTCACTTCCTCTTTTGATGTTCAACTCTGAAAGATGGTCTGTGGTATAGTGGCTTTACTTTTGTATGTTGGGATGATTCTTTACATTTCTTATCACATCAAATCGGCCGAGCTGTAATCCAATTCTTATCGTTGCCTTGCCTGTCAGTGTGTCTGCTCTCTCATTTCCTCTAACATCTGCAAGTCAAAGCTTGCGCATTACTTCATGTCAAGCAGGGCTTCCCATTCCACTCTTCACTGTTTGAAGAAGGTTCATGGAGTCATTCAGTATCATACTTTCATAGCTTTTTGAGTTTTACACTGGTCTGTGGATGAGAGCCAATGGAGCGCTCGTGTCACTGCGTCAACCTCCATTGTTAGACTTTAAGTTATTAAACTGCATTCACCATAGTCTTCCTGGATAGCTGGACCATTTTGCTTCACTGTGTATCCCCAGCCTGACTTACCGTTGGTGACGGAACCGTCAGCGTATATAACAATATCTTCTTGCGTTGGTTTTGCCTTCTGGCCATTCACGACAGTGTCTTCCAAGTTCTGGAGCAATGGCAATTTGGCTGAGGTGTTTGAAGTGGTCTGTATACCTTCCCCTTTCCTTCGTTTCTTTGAGTTCTGTTAACTAGCACACAAGCTGTATCTTGTCTTCTGCCCGTCCCATCCATGATTTTTCACGTCCCAGTTAAGCAAAATAACTTTGAGAAAGTAAATAAAGCCTATGCTGATGATATAGTAATAACATAGGTATGGATAGGTACTAGTAATATGAATTATACTGCTTATCGATATAGTTTGTGAGAGTGTGTAAAAGATGTAGGCCTAAACAAGTTTCTTCCGAAAGATTCTGAGCTTCCATGGCATTTAAGTCGTATGTGGACAGACAGTGGTAATGTGCATTACAGGCTACCCCATATCTCTATAACCAGTGAGTGTCCAAAATATGTAAACACATTTCTGTAAACAAGGCTTAAACAAGTTTCTTCCGAAAGATCCTAAGCTTCGATGGCATTTAAGGTCAAGCGGCAGTGAGGATTACTTACTTGATACTTGATGTTGTCGGTGTTTGAGACCCGTGGTTGCAGGTCAGTTCACCGATCGATGTGTTGTCCCTGTCTACAGCTGCTTGCACTTGCAAGATCTGTTGATAGCAGGTCGGGTTATACAATGCTGGGTGGTTGGCCCAGTGGGCGTCAAGTCTGTTTTTAAATGCGGTCATGCTGGGTGCTGACACAACTGATTCTGGTAGGCTGTTCCAAGCCGACACCACTCTTTCAGAAAAGAATGAATTCCTAACTTCTAGGCGGGACCTATGCTTAACAAGCTTCTTGCTGTGGCCTCTGGTGTTGCATCTGTCATGCAGCTCGAAGTTGGGTCGGCTTGTGTCATAGATGCCAGTAATGTACTTGCAGAGGTCAATCATGTCTACCCTGCGTCTGCGGTGTTCCAGGCTGGGCAGCTTGAGGATTGATAGGCGTTCTGGGTATGGTTTGTCCTTCAGTTTGCCAGTGAGTTTTGTGGCTCTGCGTTGAACGTCTTCTATCTCTCGTTGGAGGGTCTTCTGGGATGGTTGCCAGACTGAGTGGCCATACTCCAAAGACTGGTCTCACGAGTGCTTTGTACAGCTGGATGAAGGTATGCTCCGTGAGATGATCAAAGGATCGCCGTATAACGCCCAGGATTCTGTTGGCCTTAGATGTTGCCTGTAACACATGGTCCTTGAAGGTTAGTTGGCTTGTCCACTACCACACCAAGATCTTTCTCTGCTTTGGTGGTTGCTAGGGGATGTTTGTTGTTGTTTGGGTCCTTGCTGTTCATGAAGTAGGTCTGGTCAGTCTCTGGGTGGCCTAGTAGGATTAGAGAAGAGGTCCAGAATAACATAGACTTGTTTTGAATGGGTCAGTTCTGAGTATGAGAATCTGGAATTTTGTAGAATTTTTAGAACTCATGTTAAATTTGGATTGAGTAGTTTGCGGGGCTAATCCTGATAGCATTTTTTGTTTCTTTTTACATGAACATTACTTTATTAATGGCAAATATTTTTTTTTAATGGTAAAACTGCAGCTTGAATATAATCCGATTCTGTAAGGCTCGAAGATTACAGGAGATCTGCTTTATGGGCACGTTTATAGATACTGATTAAAGGTAACATTGAATTTGCGATGGTCGAAAATAAAAACTGGGCTCGCTGTGGAGCTGACAAATGAAAGAGCACACAAAGAAGGGGCATATAAAGCCGCGAGGCTATGATGAAATAATCATCGCCCCTAAACCTGAACCTGAACCTGTGTCAAATAAGTGACGAACAATAATTGATTAAAGAAAGTATGTACGCATTCAGGAATAACTTTCTGACTTGAAGATTCAAAAGCGTTTAATTTTGCATTACTGATGTATCGTTTTGGTCTGAGTCATTTTTGCTTGTGCAATTTCGGTTCCATGAATGTTCCCTTCAGTGAATCGTGTTACAGTTTTGGACCAGCTCGAATGAAGCGGCATCTCCATGACGGAACTGAAACGCTAGGCCTATTATTGTTTGCAATCGGGTGATTCTCATTCGGTATTGTTTTCAATTGGTTCATGGCGGCCTCCTTGGGAGAGAAATTAAGCATGGCATCCGAGCGGGAAAGCGAAGATATTCCATTAGTAAGTACATTGTATTAAAACAGCAATTATTAGTGATCAGAGCAGCATAAGAAAATCAGAAATGAAATGAGGCAGGGAACAGTAAACTGCCTTCAAAAGGGATTGCGATGGTTCCCTTATGCAGCTAGTGAAGAGTTTTCATATTTGTAACATATTTTCTTAATTTCATGTTCCCAGTTTCTCCATCTTCAAATTCCCCCTCCTTAAGTCCAAATCTTTGCCAGGTCATTACTATGAAGATAGTTCAGTTGTTGGCCTGCGCTTGTTTTTTCCCCACTATTAGATTGTTCGTCTATGTATTTGTCTGACTTTATAGTTTATTCAAGTTTAAAAGGCTGTGCCAGTCTTGAATAAAAGTTACTCTGTGTTAGGTTTTCTTATGGGAGCAAAAAAATACCCAACATGTTTACTGTTTAGCATAAGAAAAGTAGATTCACCAGTGTCAAAATTCTGCTTAAAGATGAACGACTTCCTTCTTCAAGTCTTTCTTACGAACGATTCCTAGAATGATAGCCAATCGATGAAATTTCTTTTTTTCCCTTGTTTTTTTTTCCCTTATCTTTTTCATCTTCTTTTTATGTCCAGCATTCATTCTTCACAATCATTGACACTTCCTGATGTAGGAGATTTAGTGTGAAGTTTGTTCAGCTTGGAGAAAAAAAAATGATTGTCAGTTGAGCACATTGAAGCTGAAACTAAAGTGTTGTAGGAAGTTGACATAAGTTTTTGAGGGCAGGGAGTTCCAGTCACAGAATGTGACAAATGGTTCGGGGGAAGAGGGAGTTGTTGGTTTTGATGGCTTTTTCTTGTACTGGAGGGCAGGATCATTATGTTGACTCACTTCACATATGCTCTTCCAGCGCAAAGCATTGTGAGGATCTTAACGCTTAAGAGGTTGCCACTGCAGCTGTACAAAAAATATAATACTTAAGATATTTCTGTTAAATCATACAAGCTGCTTTCGTCTGAATCTTCTCAATGTTGTTGGGGAGTCTGATGGTGCAGGGGTTCCACACTGTGCTGACTTAGAACTCACTGTAGGCTGCAAGTTAGAAGTAATTTTTTTGCTGAGAGAGTCATAAACTCTTGGAATAGCTACCCAGCTCACATAGTTACAGCTCCAACATTGAACACCTTCAAGTCCAGACTGGATGCCCACTGGAATAGCCTTCCTTCAAAGTTTAATCCAGTATGCTACGAATAGGTGGTGGTAGTGCCAGTACTAATAGAAACCCCACGCATGCAAGTTCATAGGTGTAGACTACATCTACTAATCTTGAAAGTGAAGAGGCTCCAACGAGGCCTCAAACACCAAGTCAAGTTCAACAATGGGGAGAACCAGAGCCTTGGACATCAGTTGTTTGAGTTTGCTGATGCCTGCTTTCAAGTGTCACCTCAGGTAGCCCAGGGTATAGACTCCTTCAGTAGGCATGGCTTTTTAATCAGTAAACAGATATGACACTCTGCCACCAAAACTTTAAATAAAATGAAGCTGTAGCCTTACTAGTGAAGTTAACAGCTGGAGATAAAGAGAGAGTCATCCTAAATGCGTTGAAGAAATCCCACAGGTTTAAAAGCGTGAGTGAGCATTAATTTGACCAAGTGTACAAGGATACACTGTCTTTTAGGAATTTTTAAAAAATATTGCTGATGTTAGTTTGATTACTCCTTTAAGCTCTTCTTTTGATTGAAATTCAGTTCTAGAGTATATAATTATAACACCAAACAGAATATCACCATCAACATTCTGGTTGTATCGGAGTTGATATGTTGTTTGTATTTTTGCATTTCAGCCATTACCAGATTGTCAGCATGCAGCACTGCGGGCCACATGGGGTCTGGGAAATCACCTGTTTGTTTACGCTGCCAACACGACTCCACCACCACTGGCAGGTAACTTAGCAACTCTCCAACGTTAAAGGTGGAAATTATGGGATATGAACTCCAACATTGAAGATGATATTGTGATGTCCCCCGAAGTCGGAGTGTGGCTGCCCATGTGGCAGGGTAATAAAAAACGGTCGCACACGTAATGTTCTCATCCCCAGCTGATGCATTTGTACCATAGTGTTCAAGTACTTCGGCTGTTCGGATGATCCCAGGAGTCTTTAGCTTTAGCCAGGGTACAACAACAACAACAACAACAACATAATGTGATGTGAGGGCAGAATTTAGAATTCAGTGTTTCAGTTAGTATTTTCAATATCGTACAGCAGGGTTTGCATTCATATACAATTACTAGCATTTTACATTTGGATGACTAAATATGGACAAAAAGATCAGCCACCTTGGCGCATACATCAGTTTTGGGAGTCATATACTGTGCCGTGTCAGCCTGGTGCAATCCCTGAACTATTGGTTTGCTCTGCTGGCCCAAAGTTCACAGCCCACTCAAATGATGCAACTGATTTTCTGGTTGTGATTCGATCAGATGTCTGTCTTTCAGAGTATTTTCTGCTATAACTATATTAACATTCAATTTATAACTATATAAGTGTAAAAGCTTCCTTTATTTTTTTATGACCTAACACAAAATGCAGCCTGGCTTAAACTATTGGAGTCTGAGGATTTCCATAGAAAAAATTTTCTTTTCCTCATAAATTTTGTTTTACTGGGGGGGGGGGGGGGGGGGGGGGGAGGCTGGCAGAAGGAAAGAAAATGTGGTTATTATGTATTCACACATGGTTATGATTCTTGAATGTTTCAAGACCTCTCTGACTTTTGTGAATTTTGCAACACCCTCAAGAGCTATAGAGAAAGTTACAAAACCAGTTTTGTCAAGAAACTGATGGTTTTGTTGAGTGGACAGAAAAATTGGTGAAAGTGACATATTTGAACGAATGGGGGCATAACAATCAGAAAACAGATATTGCAACAGCAAAGGGTACTGTCAGCTCATATTTGCATTTTGTCTGTCCATTCTCTCACTCTCTGTCTGTCTTTCTTTCTGTCTTTCTCTCTCTCTCTGTCTCTCTCTCTCTCTCTCTCTCTCTCTCTCTCCTCTCTCTCTCTCTCTCTGTGTCTCTCTCAGGCTTTCTTCTCATGTCTGTTTGTCTCTCCCTAAGATTCTTTCCTTTCCCATGCATTTCTTTCCACCAAAATAATATTCAGTCGTCTTTTAATCTTATGTCCAGAGCTCAGAATGCACCAGATTGCTTATAATTTTGTGTAGATTTTAAAAAATCTGGTTGGGGGGGAGGGGGAGGGGACTTGCCCATAGACCTGCCCAGAGAGGCAGGTGTGGATTGCAGATGCTTCTTGTTTCTGTCAGAATTTTCCTTGTTTTTGGAGGACCGTTTTAACCCCTGAAAATAGATGGTTGTTATGAAAAATGAGGAATGTTAAACAGACAAAGAGAGACACTGCTGAAGATTTGACTATAGCTGTGTCCCACTAACGAGTATTAATCCGCAGAAGAAAGGCCTCTGGATTAGTGATACAAATGGCTCTGTTTTCAGGGCAGACCATAATGGTCGCCATGTGCTGCTAGTGAAGGGATTTTACATTTAAAAGCACCCTTCTTTTCATTCCTGTCTTTAATTTCTCTCACACTTACCTACCCCCCTTTCTTTCTGAAAAATTCAGGTTTTGACCTTTTCCCAGTCATTATTGTAATGACAAAGGAATTGTTACCAGTATTTTGCAACACCCTGTACTTTTTTGTACAACTGAAAATTTGACAGTGTGAACAAACTTTCATTGGAAAAGAAAGAATACCTCTTAACAGATTTATACAACCATGCTTGGTATTGTTTTGGTATGTGGTTACAGAAAGTCTGTACACTGCATCAGCATTTAGTTCAAACATTAAAAAAATGCTTTAGGGGCTTTTCATTGAATGGTTTAAGTATTTCCCTGCGAAGATGACAGTCATTTGTGGTGGTTTTTACAGCTTGAAGACCTGTTCACACAGCAATGAATGGAGAGCTGATTCAGGTCTGGGAGGTTAAGGCGGCAGAAGTAGAGGAATAAAGCTGAGTCTGAAACATGGTAAACCTCAAGCAGTTTACTGCCCCTTCAGCCATTAGACTAGGGAATTTTTTTATTTTTATCTTTAACCTTTAACCTAAAGAGAAGAAACAGTGCAAACTGCTGGGATAGTCCAGGAATGATTCTAAATCATTTGTTAGATGCCAACCAGTTTTGACATGGAACAGATTTTGATGTTTTTGTCTGCATTCTGCCGCTGTGGAACCAAGTGCCATGATTGAAGCAAGTGGGCCCAAATGACAAGTGTTGGGTGTATACAGTGTGAAATGTACCTACAGACAGACTATGTATGTGCCCAAAGTGACAAAGTGTTGGGTGTATACAGTGTGAAATGTACCTACAGACAGACTATGTATGTATGTAGGTGATCACCAAAAAAGGAATTGACTGTTGTTATTCAAGCAGTCAACTGCTGAACTCCAAAACATATCTGCTGGTGCCTCTTTTTTTTTTTCTTCAATTATTGGTTAAATTGAGCTAATTTTCAAAGATACATTGGCATGGGTGCCACTCTTACGTCTGGGTGACTGAAATCCATTTTCTCGGCAAGGCCACAGATGGAAATTCCGTTTTTCAAGTTTCTCTTCAAAAAAAAAAAAAGGTTTTTTTTTTAAAAACAGTTGAATCGGCGGTATTATGACCGAAGCAGCACTGTAGCAGACGACCGGAAATGAGGAAGCGCTCTCTATCGTTGAAGACAACACAGGTCCAGCAATCTTTGTTAGCCAACGTCGCGTTATTGTGCTGGTAGAAAAAGTTTTCCAGTGGCACTGCCCCTGCACCCCGCCGGGGCCTGGGCGGCCCCTGGACCTCTACCTCATTTTCAGTTTTTTCAGATTTTCAAAGTGTCACCCTTGCATTGGTAGAGAATAAACTGTGATATGGCACTGCTTTTCTTTTCTTTTTCTTTTTAAGTGCTGAAGTGAATAGAATCTGATCCAGTTTTGATGATGATCTGTTAGTGGTGGGATTTTGTGTGTGTGTGTGTGCGTGCGTGCGAGCGAGTGTGTGTGTGTGTGTGTGTGTGTGCGCGCGTGCGGGCTGGTGCATGCGTGCGTGTGTGTGTGTGCCAAATACACTGAAACAACCTTCTTTTGGGTAAGGTCTTTGTCAAGGTGGGTAACCTGAGCTGGTCTGTGATGTGCAGGGGACGGTGCCAGTGGAGTGGGAGAGGGCGCTGACATCCTTGAAGTGCGATGGGGGCAGGACATTCATGGCTCTGTCACACGCAAACTGGTCAATGAATCACACAGTCAGTATTCTGGGTGTGTTTGTGTGTGTGTGTGTGCGTGTTTTGTGTATGTGACAGAGAGAGAGAGAGAGAGAGAGAGAGAGAGAGAGAGAGTTCATATTAGATACAGAATTATAGTTGTCAACCCTCTTGAATTTGTCTGGAATATATTCCCCAAATCCCAAATTAAATGAAAAAATCCACAGTTGATACATTTTGTTTAAAAATGTGGGGTTGAGGAGGTCAATTTTTTTTTTTTTTTATAGGGATGCCATGGTGTAACAGAGTAAAGACAACATAATGTAATAGTGTTCAAGATGAAAGACCAAACAATGTTATGTGGATGTTGACTGTTATATCTATAGAGAACATATTTTCTTTTTAACCACACATATGTCAGCTTAAGCACAAGGGGGTTAGAGATGTTTTCAGTCAAAAGTGGATCTGCCCCCTCTTCAGCCCACCCCGTCTCCTTCAACTGGTTCCAGAATTTTGATTCTGGAAGGTTGGCTGCTGTGTAGAGTCACTTGATCGGTGATTAGAGATAGGTGAAGAGAGGGGAATCATATAACTAGCTGCAGAGTCTCTCGGTCAGGTAACAAAAGTTACTTGCAGTTCAGATGTAGTTTTTAGGCTCATGGAGTAATACTGTTATAGTTGATAGACATAGCAGGATGACCAGTTATTTAAAAGTGATTATATGATTGGTGATACGTGATAAAGTTAAGGTGAATGGTGATAATCATGAATGGCGATTAAAGTGATAATGACATAAGTGATAAAGATCAATGGAGATAATGTTGAATGGTGATAGATGTGGTATGATATGATTACTGATAAAGGTGATAATGATGAATGATGATAGATGTGATGATAAAGAATGGTGATGGAAGTAATTACACTGAAGGATAATGAAACTGATAACAGAACAGTAATGAAAGTGATGATGATGAGAGGTTTAAAGTGATCGTGATAATTGTCATGATGATGATTGCCAGCTGTATTCTACTGATAATTGCTAAGAAATGTCATAATGATGTTTGGCAGTTAACATTGTACTGGTGATTGGCAGTATAACTGACAGTGACACCTGGTGTTGCAGCGGTGTTTGTGATGCTGCAAGGACAGGTGGCCAGTTTGACGGGAACAGCGCTGTACAACCAGTGAGTATGTCGGTGCCTGTCGCGGCACAGAGAGTAAAGCACTGTACAACCAGTAAGTATGTTGGTGCCTGTCACGGCACAGAGAGTAAAGCACTGTACAACCAGTGAGTATGTCGGTGCCTGTCACGGCACAGAGAGTAAAGCACTGTACAACCAGTAAGTATGTTGGTGCCTGTCACAGCACAGAGAGTAAAGCGCTGTACAACCAGTGAGTATGTCAGTGCCTGTCACGGCACAGAGAGTAAAGCACTGTACAACCAGTAAGTATGTCGGTGCCTGTCACGGCACAGAGAGTAAAGCACTGTACAACCAGTGAGTATGTCAGTGCCTGTCACGGCACAGAGAGTAAAACGCTGTACAACCAGTGAGTATGTCGGTGCCTGTCACGGCACAGAGAGTAAAGCGCTGTACAACCAGTGAGTATGTCGGTGCCTGTCACAGCACAGAGAGTAAAGCGCTGTACAACCAGATGTCGGTGCCTGTCACAGCACAGAGAGTAAAGCACTGTACAACCAGTGAGTATGTCGGTGCCTGTCATGGCACAGAGAGTAAAGCGATGTACAACCAGTGAGTATGTCGGTGCCTGTCACGGCACAGAGAGTAAAGTGCTGTACAACCAGTGAGTATGCCGGTGCCTGTCACGGCACAGAGAGTAAAGCGCTGTACAACCAGTGAGTATGTCGGTGCCTGTCACGGCACAGAGAGTAAAGTGCTGTACAACCAGTGAGTATGTCGGTGCCTGTCACGGCACAGAGAGTAAAGCGCTGTACAACCAGTGAGTATGTCGGTGCCTGTCACGGCACAGAGAGTAAAGCGCTGTACAACCAGTGAGTATGTCGGTGCCTGTCACAGCACAGAGAGTAAAGCGCTGTACAACCAGTGAGTATGTCGGTGCCTGTCACAGCACAGAGAGTAAAGCACTGTACAACCAGTGAGTATGTCGGTGCCTGTCACAGCACAGAGAGTAAAGCACTGTATAACCAGTGAGTATGTCGGTGCCTGTCACGGCACAGAGAGTAAAGCGCTGTACAACCAGTGAGTATGTCGGTGCCTGTCACAGCACAGAGAGTAAAGCGCTGTACAACCAGTGAGTATGTCGGTGCCTGTCACGGCACAGAGAGTAAAGCACTGTACAACCAGTGAGTATGTCGGTGCCTGTCACGGCACAGAGAGTAAAGCGCTGTACAACCAGTGAGTATGTCGGTGCCTGTCACGGCACAGAGAGTAAAGCGCTGTACAACCAGTATGTCGGTGCCTGTCACGGCACAGAGAGTAAAGCACTGTACAACCAATGAGTATGTCGGTGCCTGTCACGGCACAGAGAGTAAAGCACTGTACAACCAGTGAGTATGTTGGTGCCTGTCACGGCACAGAGAGTAAAGCGCTGTACAACCAGTGAGTATGTCGGTGCCTGTCACGGCACAGAGAGTAAAGCGCTGTACAACCAGTGAGTATGTCGGTGCCTGTCACGGCACAGAGAGAGTAAAGCGCTGTACAACTAGTGAGTATGTCGGTGCCTGTCATGGCACAGAGAGTAAAGCGCTGTACAACCAGTGAGTATGTCGGTGCCTGTCACGGCACAGAGAGTAAAGCGCTGTACAACCAGTGAGTATGTCGGTGCCTGTCACGGCACAGAGAGTAAAGCGCTGTACAACCAGTGAGTATGTCGGTGCCTGTCACAGCACAGAGAGTAAAGCGCTGTACAACCAGTGAGTATGTCGGTGCCTGTCACGGCACAGAGAGTAAAGCACTGTACAACCAGTGAGTATGTCGGTGCCTGTCACGGCACAGAGAGTAAAGCGCTGTACAACCAGTATGTCGGTGCCTGTCACGGCACAGAGAGTAAAGCGCTGCACAGCCATTGAGTATGTCGGTGCCTGTCACGGCACAGAGTAAAGCGCTGTACAACCAGTATGTCGGTGCCTGTCACGGCACAGACAGTAACCAGAACGTGTTTGCTTTGTCCCTGAGGACTGAAGGCAGCCACGGTAGTTGGGGATTAAGAATAGTCTCATACGTAAAAAGTTTACCAGTGGTGTTCCATGGAGTTTCTAGGGGAAGAAAGGAGAGAGAAGGAAACGGAGAGAGAATGTGACAGACTAATGATTTGAAAAAAGAGATTTTTGGGGTGCTTATATTGACTTGAGACAGTGCCAGTTTTTATTCCAGAATCAGTTATTTTGTGGGTAGCCTATGGTACTTTTTTTGTCTGTGCACATGCAGAGAATAAAATGTACATGCAACAGATACTATGATTCAGATCAGCATTTGATAGATTATGAAAAAACAAAACATTCCTGGCATACATATTGCCGAAAATTTCTCAGTATAATCCTCTAGAAATCTGTAACTATTGGGTCTCTTTGATGGGAGAGTTCAGTTCATGTTGTTTATAACAGCTAATGGCCAAGGGCCATATGAAGGCTCTCATCTGGTCAAAGTCGATTCCCCACACACAAATTAAAAAAGAATTCCACCACTTATTAAAACATTTTCTGATCTGGGGGAGAAAACCAGCAAGAATTGTAAAATCCTAGTTCAAATGAAAAATGTCTGTTTCTTTCAGGAACTCAAAAATCTTGTTTCTTTCAGGAACTCAAAAATCACATCAGGTGGAACATCTCTGAACATGGAGTTGGCTGTAAAGTGTGTTTGTCTGAGATCATGTCATTAATGGAAGAGAGGCCTATCTGGGGCCATAGATAGATGATGTTATATACCAGCCTTGTGTAGGTCAGGAGAAACAATCAGAGTCATGAACAACACTGGACCCTTTTCCAGTCACTGGAAAATTGGTGAACATAGTATGTTGGCTTGAAGTCAGGGCACGGTTATGGAATTGGCTTGTCTGTACAACGAGAACAACCACATGCTGACAACACATGTCCTGAAGATCATGATCAGGGCAGAAAGCTTGTGTTTCTGAATTCACTTTTGCCTGAAACCTAAGACTCTACTAAAAACAGAAATAATGTTTGAGAAACTTTTTTGTTTGGCTATAAAGATACCATCCCTTGCTTTTTGGCTATAAAGACTATAAAGATACCACGCTTTGCTTTTTGGCTATAAAGACTATAAAGATACCACCCTTTGCTTTTTGGCTAAAAGATACCACCCTTTGCTTTTTGGCTATAAAGACTATAAAGATACCACCCTTTGCTTTTTGGCTATAAAGACTTTAAAGATACCACCCTTTGCTTTTTGGCTATAAAGACTATAAAGATACCACCCTTTGCTTTTTGGCTATAAAGATCCCACCCTTTGCTTTTTGAACATTACAGTTTAGGAGAAGCATTTTGTTGTTTCAGTTTTTTGCGCCATTTTAATGATGATGTGATTTGGATCAGGGGGAAGTCTGGGGATCTGGTATTGATTGTTATGAACAGAGCATTATTTAAGCCAGCCAGAAGAGTGTTTTGGGGGAGAGAGGCAAGTGAAGGGGGAGAGGGAGAGGAGAGAAAACATCAGTAAAAGAGATGAGACCTTGATGAGAAGAGTGTTGGTTTCCAGGTTTCAGTGGACATGTGAAAGGACACAATGAGTGAACACAGGAATACCACCCACAAACAGACCATCACAGGGTGGACTTCGGCAGCATATGTACCACTAAGCCCACTCTTTTGCTTCGTCATACTCTCATTAAATGTTTGTTCAAGCCCGGCCCACTGGGCAGGTCCCTGTTGGCCTTTATCTTTGTCAGTAATATCCAGGAGATAAACAGATAACAAGAGACATGTATTTTGTTGTTTTCAGTCAATTTTTTTTTTGGAGTAAAGCCAAAATTACGTTTTGTATTACATCCCTCACGGTATGGTGTGTATTTGAACATGTCCTCGTTTTTACAGTTGTATTCATATATGATCTTTTTTTTTTCTTTTCTTTCTTTTTTTTGAAGGAACTTTCTCTTCTCTGTTTGATGCAGTCATATTTTCTGGATGTGTTACAGGCTGAAATCGGCCAGTCGGGAGTACAGATCAGTGGCCACGGCATGCAGCCAGGAGATGCGCCATCTGATCAGTAAGTGGGTGTGGTCTCAGTTTGGCTAGTGAATCAGTGTTCCATTACCAAGTCACTGTGTGGTGTCAGTTTGGCTGGTGAATCACTGTTCCACTACCAAGTCACTGTGTGGTCTCAGTTTGGCTAGTGAATCACTGTCCCACAACCAAGTCACTGTGTAATGTCAGTTTGGCTAGTGAATCACTGTCCCACTACCAAGTCATTGTGTGGTCTCAGTTTGGCTAGTGAATCACTGTTCCACTACCAAGTCAGTGTGTGGTCTCAGTTTGGCTAGTGAATCACTGTTCCACTACCAAGTCAGTGTGTGGTCTCAGTTTGGCTAGTGAATCACTGTTCCACTACCAAGTCAGTGTGTGGTCTCAGTGTGGCTAGTGAATCACTGTTCCACTGCCAAGCCAGTGTGTGGTCTCAGTTTGGCTAGTGAATCACTGTCCCACTACCAAGTCAGTGTGTGGTCTCAGTTTGGTGTGTGGCTCATTGTTCCACTACCAAGTTTAAGTTAGTGCACCCTCAGTTTGGCTACTGGTTGACTTTTCACTAAAGTAAGATTGGCTAATGGTTCACTGTTTCTATACCAAATTAATGTAAGCATGTGCAGTATCAGTTTAAGTATTAGTTCACTATTTTACTACCAAGGTGTTTTGACCGAAAGTTACTAAACTACCATACTAGTTTTCCACAATACCAAACTCAAACACTGTTTAAAGAGAAGAAGCCTTGCAAGTCTTCACTTGCAAGTCTTCACTCGCACCAAGGTTGTATAAAAATTTTAGTGATGGCTATAGTGTGATCTTGATTGGTGATGTTCATTAGAGCCTGTTTTGATCCAGTGTGCTCAGGCACAGCACCGACTTAGTCCAATACTGCTGACAAATAATCTCTGATAGGATTTGAACCTCTGTCCTCCCAATTCTAAGACCAGGACTGTGACCACTGAACTGGTTGGTGACTGAAAATTCTGGATAGCTGGGGAGACTGTGTCGCACTGTAGCATTGTGGCTACACACACGGTGGTTAGTGACTGGAATTTTTTTTTTTTTATAGCAGGGTAGGCTGTGAAGCATTGTAGCATTGTGGCTACACACACAGTGGTTAGTGACTGGAATTTTTTTTTTTTATAGCAGGGTAGGCTGTGAAGCATTGTAGCATTGTGGCTACACACACAGTGGTTAGTGACTGGAATTTTTTTTTATAGCAGGGCAGGCTGTGAAGCATTGTAGCATTGTGGCTACACACACAGTGGTTGGTGACTGCAATTTTTTTTTTACAGCAGGGCAGGCTGTATTGTACTGTAGCATTGTGGCTAGATATAGTGTTTGTAACTCTCTCTGAAATGTACATTGTGGTTCTGAATACGGATGAATGCCTGACATTGATTACTGCTTGCTAGGTTTGTTGTGCATTTTGTTTCTGACATTGATTGTTATTGATAGGATGCATTATTCAGTGTGTTATTGATGTTGATTGTTATTGTGCTTAGTGATTTGTATTGAATGCTGTGACAGACAGATCAGGCGATGAAGGGTAAAGGGAGTTCTACAGTAACATTCAGTGTGTTATAGATATTGATTATTATTGTGCTTAGTGATTTTTATTGAATGCTATGACAGACAGGTCAGGTGATGAAGGGGAAAGGGAGTTCTACAGTAACCAGGTGGAGCTGCTGGAGTCCATGCAGCTGGTGTGGAGTCTGTGTGAAATCCTCTTCATCGACATCACACCAGGTGAGCTGATACATTCTGTGTGAAATCCTCTTCATCGACATCACACCAGGTGAGCTGACACATTCTGTGTGAAATCCTCTTCATCGACATCACACCAGGTAATCTGTGAAATTGTCTTCATCGACATCACACCAGGTGAGCTGACACATTCTGTGTGAAATCCTCTTCATCGACATCACACCAGGTAATCTGTGAAATTGTCTTCATCGGCATCACACCAGGTGAGCTGACACATTCTGTGTAAAATCCTCTTCATCGACATCACACCAGGTGAGCTGACACATACTGTGTGAAATCCTCTTCATCGACATCACACCAGGTGAGTTGACACATTCTGTGTGAAATCCTCTTCATCGACATCACACCAGGTAATCCGTGTGAAACCCTCTTCATCAACATCACACCAGGTAATCTGTGTGAAATCCTCTTCATCGATATCACACCAGGTAATCTGTGTGAAATCCTCTTCAACGACATCACACCAGGTGAGTTGACACATTCTGTGTGAAATCCTCTTCATTGACATCACACCAGGCAATCTGTGTGAAATCCTCTTCATCGACATCACACCAGGTAATCTGTGTGAAATCCTCTTCAACGACATCACACCAGGTGAGCTGACACATTCTGTATGAAATCCTCTTCATCAACATCACACCAGGTAATCTGTGTGAAATCGTCTTCATCGACATCACACCAGGTGAGCCGATACATTCTGTATGAAATCTTCTTCATCGACATCATGCCAGGTAATCTGTGTGAAATCCTCTTCATCGACATCACACCAGGTAAACTGACACATTCTGTGTGAAATCCTCTTCATCGACATCACACCAGGTAATCTGTGTGAAATCGTCTTCTTCGACATCACACCAGGTGAGCTGACACATTCTGTGTGAAATCCTCTTCATCACCATCACACCAGGTAATCTGTGTGAAATCCTCTTCATCGACATCACACCAGGTGAGCTGACACATTCTGTATGAAATCCTCTTCATCGACATTGCACCAGGTGAGCTGGCACATCACATTTTATCCATTTAGCTTTGTTTATTTGTTTCTTAAATTTGTTTACTTACTGACTTGTTTCTAAGTACAGATGTTCAACTGTTCAAAAGTTAGCCTGTATTCTTCTCTAAAATTTAGACTTCAGGGTTAAATATTAATTACTTTGAAGGTGGAGAGTGCTATTGGCAGAATGTAGACAGCTGTTGGGTTGTGGGCAACATGAGATTGTATGTAGATTTTGAATTCTACTGCAGAGAAGCAGTGAAGGTACAGTTGAAAAACAGAGGGATTTTGCTTGAAGTGTCTGTCTGTCTTATTATGTGCGACAGAATATAGAGTTGCTTTGAATTTCTGTTTGAAAACAAATTGTTATTTCCTTACCTTTTTTAAAGAAGAAAATGTTCTCTAACAGAAGAGACTTTGGCATACAGAGAGCTGGTGTAGGAAATCCTAGCACATCCACAACCTATTTTGATTGCAGTCCGGACAGTGGATACACGATAATGACTGGACATGAGGATGAAAGGAGATGGTTGAGACACTAACCTGTGTATGTGCTAGGGGAGATGGTGCTGGAGCAGCTGTTGCAGTGGGTACGCATGCACTTCACGGTGGGCAGGGAGATGGCGCGGGACTTGCTGCAGGAGGAAGTGCCGGAGGAACACCCGTCCTACTGGGAAGCGGTGAGTTATGGCCCTTGCTACTGTAGCTGTCTTCAGGGGCAGTAATGCTGTTTCGGCCTGAACAGCATCTGGCTGCATTTTCTGACGTAGTGTTTGAGGGATTTGTTTATTCAGGTGGTGGTGTGTAGCTTTGAAGTTGTTGACTGAACAAGTTTAAAAGATGTGAAGACATGCAGTTAACACACGCACACATGAAACACACACACACACACACGCACACACACACACACACACACACACACACACACACACACACACACACACACGCACCACACGCACGCACCACACACACGCACCACACACACACACACACACACACACACACACACACACACACACACATCCATATCTATGTATAGAACATTGAGATAGGCAGATAGACAGACAGAGATAGGCAGAGATAGATAGATGGGTAGATTAAAAGCATACACACAGGAAACAGATCAGAAGGTTATGAACTTATACAAAAACAAGATCAAAATGGGTTGAACATGTACAGAAAACACAAAGACCATAAGGGTGTGAACACAGAAAACACAAAGACCATAAGGGTGTGAACACATAAAACTCAAAGATCAAAGGCTATGAACATGTTCTAAATTGACAGAAGGAGCCATGCTAAACAAAGTGGTGTAGCTCCTCTGGACGTGTATGTAGTATTACTCTGGACTTGGAAGTGGTGCAGTGGGACAGAGCTGCTAACCTGAAGGAAGCAAAGCATTTTTCCACGTCAGTAGCATTCTGGTTCCTCTCTGCACAGCTACATCCAGGCTTGTCCTTGGGCAGTCTACAGGTATCTCTCATGATCAGTTAGTTTCAAAGAGAGGTGACTGCAGGCGGAAATTGAAACAAACTTTGTCCTCTGGTCTTTGAGAAACAGGTTTCAAATATTTGCAAGATTGCCTATTTAGAACTAAGAAGAATCAGCTCTGTACGTCACCTTCTCTCTACAGATGCTACAAAAACTCTCATTTGTGCATTTGTCTTATCTAGAATAGATTACTGCAACTCACTTTTGGCCGGCCTTCCAAAATACCTGATAGAAAGATTACAGCGAATCCAAAATCATGCAGCCCGAGTCGTCTGTAGAGCAAGAAAACATGCTCACATTTCGCCTCTCCTCCACTCTTCACTGGCTATCTGTCTCAAACCGTATCTCGTACAAAATCTCAACTCTCACTTTCTCTGCTCTCTTTGAAAATGGACCTTCTTATCTCTCAGATCTCCTTAAAATCTACACCCCCTCTCGACAACTACGCTCCTGTGCTGACGACCGCCTTCTGCGAATGACTCGCTTCAGGACTACTACTGGTGAAAGATCTTTCTCTTTTCAAGCTCCAGCGACGTGGAACAGACTGCCAGACTGTCTCAGACATTCAGATTCTATCTCTTCTTTCAAGTCTAAACTTAAAACCCATCTATTTTCTCATAATCAGTCAATGCTGTGGGGAGAGGGGGGGGGGGGGGGGGGGTACAACCTAACTCATAGCCGTCTGGGCCTTTTCAAATGTAGCGTATGTGTATGTTCTCTATTATATGTATTTGTTGTATGATTGAACGTTATAGGATTAAGTTTTTGTAGTGATATTTGAAGAATAAGTGAATGTCACATTGGTAGGATTAGGATTTGTTAGTTATTGTAGTAATAGTATTTGTAGTTGGGTGTAAGGTGTATTATTGTATATGAGAAGGGTGAATGTAGTATGACTTTGTAAAGCGCTTAGAGAAATTCGTTTGATTAAGCGCTATATAAGAAATCATTATTATTAAACTTAGACGAAAAATTACTGTACCGCTGAACGAAAGAGACGAACAAACTACAAGACAAAACATGACGTGTTTTGACCTCTTTGGTCTTCATCAGGCAAGACAAATAACATTCAAGACAATGAAAATGAAGAATGAATGAACACTTACTTCCTCATTTTTGTTGTGTGTGAGTGTCGTTTGTCTTGCCTGAAGAAGACCAAAGAGGTTGAAATGCGTCATGGTTTGTGTTGTAATCATTTTGTCTTTTTTGTTCGGCGGTAATGAAATTTTTCTTTTAGGTGTTTCTCATGACCAGATAAAAAGAGACCCACACTGGTGCTGGTGTGGGGTAAATCAATTGTGTAAGCTTCCCGCCTGTGCCTGTGTGTGCAGGTGTGTGAGCTACCATCCTGTGCCTGTGTGTGCAGGTGTGTGAGCTTTATCCTGTGCCTGTGTGTGCAGGTGTGTAAGCTTCATCCTGTGCCTGTGTGTGCAGGTGTGTAAGCTTCATCCTGTGCCTGTGTGCGTAGGTGTGTAAGCTTCATCCTGTGCCTGTGTGTGCAGGTGTGTAAGCTTCCCTCCTGTGCCTCTGTGTGCAGGTGTGTAAGCTTCATCCAGTGCCTGTGTGTGCAGGTGTGTGAGCTTCATCCTGTGCCTGTGTGTGTAGGGGTGTGAGCTACCACCCTGTGCCTGTGTGTGCAGGTGTGTGAGCTACCATCCTGTGCCTGTGTGTGCAGGTGTGTGAGCTTCATCCTGTGCCTGTGTGTGTAGGGATGTGAGGTACCATTCTGTACCTGTGTATGCAGGTGTGTGGGCTACCATCCTGTGCCTGTGTGTACAGGTGTGTGAGGTACCATCCTGTACCTGTGTGTGTCAATGTGTGAGCTTCATCCTGTGCCTGTGTGTGCAGGTGTGCAAGCTACCATTGTGTACCTGTGTGTGCAGGTGTGTGAGCTACCATTGTGTACCTGTGTGTGCAGGTGTGTGAGCTACCATTGTGTACCTGTGTGTAGGGGTGTGAGCTACCATTGTGTACCTGTGTGTGCAGGGGTGTGAGCTACCATTGTGTACCTGTGTGTGCAGCTGTGTGAACTATCATTGTGTACCTGTGTGTGCAGGGGTGTGAGCTGCCATTGTGTACCTGTGTGTGCAGCTGTGTGAGTTACCATTGTGTACCTGTGTGTACAGGGGTGTGAGCTACCATTGTGTACCTGTGTGTGCAGGTGTATCGTCTGTTGCTGCAAGGGGACACGGAGAGCGTGCGCAACCTGCTGTCCTTACATTCCTGTCATCAGACCCAGCCCTTCGTCAGTGTGGACCAGCTCCTCAGGAAAATGCCGCAGTGGGGGGTAGGGGTGGTGGTGTTCTGCTGTGTGTGTGTGTGTGTGTGTGTGTGTGTGTGTGTGTGAGTGAGTGTGAACATGTGTGTAAGTGTGTGTGTGTCTGCGCGCGTGCGTCCATATGTGCTTGCATACATGTGTACATGAGAGATGATGTGACAAGTTTGAAAGCTGTGAGTATTATCACTGTTATATTAGCAAGCTGATTTACCATGGCTGTTTTCTTCCCTTTGTATTCTGTGCTGTATGATGTCGAGATGTTAGCTGCATTGCTATAGATCTGAGGGGAAAAAATTCAATACCTTTGTAAGATGGTTTTTTGTGTTTGGTCTTTTTTCATTAAGTCTGCAGCTGTGAAGCTACGGTGGTTTTATTTTGTTTACTTGTAATTCATTTTAGATGGCGGTATGTTAATGTTCAGTCATATCAGCTTCAAACTACATCTGTGACCTATTTTGCTTCACAATATTACACAGATTTGCACCGGACATGTGGAAGTAAGGAAAATGTCCATTTGATAAACCTTGAGGGCTGGGTATTCCATGAAGGGGCCAAAGAATCAAATGGTAATGCAGGAAACATCACTGTTGTGAATTGGAACTAGTCATTTTGAGCATCATTTCATGCAAAAATTATTCCCACTGTTTAAGTGATAAGGTTTACTGCTTATGAGCATTAAAGATGACAAAACTTGATAAGGAAAGGTGGAAAAATCCAAACTTAGGTCTGTTTTTCTGTCTTCAGAATCTTCAGTCTGTGTCACTGGCAGAGTTTGACCTTAAGTGGCGACACTGGCGGGAGGACTGCATGCGCCGTTATGATGAGGGGCAGTTCACTGCCTTTGGTCAGCTGGAGAGAGTAGTGCAGGTAGGGGGATGTCCATGCATGCTGTGTGGATGCATAGGTATGTAACAGAGAGAAAGGGAGGGAGAGAGAGAAGACAGCTTGACTGATGCTGTATCATTGATTATATCAGTTAACAGAGAGAAAGAAAGGGAGAGAGAGAGAGAGAGAGAGAAGACAGCTTGACTGATGCGTCATCATTGATTATATCAGTTAACAGAGAGAAAGAAAGGGAGAGAGAGAGAGAGAGAGAAGACAGCTTGACTGATGCTTTATCATTGATTTCATCAGTTAACAGAGAGAAAGAAAGGGAGGGAGAGAGAGAGAAGACAGCTTGACTGATGCTTTATCATTGATTTTATCAGTTAACAGAGAGAAAGAAAGGGAGGGAGAGAGAGAGAAGACAGCTTGACTGATGCGTCATCATTGATTTTATCAGTTAACAGAGAGAAAGAAAGGGAGGGAGAGAGAGAGAGAAGACAGCTTGACTGATGCTTTATCATTGATGTTATCAGGAAACTGTCACCACTGTGGAAGAGCAAAGGTCTGATGGTTGATGTTTTTTAGTTTGCTTTTTTTCTTTTTTTTTTTAATAGTATGACTTCAGGCATGTGTATTTCCGAAATGCTATTCAGCGTACATATGTTACAGACAAAGTTGCACAAAACACATACTGACACATACAGATACACACATATTCTTACTCTAAGAGACATATGGAGATATTAGCATTTATTTAATGACATTGGAGTCATAACGGGCAAACTTTGATTGAACCTGCAACACTGTGTTCTGGAAATGTGAAAACAACAACAAAAGTAACACTCGGCGACATTATCAGATACTTGGCTTAGGGTATTTGTTTCCTCTTTCAGTCTTAACAAAGTTTGAAATGTTATTTTAAACGTAAGTTTTAGTATTCATGATGCTTTGAAAGTTAAATGAAAAACATCGATCATGTTCTTCTTGGCTTAAGGCTTTAGTTGGTTTTTTTTTTTTACCCTCTTCAGTATGCACTTACCTGCACTTACTTACGCTGAAAACCTACGGCAAGAGAAGTAACTCTGTAATTTGAACATGGTTACCCAATTTAAAAATTGATTTAAAAGAGAGGAAAGGAAATAGTGAAATCAAAATAATTTTTAAAATTCCTATGAATGTATATGTTGCTATATGATAAGTTTGAAGAATGTCACATGAGCCATTTATTCGGGGAAAAAAAATCTTCTTCTTCAGAACTTTCTTATGAATTGTTGTTCATCATATCTATAACGTCATTCCGATCGAAATCTAGGTCACTCTCAGCTTCATTACCCTGCACTTTCACTAAGTCTTATGCCGTAAATCCTACAAATCAGCTCATCTTCATCACTAAATCCTATGATAGAATGCCAGAAATCAAGGTTAGCCATGGCGAAAAACAGCACTTCAACCACAAACCTTAAAAAGAAATCATAACTCAGGAACTACGGCATGTATCGTGTCGTGGTTTGTTGCAAACGGAAGTGGATTGTAAAAGGAAAAAGGAAGTCGCGTTCTCGTGAGACTTCCTTTTCTACGAGAAACATGGCGGCGCCCATTGTTGCCACGTGTTTTACTGGGTGCTGGCAGGCGCTCAGCCTTTCGGCAGTGTGATTTCCGGTTAGGCGCTAGTGGGCGATTGCATGTCAAGAGAGTTGATGGAGAAGAAGTTGCCGAAAATTTTTGCTGTACAGGTTTTTATCTGACTTGTTCCCAGGTGCTGTGTGGTGATGTGGTGGTGTTTGCTGAGCTGAAGGAAATGTGTGAAACGTGGTACCATCTCCTGATCTCACAGCTGCTGTATCAGAACCCCACTGTGCGGCCGGCAGACATAGGCTTCCATGTTCAGGTCTGTGTACGATGCAGTGCTGCCTCCTGGCAATGCTTTTACAGAAATGTTGCTGAATATGCTTACATCTGTAAAGCATTCTTTACAGTGGAACGTCTTTATTCTGACCTTCCTTATTATGTCCTAGTTAGTCCCAGATGCGATCAAATGAAAATGATCGACATGTCACTGCATGAATTAATTCTGTATCAAGACTGCCTCTCTCATCCAACTTGTGGTTGAGCAGTCTTGGTCTGATTTGATGTCCACAAAATATCGCACATTGCACGACTTCAGCTGAAGCCCTCTGGTGATGAGGCAGGTAATAGGGAGTTCCACTGTGTGTGTGTGAGTTATGTGTGTTTTACAAGTTTGTCAGTTTTGTTTAATAAAGTGTTGTTTCTTGGCAGATGAAAATGTTTTCTTGTATGTAGAACTAGGTGTATCAAAAAAATAGATCTTCAGAATAAGTATGGCATATTGTTATAATAAATGTGTATTTATGCATTTTGAGAGGAAAATGTGTGAATAGTGTCCTCATGATAATTTCATGAATTCCAGTTTGGGCAGTGTGACGATTTTTTTATCAAAAGGAGACACATTTTTCAAAAACTAAAGAAAAAGAAATTCCATTTGGATATGTAGATATATATTCTCGTTGGAGAGAAACGCAGTAGAATCACTTCAGTGTAAGCACTCCATTCTGCTGTTCATCTGGTTTTGCCTCTACTGCTCCAGCCACTGCCTCTGTCCCCGATGTCAGTCCACATGTGATCTCTGTAGTCGGCTGGGCTATGAACATCATGACTTGTCTCCCCTCGTGTGCACCATCATTCCTCCTTGATTTGCTGCGCTGATGGCTTTCAGTAGTGGTCTCCCTTTGACCTCCCTTGTCGATTTCAGAGTAACGTTTGATTCCATCTGTACTTCTATCATTATAGCTGTCACCGTCTTCTTGTAAGTCGGGGGAAAAAAAAATATAAGGATAGAAAAATTTGTTCAAAGCACTATAACGTCGAGTGCCAAATTATTGATCTTTGTAGGCCAATTTTTGGCCCATTACCCCTTCTGCTTACCCCAGCACCATTGTCCGTGCACATGAAGTAATGAAAGATGTAAAGCAGTATGGCCATTGTGATGCTTTTGTGTGTGTGTGTGTGTGTGTGTGTGTGTGTGTGTGTGTGTGTGTGTGTGTGTGTGTGTGTAAGTGTTGATGGTTAAGTTTTGTTTTTGTTTGTTATTCCAAGCTTATGACTGGTTTCAGTGTGTGTTGCTGTTTATATCAGTTTTACATTAAATATGAAACAGTGTTAGATCTTACAAGAAGAATGGTGAAATGTTGATGAATACAAGCTGCAAGGGCTGGATAGTGATGTATTTTGTTCATGGCACGACAGGCCTGCATGGACGAGTTCCAGAGAGCGGGTCACCGCATGGGCAGTCTGGACAACATCCTGCAGGCCGCGCTCGAGTTTGACCTTCACCAGGTCATCAAGGACAGCAGGTAAACCGATCCATGACGTAGGTCGGAAGACAGGTGTCACTGTTGGCTCTGTTCAGCTGGAGAGCTGGTACATTAATTTTGGTAGAGAACAATTAAATGAAAATGAACGATTTGAGAAAATCCTTGAAGTGGAGGGAAGAAGATACGGGTGGAAGTATGCCTGCTGAATCTTTAACGGTTGAAACTATCACTTTCAAAATGACTTGGACAGGTCCTGTTTTATTGTATTAGAGGCTGAAGTTGGTGTGACTTAAATGCTTTAACTTCTGTATAATATGGATCCATATTCATGGGTGCCTGTGGATGTGCCTGCACCCTGAACTCAGGCAAGTTGATGTTGATTTGAGCTGACCACTGCCTGAAGAAAATGTTCTGTGAGATTAAATCATGCTTTGATAGAGACCTTTTTTTCATCTTGACATGTACCACTGGTCTCTCAGTTTTCAGACAAGACTACCAGACCATACAGGCCCCATGCATATTTTTAATTACATGTTAACTGGATGCTGATTGACGCTGGGAAGATTCTGTTCAAAAACTTTTTTTGGTAATGAGTGTCTTGGTGATGATATTTTTTAGTGATTGTATTTTTAGGCACCCTTTGTTTGTTGACAGACAGGTTGGAACGATTCATGAATCTGTGTTACGTGTAGTGAGGGAAGAATGCTGACAAATTTACCTGTTTCCCTGTTGTTCACAGCACCTGCCTGGGTGACCGGAGCTGGTGGTTTGGGGCACACCTGACGGACATTTTGCATCACTGTGGCCAGATCGACTCCCAGAAACTGGCGTGAGTCTCCTCATAGCCTCTCTTGGGTATGAGTGTGGTGCAGCTTTCCTTCCCAGCAAAAGAGTTTTTAGCCAAACCCAGCTTGTAACTGCTAAATTGTATTAAGTTTTTGTACTGCTTTCTTTAGTACATCAGTTTCTCTGTATTATTTATTTTCAGTCGGATATTCGATATGATTTTCCTATTAGATTTGCAGATATTTGTTGAGCAACAGGTTATTCCCTTTGGGAGCTGGAATAGCTCAGTTGGTAGAGCGCCTGACTCGTAATCTTTGTGATCCTGGGGTTGCGGGTTTGAATCTCCACCGGGGCGTTTCGGTACAGGGGGATTTTTCCCTCGGAGTTAACATTGGTTCTGACTCCATTTCCCATACAGTCCTTCGAATGAGACTATAAACCGAGGTTCCGTGTGTGAACGCACGCATAATATCTTGCACACACGTAAAATCCCATCACCAACTTTCGGAAGAGTAGGCCAGTTTGGCCGTTGGTATGGATGACACGTTACACACAGCATGCACCCTGCATAAGAAATGGAAAGAATGAAGGAAGTAAAGAAACTGAGTGAACGATATTGACTGGATGACACGGGAAACGACTGAATGAAGCGCCAGCTGGCAGCTCTTCAGTCAGCACTACCCAGGTAGGCAGCCCGTTGTGTAAGCGAGTGTTGATTGTAAAGCGCTTAGAGCTTGGTCTCTAGCTGAGAATAGGCGCTATATAAGTATTCATTATTATTATTATTATTATTTGGTTGAAGGTGGTTGATTTTGTGACTGTTGTTTGTTTGCTGTTGATAGTTCTTGTTTGTTTGCTGTTGATAGTTCTCTTAGACATTTCTGTGAGGCATGAATGGTTTGTGTATGAAAGTAAATGGTCATGAATCGAAGTCAGTGATTATATTTTTCTCAGTATTTTACGTTGAACTGGAATGAAATAAAGCATGGAGAATTTTGTTTATTAAAGACAAGATCACATTTCTCTCAGGAAAAAAAAAGAAGTGTCAAAATCCAGTATGTTTGGGGGTGGAAAACTTTTGCTTTACTGTGCATGCTTAGGGTAGGGGTAAGTTCAGTAATGATGTAATAGTATACATGCTCTATTGTTCCAGGTTTGGATCCAACCTGCGAGAGTACCTGTTGCTGGAGTATGTTGCTGGTCTCATGTCTCACAACAGGTAGGCCTGCCGAGAATTCTGTGAATTCAGTGACACTTGACAGATGGAAAGTGGGGAGGGGGAGGGGGTAGGAAGTACAAGCAAGGTCTTTCTATGTCCTTAAAGTGTTGTTCCACCCTAAATCACTTATCAGTCATCCCCCTTTCCGCATTTTGGCCCTATTCCACCTGTGGATGGTGACCAGAACATCCACCTATCTGCATTTTGGCCCTGTTCCACCTGTGGAGAGTGACCAGAACATCCACCTTTCTGCATTTTGGCCCTGTTCCACCTGTGGAGAGTGACCAGAACATCCACCTATCTGCATTTTGGCCCTATTCCACCTGTGGATGATGACCAGAACATCCACCTGTCTGCATTATGGCCCTATTCCACCTGTGGAGAGTGACCAGAACATCCACTTATCTGCATTTTGGCCCTGTTCCACCTGTGGAGGGTGACCAGAACATCCACCTATCCGCATTTTGACCCTATTCCACCTGTGGAGAGTGACCAGAAGTGTTGTTTACATATGGAATATTTGGGGAGCTTTGAGCACCGAGATGCATCATTTTAGGACAATGGCTGTTGTGAAAGTGGTCATGGTTTGCAGAGTGCTTCGATTGACTTGTAAAAGATTAAGTCCTTTGTTTTCAGCTCATGCTGAGAGCGACTTAGGCTAACAATGATGAATGACCTTCACTCAAGACGATCGTGGGTAGTGTTACAGCCCAGGTGCTGTTAAATCAATCAAGGTGACCCAGAAAGCGGTGTAAACTGTACAGGTATCCCTTTGCTTGCTTCAAACTTCATTGGCAGTGTGTGAAATGACCCAAGAAGTGGGGAGTTGACTTCGAGGATATGGATGGATTCCAGAATTTTGGAATGAAGGGCGAGTGACCAGTATGGTCAGTCACAAGCATCAACAGCACGGAAACAGGCACAGGCACAGCAAATGACGTCTATTTAGTCACAAGCATCAACAGCACAGAAACGGGCACAGGCACAGCAAAGGACTTCTATTCAGTCACAAGCATCAACAGCACAGAAACGGGCACAGGCACAGCAAAGGACTTCTATTCAGTCACAAGCATCAACAGCACAGAAACGGGCACAGGCACAGCAAAAGACTTCTATTTAGTCACAAGCATCAACAGCACAGAAACAGGCACAGCAAACGACTTCTATTCAGTCACAAGCATCAGCACCACAGAAACAGGCACAGCAGACGATTTCTATTCAGTCACAAGCATCAACAGCACAGAAACAGGCACAGGCACAGCAAACCACATCTATTCTAAGATTGTTTTTTATTACACAAAACTTGGTGTGATTACTTACATGCTGATTTAGAAAAAAGGGACCTGACAGTTCAATTTTTAAGTTTGTTTGATGCTTTGAAAAATTAACCTGGTGGTGGTTGGAATGTTGTGTGAAAAAAAAACCAACCTTGGTAATTAAACAGTTAGGATTCTGAAATATGCCAGATTTGTTTTATTAGTTGTATGTAATGATGTATACTCAGCAAAAGAAATATGAACAAACTCAGAAATGAGGCTACTCAATACTGCTGTTCTGCTGAGAAGAATTAATACCAGGTATGCGTTTATCACTAATATCAGTGACTTGTCCGAGAGAAGTCACATGTGGAAGTTAATTCTTTCATCTTGTGTGTTTGCTGTTTAGAAGACTGGCTTTAGCTTTTTTTGGTGTGTGTAAAGAATGGTCGTTTGCTGGCATGTGTCTGTCTGTTGGAAACTTGGATACTGAACAGTTGAAAGCTGGTCAAGAGTCCAGTAGTGCATGGGTGAAACTTCTTCAGTCTGAGGATGGAATCCGTTTTATGAAATTATTCAAGATGGAATTTTCCGTTTTTCGTAAATCTGGAAAAAAAAAAAAAAAAAAGTTTTTCAAAAGTCTCTAAAATTGCGCAAATTACGTATCGAGTGCGTCTTGCCATAAAACGGAAGTGCCGAATCGGAAGTACTCTTTATTTTAGGGAACAAAGATAAAGCACCATTTGCTGAAATCTAGATTTCGAGTTTGGAGTTCGTTGGAAACTCTGAGAATGTCCTATCTTAAAGAAGGTGATTCAGTTGAGGAGATCGACGCTGGCATCACTAATAAGTGGCGATGGGCTTGGCTGAACGAAATAGATGATGAAAAACAACAACATTGTGTTTGGTGTTTGAAAACGAACAAACCTGGTGTAGCGTTTTGCCACGTGTGCAACTCAGACCTCAAGTATGGATCCAATGGAAAATCTCGGCTAGCAAAGCATGCCAGAAGTTCGGACCATATTAAAAGCATGAAGGTAAGAATTTCAGTAAAATCTTTTTCAGCAGCCCTCCATGCCCCCTTTCCCCCTAGTGACACACACACACGCACACACACACACAAAGATGGATGTAAGGCAGAGAGAGACATAATAGTATGAAAAAAATATTTAAAGAAAGAAAAAAAAACATAAAAGAAAAATAAATATGAGGGTTAGTTTTCTGGAAAAAGGATGGGGAAAACTACTAAAGGTTCTATTTCTTCCGTGTAATAAAATGGGTTAGTTTTGGAAGTACAGTGGAAACTCGCTATTAAGACCTTAGAAAATGCACAGAAACATGGATTTTTTTTAAAAAGAAGATAAGAAGATAGGTAATTTAACAGACAGTTTGATGGAACCGTCACAGAATTTAGAGTCACTTTAGAGAGGAAGTCTTATTAGGGAAGGTATAAATAGAGAGGTTTCACTGCACTGTATTTCACACACACACACACACACAAAAAGAAAACAAAAAACCCCACTTCATGTATGGGAAACTGTCATATAAGCAATAAATATGTGTTTCAAACGAGGCCTCAGTTCCAAATTTCCTTTCACCAGAGGCCACGAAAACTGTCTGAATTTTTCAAAAAATCAATTGGGGGGGGGGGGGGGGGGGGGGGCTAGGCCCCCTACCAGGGGTGTTGCCCCTGGACCCCGCCAGGGATCTAGGCAGCCCGTGGATCCCCACCTTTCAGTTTTACAATTTTTTTCCAGTTTCACCTATGGTAGTGTGATCTGTCTTGAACTGATCAACGTTACAGTTCTGTTGGAGCTGTGTGTGTGTGTTTTTTTTATGCTGGTGTGGCCTTGAGTTTTCACAGCAATCACCGCACAGCAGTTTTGAGGTAATAGATATGTGATAAGATATATGATGCTTACTCTGACGGTGTACGTTACATCCTTCATCTTGGCGTGATGGCAACAGTGGGGATGCACGGCATAAGTGCTAATCTTCAGTTGGTGGCTTATCATTACCAGGGCCAGCTGGAAAGTTTTGTGTGTGTTCACAGAGCTGTTGTTAAAGGTGATTCCAGGCTTTGATAGTGCAGGTTGTGTGTGTTCACAGAGCTGTTGTTCAGGTGATTCCAGGCTTTGATAGTGCAGGTTGTGTGTGTTCACAGAGCTGTTGCTCAGGTGATTCCAGGCTTTGAAAGTGCAGGTTGTATGTGTTCACAGAGCTGTTGTTCAGGTGATTCCAGGCTTTGATAGTGCAGGTTTTGTGTGTTCACAGAGCTGTTGTTCAGGTGATTCCAGGCTTTGATAGTGCAGGTTGTGTGTGTTCACAGAGCTGTTGTTCAGGTGATTCCAGGCTTTGATAGTGCAGGAAAGGAATGACTTGTCTATACTGACCAGCTGCATGAACTCACTGTGCATCAGTGGTCATCGTTGTGTATATACTTGTCCACTGGGATGTGTGGTGTGCTGTTTGACCGAGTGGTATTTGTGTGGTGTGCAGCCTGTGGCAGATTGGCATTGATTACCTGGACCACTGTCCCGTGTTTGGCAGGTAAGTAAAGATTGTGATTTTTTTTGTATGTTCATATTGTGTTTTGAACCCTGCATGGCTGGATATAGTTTGAATTTTTTTTGTGTGTGTGTGTATATTCAGATTATGTATTGAACACTGCATAGCTTGATATGGTTTGATGACTTTTTTTTTATATGTTCATATTGTGTCTTGAACCATGCATAGCTTGATATGGTTTGAAAGCTGTATCAATGGTTCCAGTAGTTTTCAGTTTTATCATACAACAAAAGGACAGTGTTGAACATTTTCAGTCACTACAGATGTTTACCTGTCCCTAGCCCAGAGCTAGTGGTCATGTGATTGTGAAGAACTTTTAGAGCTTGAAGTAGTGACATGATTTGGATCATGACATGCTTCTGACTACCTTTTTGTACAAAGATGCAGGTTACACATGATGTTTGTAGGAACCTTTCTCGTAGTTTCTGATTCAGCAGCCCTCCTTACATCAGTTACTTTCCCATGATGTCATTTCTGTCAGGTGCCTGTCTTTGTACAGCTGTCACTGACTCCGAGTTCCTGACTTGCCTGTCATTGCAGCTCTTGACATGTGACCTTGCTGCTCCTTTCCTCCTTCCCTTTCTCCCTCTCTCTCTCTCCCTCTCTCTCTGTCTCTGTCAAACGGTGTAGAAAACAAAGGCCATTTCCTGTTTGACTGTAGGGAATATGAAGCTTTACGTTTGACATCAATCGTTTTTCAGCAGTATGATATGAAAAGATATAACTTAGTTCGGATAATGTC
This sequence comes from Conus canariensis, assembly GCA_033310375.1. Taxonomy (NCBI): domain Eukaryota; kingdom Metazoa; phylum Mollusca; class Gastropoda; order Neogastropoda; family Conidae; genus Conus; species Conus canariensis. Next base: position 7,689,692 of record CM065714.1, on the reverse strand, counting down.
ATCAGCAGATGGAGACACTATCAAATCACTTGTGAAGTTTATCGCTGAAGCATATGAACGACGGAAGAAAATTCTTTCCTCTTGAATCAGCTTCTTTATTACGAATAAGAACCAGTAAACAATTTTAAGGATTACAAATTGTTATTATTTCAATATATCTGATGATTTCGTGATTACCGTCAGATGGTCCTAGATTACCTTTTACTTTGATTTGGTTCTGACGTTTGTCTTGTCTGTAATGCATTAAGTTAGATTATTGTGACTGCAGATAGAATGCTGCAGTGCAATTTCCTTTTTGACCCCTTTCTTTCTTTCGTATATATGTATGTGTGTGCTGTATTTTTTTTGTGTGCCCTTTGCAAGAACACGGTTAATTGCTCCCATTGGCATTAAGGCCAGTTAGGGTATTGTCAAGAAAACTGTCAATTGTCAGTTGTCTCTCTGTCTCTGAGTATGAAGTATCAACAGTCAAGCTGATCTTTTATCCAAAAAGTTGGTTGAGTTTTATGTTTTTAGAATGACTGTATATGCATAGTTTGTTATATGCCTGAAAAAATTCTTTACTGTTACTGAGTCAGTGCTACTCAATGAAAGATTTACATTTATTTTTATTTCGTAGAAATGACTGATCTGATGTTGCTATAATTTCATCAAAATGCAAATAATTCTGATGTTGCTGTAATTTGGTCAAAATGCAGGTAATTGTAATAGCTTTGCTGAATAAATTGTACTAGGCTGATAATCACAATTCTTCATACACAGAAAAGAAGTGTTCTTTTTGCTTGTGAAAAAAATTCTATATGCTGGAACACTCATTATCTGACATTTGGCGTCATATACTGTACCATGCCTGACAGAGCTGACTAACTGCCGTGAATGCTATGGTCTGACATGGTAAGTATACTAGCCAAACAGGGAGTATATAATACAAACTCCCCATTTCTGATCATGCTGCAGACTTGATTTTTTCTTTTCAAATAGCGTCTGAAATGGTTGATCAGGACTTTGTGATAATGCCAAAAAGAAGATTGTTTTTAAACACACAGAGAACAAAAATCATCATTTTAGTTCATTTAAAAGTGGTTTAAATCCCAGCTCTGGTAAAACACCATTTCCAAGCCAGATCTCACACTCCCAGCATGTAGAGTTATATACTTACAAAGACAGAGCTTGAAGACAGTGGAAGGGAATGTGAAAGCAATGCTGGTGGTGTTTTGCAGGGAACAGATGAAGCTGTACATTGAAAGCATCCCCCTGGACACAGAGCGCAAGGCCTACAAACTGATTCACATATGTGAGGAGAGGGAGCTGGCAGAACAAGGTGAGTTCTCTCTGATTCTCAGACCTGCCTGTGTGAACTATCCAGACAGTGTGATTGGCAGCGTACATCAGTCATGCGTGCCTGCTCTGTGGCCGCACAGATCACTTTTATTTTATTGCAAAATAATGTGCTGCAACAGTTTTGTGATTACATTCACTCCACAGCATCTGCAATGTCATACGAAGCACTGTGACCTTATGTTTCACTGTGACCCTGTTTCACTGTGACCCTGTGTTTCACTGTGACTCAATGTTTCACTGTGACCTTATGTTTCACTATGACTCTATGTTTCACTGTGACTCAATGTTTCACTGTGACCTTATGTTTCACAGTGACCCTATGTTTCACTGTGACTCAATGTTTCACTGTGACCCTATGTTTTGCTGTGACCCTATGTTTCACTATGACCCTGTTTCACTGTGACCCTATGTTTCGCTGTGACCCTATGTTTCACTGTGACCCAATGTTTGGCTGTGACCCTGTGTTTCACTGTGACCCTATGTTTTGCTGTGACCCTATGTTTTGCTGTGACCCAATGTTTCTGTGTGACCCTATGTTTCAGTGTGACCCTGTTTCACTGTAACCCTATGTTTCACTGTGACCCTATATTTCGCTGTGACCCTGTGTTTCACTGTGACCCTATGTTTCACTGTAACTCAATGTTTCACTGTGACCCTATGTTTCACTGTGACTCAATGTTTCACTGTGACCCTATGTTTCACTGTGACCCTATGTTTCACTGTGACCCTATGTTTCGCTGTGACCCTATGTTTCACTGTGACCCTATGTTTCACTGTGACCCAGTGTTTCACTGTGACCCTGTGTTTCACTATGACTATGTTTCACTGTGACCCTATGTTTCACTGTGACTCTGTGTTTCACTGTGACCCTATGTTTCACTGTGACCCTATGTTTCAGTGTGACCCTGTGTTTCACTGTGACCCTATGTTTCATTGTGACCCTATGTTTCACTGTGACCCTATGTTTCAGTGTGACCCTGTGTTTCACTGTGACCCTATGTTTCATTGTGACCCTATGTTTCATTGTGACCCTATGTTTCACTGTGACCCTGTTTCACTGTGACCCTGTGTTTCAGTGTGACCCTGTGTTTCAGTGTGACCCTGTGTTTCACTGTGACCCTATGTTTCGCTGTGACCTTATGTTTCGCTGTGACCCTATGTTTCACTGTGACCCTGTGTTTCACTGTGACCCTGTGTTTCACTGTGACCCTATGTTTCACTGTGACCCTGTGTTTCACTGTGACCCTGTGTTTCACTGTGACCCTATGTTTCACTGTGACCCTGTGTTTCACTGTGACCCTGTGTTTCACTGTGACCCTGTGTTTCACTGTGACCCTATGTTTCTTTGTGACCCTATGTTTCACTGTGACTCAATGTTTCACTGTGACTGAATGTTTCACTATGACCCTATGTTTCACTGTGACCCTATGTTTCGCTGTGACCCATGTTTTGCTGTGACCCTATGTTTCGCTGTGACCCATGTTTTGCTGTGACCCTATGTTTCACTATGACCCTATGTTTCGCTGTGACCCATGTTTTGCTGTGACCCTATGTTTCACTGTGACCTTATGTTTCACTGTGACCCTGTGTTTCAGTGCAAAGTATCTGCAAGATTATGGGTGTGCGAGCATCACATGAAGGGCGTCTGGGTTCAGCGTTGTCCTGGTTTCTGAGGTCAAAGGTAAGTGGGCCCATTTTCATGACACTTCACCAGTCCTGTATTTCTGATCTGTAGCATTCACGCCCCATCTTAAAGTTGGTGATGACTAACCAGTCCTGTATTTCTGATCTGTAGCATTCACGCCCCATTTTAAAGTTGGTGATGACTAACCAGTCCTGTATTCCTGATCTGTAGCATTCACGCCCCATCTTAAAGTTGGTGATGACTAACCAGTCCTGTATTTCTGATCTGTAGCATTCACGCCCCATCTTAAAGTTGGTGATGACAAACCAGTCCTGTATTTCTGATCTGTAGCATTCACGCCCCATCTTAAAGTTGGTGATGACTAACCAGTCCTGTATTTCTAATCTGTAGCATTCACGCCCCATCTTAAAGTTGGTGATGACAAACCAGTCCTGTATTCCTGATCTGTAGCATTCACGCCCCATTTTAAAGTTGGTGATGACAAACCAGTCCTTTGTGATTTCCATGTGTGAATGGAGAGATGATAGAGTTCTTGTGGAATGGGGAGACCTCAAGGAAGGGTTGTTTTTAGGTATTGTACTTACTGGACTGTTCTAGGCTAGCTTGATTTCAGATCCATAAACTGGTATGGAAACTGTAAAAGATTCTGTCATGGAATATTCCTGATCAGATTTATGTTGAAAACACCCCGCTGACCAAATTCTCATGCTGAGAGACATCGGGAGTTTCAAAGGCTGGAATTATAGGATTGAGTCCAGTTGCTCCTGCTGAGAGATATTTGACTCCAGTGACCTCTCAGAAATAGGAATGAAACCAAACTAGTGGTGAATCACATCCTAGCAAGAAACAACTGCTACTTGTAGACAGAGCTTGAGTACTGTTGACATACAGTCCTTTTTGTCCATAAACAACAGCTAAACGACACTAAGAGGAGACAGTAGTCAGAAAGGCTTCTTTAGAATATGATGACCTCAACCTGTATCATACTCTATCCATCTTTACCTTACTGGCACTGTATCTTAAGTAGGTCCTGTCACCTGGATTGCACTATGATCAGGGAAGGTGAAGAGAGCGGTGATGTTTGGCTTGTGTAAATGTATCGTAAGAGGATATATATAGAGTGCTTTACCTCGCGAGAGCCCAAAGCGCATATTATAGAAACGTTCTAACTCAAAGCACACACACACACACACACACACACACACACACACGTGCGCATGCGCCACACACACACACACACACACACACACACACACACACACACACACACACACACACACACACACACACACGAAAAACAAAACCCACACACATGCAGAAAGACACACAAGGTAAGTGGATATCGTTAATCAGTCCGGGGGAAAAGATGTGTCTTTAGGGAGGTTTTAAAAGTCTTTAAAGAGTCAGTGTTATGCAGAGAAGAAGGCAGACCATTCCACAGAGCAGGTGCTAGGTAAGAGAAAGATCGTTGGCCTGAAGTTTTCAGGTGAGCAGAGGGAAGTTGAAGCAGACGAGAATCGGTGGATGAGCGTAAGTTGTGCATGTTGCTCCCTGTCACTGGCGCTGTTCTTTCAGGATGTGTCGGCAGCGACCAGGTTGACAGAGAAGTTCCTGGAGGAGTACAAAGAAAACGGCAGCTTCTCTCACCTGGACCTCCTGGATCACATGGGACCGACCATGCTGCTGACCCAACAACTCACCTTCCTGGGTCAGTGGACCTCTGTGTGTGTGTGTGTGTGTGTGTGTGTGTGTGTGTGTGTGTGTGTGTGGTGTGTGTGTGTGTGTGGTGTGTGTGTGTGTGTGTGTGTGTGTGTGTGTGTGTGTGTGAATGAGTGTTAAGACGTTTTTTCTCAATCTATCACTTATAAGGTCAAAGTGTGTCTTAAAATATTTTCTTTTTTTGTGAAGACTTAAACAAAGTGAAGTGATCATACATTTGACTTCAGAAGCTCACTTTTCTGCTTTAAGCAGCTTAAAACTTTATTTTCTGTCAGGACTGACTCTGTGTGTGTGTGTGTGTGTGTGTCTGTGTGTGTGTGTGCGTGCGTGTGTGTATCAGGCATAAAATTCGTCCGCCTAAGGCGGATTTTCCGCCCATTTTTTTCATCTGCGCCGCCCCCCCCAAAAAAAGTGCCGCCCAAAAAAAAAAAAAAAAAAAAAATCCTGAAATAAACTTTCGTTCGATGCTATTCCCATTTGGACAATTTGCAACTCTGTTATTCTCAAAAGAGTCAACCGGTCACTTCCGCCGTTAATCAACATCCGGTCTTTTCGCGCCTGTCGAACGTCGGACATCGTGAAATTGGCGAAGTTTGTCAAGCGCGTCGCGATTTCACGGCAAAAAAAAGGGATGAGAAATGATTGGAGGTGGGACTGGCTAGACCAGGAAGTGGACGATGTTCGAGTTGGTGATGTGTTTCGCAAATTAGACGAAAAAGGCGCTGCATTTTACCATTATACAATGCTAAACAGTAATACTGGTGAGCGTGCAGATATTTCGACATGTGATTATGAAAAAGATCTTGATGTCACTTTTGATTCTGGCCTGGTATTCGATAAGCATATTCAAAACTCTATAAATAAAGCTAATATAATGATTGGTATAATTAAACGTACTTTTATTCACATAGATAAAGATATTTTTACAAAACTATACAAGGCTTTCGTTAGACTACATTTGGAATATGGCAATACAATTTGGTATCCTCGATTAAAGAGGCAGTCTGCTGCTCTGGAAAGAGTACAAAGAAGAGCAACAAAGCTTGTAAAGAATATACAAAATCTTCCCTATGAAGGTAGGTTAAAAGCTCTTGGACTGCCTACTCTAAAAACAAGACGAGTGAGGGGCGATTTGATCCAAGTCTATAAAATATTTAATTGTGTTGACAATATTCCTATTTCAAAATTTTTTACTGCATCAAGAGTTGATATTACCAGAAATAGTGTGGATAAAATTTATCATGAATATTGTCGCACTAACATAAGGAAATTTTCTTTTAGTAACAGAGTAACAAATCTTTGGAATAAATTAACCCCTAACATTAAACGTGCACAAAATACTAACTTTTTCAAAAGCTCTGTCGGTGATAGTGTATTATTGAAGACCATTTATTTTGACTATGATGAATAAAGACTTGAGCGAGTTAAAGACCTGACCGTATAAAGACCGGATAACATACAGAAGGGACATGTAAAGCCAGTTCTGGCTATAATTGCTAAAGGCAATTGTCCCTATAAACCTAAACCTAAACCATTTTGTGTTCCATGTGGAAAGATCGACTGACTGAATCAATGTTGTAATGAAGGCTGTCTCATTGTTTTGAGTGAATGAGTCAGTATGCACATATAAAAAGTATATATGATCTTTTGAAGTATTATTTTCATTACTGAAAACATGAAAATGTGGCTTATTTGCCCTTCTTAACAGCGCTGAAATAGGGGTTTATTTGCAGTTTTAGGCCTTTTATTTCATAAAAAAGCTTCAGCTTCAGGGGGCTCTGCCCCCTGACCCCCGCCGGGGCGTTGCCCGCCGATTTTTCAGCCTTTTTTACTGCTGGTCACTTTCATGCCTGGTGTGTGTGTGTGTGTGCGCGTGTGTGTGTGTGCGCGCCTATGTATGTGTGTTTGTATGAGAGAGAGAGAGAGATGGTGTATTTGTTTGTATGAGAGAGACAGAATGAGAGAGAGAGATGGTGAATTTGAATTAAGTTCCAAGGAAACACTGATTACAACCCAAAAGTTAATGTTGCATCACAAGTTGTAATAGAATTGAACAGTTGAGGAAGGTGGTGTTCATGGCAGGTAAATACCGGGAGTTCCACAAACTGTACCAGGACAAAGACGTGAAGGGTGCAGCCTCCCTCCTTCTCAACCTGTTGACTGCAAGAGCAGCACCACGGCAGTAAGTTTGGGAAATGTTGTGGTGTTTTCAGTGTAGCCATACATCATCATCACAGCAGTAAGCTTGGGAAACTTTGTGGTGTTTTCAGTGTAGCCATACATCATCATCACAGCAGGAAGCTTGGGAAACTTTGTGGTGTTTTCAGTGTAGCCATACATCATCATCACAGCAGGAAGCTTGGGAAACTTTGTGGTGTTTTCAGTGTAGCCATACATCATCATCACAGCAGGAAGCTTGGGAAACTTTGTGGTGTTTTCAGTGTAGCCATACATCATCATCACAGCAGGAAGCTTGGGAAACTTTGTGGTGTTTTCAGTGTAGCCATACATCATCATCACAGCAGGAAGCTTGGGAAACTTTGTGGTGTTTTCAGTGTAGCCATACATCATCATCACAGCAGTAAGCTTGGGAAACTTTGTGGTGTTTTCAGTGTAGCCATACATCATCATCACAGCAGTAAGCTTGGGAAATGTGGTGGTGTTTTCAGTGTAGCCATACAACATTAACGTAGGTCAATAAACAGGATGTGGGTTACATTGATACGTTCTCTGAGATTTACAGCAACTTTCATGAAAAGACCTCATTATAGTTCAGTGTAAATGTCAACTTTGAACGCCTTGTGACATTTCATTGTTACAGACAAGCAAATGGTGGAGTCTTGACTTCTGAAGTAATTCTGAAATATTACAAAGATTTGAACAATTCCTTATTTGTGAAACTTTTGAAATGAAATTATCAAATTATGCAAGCATTATTGCGTGTGCTGTTCTGTCCATATTATTAATGGAATGATGTGTCCACTTGTGTTTGTAGTTTCTGGGTGACATTGCTGATGGACGCCTTACCTCTGCTGGAAACTCCACAGGTAGGAAAAACATCTCTGCTTGTGAAAATAAGACCAGTTCTAGGACAAATTTCCTTGCAGAAATGTTGTATTTAGTATCATGTATGAAATACATAAATTGAAATAGGTAAAAAAAGAAAGAAAAAAATAGAATGAAGGAAAAGAAGATAATTTTAAAGTACACATTAATGGATTGAAGAACAGAGTTACTGTAAACAAAAAGATAAAAATGGCAAAAATATGATCTGTTTTATGAAGTTGTCGATCAAAACTGTTATTGTTTATGTGTAATTTGTATACAGAATATTTGATGTTCCTCTCTAAATTTTTGTTCATGTGTGAACAGGAATTCAAATCACACTTAGCTAATAGCAAAAAAAAAAAAAAGAAAGAAAAACAAAAAGAAAATATTCAAAGTTGTGCAAGTTTTGTACATAAAGAGCATTGTCATTCAAATTTATTGTAATTTTTCATTTAAAAAAAAAAAGGAAGAACAGATAGAAACAAAGAAGAAAAGGATAAAAGCAAGAACAAAATGTCAGGTGCAAGTCTCTGATTGGAAATTGAAGATTCTTTTATGCATTTCTTTAACTAATGAGTCATTGGTCACTGTGAGGGTGGACAGGCTATGGAAGATACCTAAGTGTTTGGTGTTGGGCATGCCAGGTGGTGCTGGGGACCCACCAGACCTACGAGTTGATGCACTGTCTGGAGGAGCTGACCCAGGAGTTGTCCAGGACCACCAAGAAGCCGCCCAACGCCCCTACTACTCAGTCTCTGGCAGCAGCACAGGTAAGTCCCAGACTGCATGTGGGTCGCAGGGGGCAGGTGTGGTGTGCTGATGTATGCTGTGGTGTGAAGAACAGGTTGCACACACACGCACTATCTCTTTCCTTTACTCTTTTTTTTTTTTCTTTTTTCACAGATCTATTGTAAATCGCTGTCAGCTATAACATACTGTGCCATGGTCTGAGTCCTTTTTTGAAGAATTTTTTTAATCTGCTGAAACCCATAGTGGCTGACCAAAACATGGAAAAATAGAATTCCCAGTTCTTAATTACCATTTAAAAAAATTAAATTTCACCTAGGTTTGGAGAAAAAAATTACAAAGAAAACCCTGTTGGTTTGTTTCTCATCTTTGACTAATTCAACAGTGGTATTTCAAGTGTGTACACTGTGCTATATTTCCCATACCCGCCTATACTGTATTTTTTAAAATTTTTTTATCCCATTTAGGTACATATGATGAACTAGAAACCTGAAATTGATGACCATTGTGGATTTGTAAGCTAAAACTTGTGACTAGTCTGTTTTCTTTTCCAACTTCTGTGTGAGTGATAGGCAAGAGACCAGTTACATCCCGTGTTTATCTAAGTTTTTCTTTCTTGGATGGTGGTTGGACTTCTTCAAACTGCCAGCAAAATATCAAACCAGGCTTTCTTATATGTAAAAAATAGAACCACCCCCCCCCCCCCCCCCCCCCCCAACTGGACTGGACTGAATTGATCCATTCCTCCTTCCCACAAGGTAGCCGTTTGGGGAAAGATCTTTTTAAAAAAAACTGTAGCGCTCTCAGGATATGTTTGACATTTTCAGTGTCACATGTAATAATCTTCGTGGTGCCTCGTTATTTATAAGCTGATTTATAAGCTGATCATATTCTATGGATCCAACAGAACCATCCAGTTGAAAAGCTGGTCCCTTTACATTCTGTAAATCTCACAGAGTCATTCTTAAGGCAGTTTAGCTCTGTGCCCCTGATTTTATGTCATCGGCCTTTCAGTTTTTTGTTTTGGGGTCATTGCCATCCTTTCTTGTAAATTTTTGTTTGTTACTTTCCATTTTCCCCAAATGATTATTTCCCTTGTCCCAAATGGTTATCTTTCTTTCAGTCCAAAGTTCTCTTCTCTCAGTGCTGTCTGCTGAACAAAAGATTATACATGGACAAAGAGTTCAGTTTTTAACTCTAGGGCTTAGTTGTGAAAAACAAAATTGCAGCAGTAGAGCATTCAGAGACTGATAAATGTTAGATATCTTCATAACTGTAGGTTGTACTGCTGCCTAACTCTCTAATAAGCAAGAATGATTTAATTGATCATCTTCATAACTGTAGGTTGTACTGCTGTCTAACTCTCTAATGAGCAAGAATGATTTAATTGATCATCTTCATAACTGTAGGTTGTACTGCTGCCTAACTCTCTAATAAGCAAGGATGATTTAATTGATCATCTTCATAACTGTAGGTTGTACTGCTGCCTAACTCTCTAATAAGCAAGAATGATTTAATTGATCATCTTCATAACTGTAGGTTGTACTGCTGCCTAAGTCTCTAATAAGCAAGGATGATTTAATTGATCATCTTCATAACTGTAGGTTGTACTGCTGCCTAAGTCTCTAATAAGCAAGGATGATTTAATTGATCATCTTCATAACTGTAGGTTGTACTGCTGCCTAACTCTCTAATAAGCAAGAATGATTTAATTGATCATCTTCATAACTGTAGGTTGTACTGCTGCCTAACTCTCTAATAAGCAAGAATGATTTAATTGATCATCTTCATAACTGTAGGTTGTACTGCTGCCTAACTCTCTAATAAGCAAGAATGATTTAATTGATCCTGTTTCTTTATTGCATCCTGCCTCTTCGTGCGTCATTCAGGGTTCATTCTGGAAATTTAGCTTTATGGGTCATTGACCCTTGCAGTCAGAATGTTATGGGTCATTTATATAGTATGTCTGGCCAGGCTTTGAGAAATAATTATCACGTGTGGATCACGTCATTTTTGGATGGATGGAGAGGTGCATTATGATATACAAACACCCCTAGTGAACTAGGCAGCCATTGTTCACAAACTGAGCTCACAGCAGTGGGTTAAAAAATGCAAGAACAGGGCTTTGACACTCGACTCTCCCCTTGCCTCTTCGAAACAGGGATGGGACATTGACCTCTGTACTCGGTGTACTGTAATGCAATGCTGCCAACCACTAGGGATGAAAGGCAGTGAGGTGAGCTGATGAGAGACAGTCTGGCTTTTGACTGAATGCCCTTTTAATCCATATTACTTCAACCGACGAATGCTGGTTTCAGTGTCATATCATTTGGCATGTATTCTGTAATATTTTATCAGACTCCCATGTTTTAAAAATTTTTTTGTAAATGAAAAATGATGAATTTTGCATATTCATACAAAACATGAGATTTTTTTTAATAGTTTCTAAAATCAGAAAATTCTAGAAAAATTATGGAGAGTTGGCAGGTGTATGTCATTTGGGAGAATTATGAGCCAATAGTAAAGGGCAAGTTTAGAAAATGAACTTGTTCCTGCTTGTATTCCTGTGGTGCTTTTTTTCCCTTTGTATATTGCGTCCTGTCTTCCTGTATGGGCTCCTACCTCTCTTCTTGGATTGCTTCCTGTATTGCTGTCTGCCTGCCTCCATTCTGCATGGCAGTCTCTCTGTTGCTCTTCATGGCAGACTCAAATTCAGACCCAGGGTTGATACAGTCTTCTGCTTGGTAAATTATGATTAGTATTACAAGCACTTGCTGGTTTGAGACCAAGCTGCAAGTGTTTTACACTCCATCTTTCCTTTACACAACTGGCTGCCTGTCTGGGTAGAGCCGACTGAAGAGCTGCTGGTACTCCATTATCATTTCCCACATCATTCAGCTCATCTGCCAATCAGTTTTTTTTAATGAATATTTTCATTCTTTTGGTGTATGTGTATATGTTATGTATATACCCGTCATCCATACCAATGGCCAAATTGGCTTTCTCCTCCAAAAGTTGGTGATGGGATTTTACGCGTGTGCAAAATGTTATACTTGCCTTCACTCATGAAATCTCGGTTTATTATTTCATTCAAAGTACTTTTTGGGTAGTGGAGTCAGAAATCGGTGCTAACCAGAGGAAGAAATACCCTTATACTGAAATGCCTTGGCGGAGATACGAACCTCCAATGCCTGGATCATTCAGCTATTCCAGTTACCGCAAGAAGGGAAACCCTGAAGGTAAACTATAGCTGCTTTTCTGTGAAGACAGTCGATTCATCAGATCAGAATCTCTGATTTGTCTTGGTCTTTTTTTGAGATCATCAGATATTGCTTGTGGATCCTGGACAGTCTCAAACATTTTCTTTGTCTTTCAGGCTCCATGCTTCACAGACAAGGAACAATTACATCCACACCAGCATCAGTCTTTCTTTTTCAACCAAAACACCATTTAGTAAAACCGACACAATTTGTGCCAGTCTGTTGAACCCATATATTGTGCAAGTCTGTTAGCACATTTTTCTTTTCTTTTTTTTGATGTTGGCTTGTTGTAGAAAAAAATGCTGAATACAAATTTCTATTCCATTTTCAGACATTGTTGCAGAGTGAAGTACCAGCGTGTTGTGCGTTTGTTCTCAGACATTGTCACAGAGTGCTGGCATAAGTGTTTTCTTTTTTTTCTTCTAGACTCTTCACAGGATGTTTTCAGACATTTTCACAGAGTGCAATGAAGGTATGTGGGATGTGTTTCCGTTTTCAGACATTTTCAGAGTGCAGTGAGTGTGTGAGTGATGTATTTCTGTTTTCAGATATTACCACAGAGCGAGGTTTTTTATTGGTTTTTTTTTTGTGCTCAGTTGTGTTTTTAGATTTTGGCTTATGGCGACAGCATTGTGTGGTGTTTCTGTTTTCAGACATTGTCACAGAGTGACCTGGACAAGCTGAAGTACCTGCGGTTAGCGTTGTGTCGCAACTTGTCACGCGCTATTGTACAGGAGGGGAGCATCGTGCCGTCATGATCAGTGATGCCACGTCAGGCTGAGAGATGTCAACAGCCAAGAGGAGCACAGGTTACAACTGCGATGTGATGAGTGCTCAAGGCTTTTGTTCTGCCATACATTGGACAGAAAACCTGTGAGCATGTCTGCTTGGGAAAGGGAATAGTAGTTCCATAGGAAGTGATACTTGCTGTGAGACATTGTCCACTTCTTTCCAGTAGCAACACAGTGCAGTTTGTTCGAGGGATAAAAACCCTTGTAAATGTTCTGTCCACTCAAAATCGATAAGAATGTGACTTCTCAGCAAATCATAATCTGAGACTACAAAATTTTGCAAAACTGAAGATACCCTTTTTGATATTTGTTTTGACATGTCAGCAAATGTGTTATAAATTCTGTGTAATTATGCCTCTAAATCAGTTGTATCAGAGTTAAAAGCTTGCTACAATGTTAAACAAACAGAAAACGACATTGAGATTAGGTGATAGATCACAGCATGTTGAGTCAGTCTGCTCGCATAGTATTTGTTGGACGTCTTTCAGTGGTGATCTTGGCCTCAGGAATGACAGAGGCAGCTATAGAGGAGAGTTCTGTTGGGACGGCCTCCATTTCTCTAGCACCATGGCAAAGACGATTTATGATGGCCAGAAACTCTTGCTCACAACACTGCAAGTGGCAGCAGTTCATGTGAATTTTTCAGAACCAGAACTCCTCATCTTGGCAGCAGTTAAAGTGACATGTGAAATAACTGGCAACAACCTGAATTGTCTTCACATTGAAAGTTGTGTATACAGTTGATGTAGCACACATACCTGTGAAAGTGTGAGGAATGCTGTGGATCTGAAACAAGGTGGTGAGAGAGCGACAACTTGTTTTTTGTGTTCTTTGTCAGTCATTGTGTTGTAGTGTGTATATCACATATGAAATAAAGCTGGTCCAGAGCGTGTGCATGGTTTGTATGTTGTCATGTCATCATGCCCTGGCAGCCATCACTTCAGACCATCCCTCTCCCTTTGTGACTTAACATGCATTATCAGTGAAAGGGCGAGAGGATAGATGGGATATAAAAGAGGTCGTTGAAATGTAAACATTAAATCCTGCCTGGAAAAGATCAATTTGTGGCTTGTTGCTCAATGTTTCATGTTCATGTTCCAATTGCCGCCTGCAGTCATCATATTAACCCTTCTGACTGCTGTGTCATTTAACCTCTTCACTGCGCTGTTGACATACGGCGTCCGTCATGAAAAGTGCCGTCTGCAATGCGCTGTTGACGAACGCTGTTCGTCATGATTCAACACTCTTTCTGTTTCGTCCAGCATTGCCGAAAATCCCTCTATTTATGATTTGATAAGCTCCCTTGACCACTCTTTGCTTTTGGTGTACCATTTGTTCAAGATAATTGGTTCATTTACATAATTTATGACGATCGATCAGCAAGGTACTGTGAAGTCGTACTTTCACTATTCGAAGCCATGGCTGCCCCATGACAAAGCTATACAGTTGCTGAGGTTATTGACGAAATTACCGAGATGAAGATAGTGGAGATGAAGATTTTGATCCAGCTGGCATCGAACTTCGTGAAGTTGATGCTAACGACCCAGAGTTTGACCTGGAAGTGGAAGAAGCTTTGTTGAATGACTCGTCGTCTGAGTCAGACTCAGAGCATGGAGATCCAATCATTCAAGACGCAGGTGAGTGTATTTGAGAGATTCATTCAATTTTATAACATAATGGTGTTATTTTTCTTTTCAGTATAATTGTGAACAGAACATTTGGCGTCATATACTTTACCATGTCAGACCATAGCATTCAACGGCAGTTAGCCAGCTCTGTCAGGCCGAATTTTTTCCGTGGCCAATGCAGTCATAAGACAGTCACGTGATGTCACCCCACTTCCGGCCCCGGAAGAAGCCAGTGTCAACTTCCTATAAGTCATTCATCTTCGGCCTGCCGTCAAAGCAAGATAAGTCTTGTGCTCTGTCTCGCCTATACTTGCCTTTGTGTTAACTTTGCTGTGTTTTGTTCTATACTTGATTCAGTTTTGGCTTGCAAATGTGAGGCTCTTGGTGGGAGCGTATTTATCAAAAGATTTGTCTCTTTTACCGGCACTCTCGGGAGCGTATTTATTAAAAGATTTGTCTCTTTTACCGGCACTCCCGCGACTTTGTTACTCGCGATCGTCGGCACCGCTCGCCGGTCGTGTTCCCCCACCATATTGCCGAGCCTCGGGTTCAGCACGCATTTTGTGCTGGTTCCGGCTTGCACTAGACCCTGAGTATTTTTGCCGTGTGAGGCTCTTGGTGGGAGCGTATTTATTAAAAGATTTGTCTCTTTTACCGGCACTCTCGGGAGCGTATTTATTAAAGATTTGTCTCTTTTACCGGCACTCTCGCGACTTTGTTACTCGCGATCGTCGGCACCGCTCGCCGGTCGTGTTCCCCCACCATATTGCCGAGCCTCGGGTTCAGCACGCATTTTGTGCTGGTTCCGCTTATTAAGGTTTAGGGCTCAATAACTATCACACCTGTACTCTTTACCCTTCACAGGTAGAACGTGTTCGAGTAAGGGTGTGTGACACTGATCTGCTTATTAAGATTTAGTGCCCAAGAACTATCACACCTATACACAGTGATACTCCACGTGTAGAGATTGCTATTAATAGCCATACCAGTCACACGACCGGTGGCGTGTACGGGTAGTTCGAGTTTTCAGTCGATCTCTCGAGCACTTTGCACGACACCACACGGACGATCGAGATTAATTGATTTTCTCGATCGGCCACCTTGTCTCCTCTTTGCGGTCGTGTGTTCCGGGTTTGCTCTATCCACCTGTGCCCAACATGGTGAAGGACACCGCCGGGTCGAGCCACTCCACTGCTCGGAGTTCGCTCAATTTCCCGGAGAACCCGCGGGTCGATTCCATCTCGGAGCAATCCGTTCGCACTGATGAACGTACGGTTCGGGTAGACAGAGACGACTTCTCCGCGGAAGGGACGCGTGATCTTCCTCGTCTACCAAACCGACGGACGCACGACCGCGGCGTCCCAAGGCTGATAGGCAAGCGGCCACCATTTCAAAATGCCTTTCATTTGATCTGCCTGCTAGTCTAAGGGCAAAGCTCCCCTCAAGGTGCTGCCCAGAAAGTCTAATGGCAAGGCTCCCCTCAAGGGGCCCGGCCGAGCAAAGACTAGCCAACGGAATTCGCCCTCCCCCACCCCTTCTCCATCGGCCAGCTTGCCCTCTAGCCTACGGACTCGCTCGGAGACTTCTAACTATCATGCTGAGTCACGCGAATCTCGGCCCCCGGGGCACCTTGCCGAACCGCGGACCAGCACGGGTGACGGATCTGGGATGGAATCACCATCCGTCACTCGCCTTGATGAGTCACGTATCTCTTTTTCCCCCCAAATTGATACGTGCACTCATAGCGCTCGGCCCCACCGGGCACAGGTGCAGCCAACACCTGAGCTCGAGGAGCGCTTCGACTCCGGAAGCAGCCTTATGGTCACCCCGACGCACGACCTCGGTGGTGTCCATAATCCTGGGCGTGCGGGCACGCCGCGCCATGGGCCCGGCCGTGCCCATGCACAAGGACGGTCGACCTACCCCGATCGAACGTCACCTTCTTCCCTAGGGGTATTGGACGTTGGGGAACCGACCTTTCGGATCCCCATTTGGGCAACGTCCGCGGTCCCGCTCCTCCGGGGGGAGGATCTACCAGCGGGACCAAGGGTAACCTGACATATTCCTCCAGGGGGAGGAACACGGGACCGCATCCTGACCAATCCGCACTTTCGCGGGTTGGGGGCTCGACTTCCGCATCCTCCTCCATACCATTATGGCCCTCCCAGGCCCATTCCAAGGACGTGTATGGTGCAGTGCACGGACCTGGACGGGGACGACAGGCCACGGCCTCTCAAGCCCCCCCCCAACAGTGATTCAGGTTACCCGGGTCCCCGGGGACTTTCTGCCTACAAGAAGAAGAGGGTCTCGTGGCTACGACTCGGCGGATGTCTGACCTACGCATTCGCCCAACGCGCTGGTCAGACCTTGAGTGCGGCCTACCTACCATGGTTTTTCCCCAGGGCCGCCACAGCCCGTTTACCTCCCCGGGGACCGGTGGCTCTATGCCCCCGAGAGAGACCAGTGGCTTAACGCCAACACCCAGCACGACCAGCTACATGGTCGAATGTGGCACCCGGCCTCACTTACCTGGGTCGACCTTGGTCTCCCTCCTCGGGCGCTGTCCTATCGGCAGGACGATGTCCCGGCCGCCGATTATAGGGCCACCGGGGACACACTACAGGCACCCCTCGACTTACCTCCTGAAGACGGGTGCTATGAACCCTCTCAGGACCAGTACCTCCCTGAGGCGGACGATGACGAGGAGCTAGCCCCCACCTCATTGTACGATGTCCGCACGATAGAACGGTGGCGACCAGACCTCGTTAGGAGGGAGGCCGCACCCGCTGACGAATTTCTCTCCCTCTCCCCCGGCCCAGAGATCTAGACCAATCTACCCAAGAACCCCTCAGTCGCCTCCTTGTTTACGGACAATCCCGTGACCAGGGAGATGGGCATTTCCCAGTCGGACCGTCGGTTGATCCCCCACCTGCCCCCCCCTACTTCCGGCGCCATCTCCTTTAAGAACCTAAAGGAATGGGTCCGAGTAGCCAGGATGGGCATCCTCCACACCACGGCGGGACACACCTACTTGGACATGCCCCTTCAGCGAGCGGAGGCTCTATGGCCGGAGGACGATGGTGCCATCCCAGTACCGGGGGACCCGGGCTCTGAGGCGCACCAAGAGCCTGACCCTCGCTTGTTCAGCGATCCTTTCATGCGACACCTAGTTAACAGGATTTCGCATCACCTTTCGGCTGCGGCGGACAGCGCAGCCAGAAGCCACTTCAACTGCTTGTTGGTCGCGAGAGAGGCCGTGCTGGCGCGGACCTCTCTCTCCCCGACGCTTAAGGCAGCCCTGCGATGCATCCCGGGCCAGGTCCAGTCGCTCTTTGGCGACTACTCGGCTGACGTCATAGCACAAGCAGTTGAGGAACGCAAGCAGGCTGTGTCCTTTGCGCCCAGGCCACCGCCACGCCCTGCTAGACCCCCACTTCGTTCCTTCCCCAGGCACAGACCCTATCCCAGACAATCGCCTTCCCGCACCGCACGGCCCGCCAAGCGACCTAATCTTCTCCCAAGGCCTAAGCCAAAACCCCATCAGCAAAATTTTCGGTTAGGCCAACAGTCACGCTCCCGGAGCTGACTAGGGAGACAGCCCGAGGGGGACTTAGATCAGGTAGCACCCCCCCTCGCCCTATCCCCCACCCACCAGCCCAGACCCTCGCCCCCCCTGGCGGGCAGCCTCTCCCGGCATGCCCACCAGTGGAGACGCATACGCCTCACCCCTGGATAGTGGCGGTGCTACAGGAAGGGTTTCGCCTTCCTTGGGCCCACGAGCGTCCCCCCCCTCATGCTATCTCCCCCTCCCTCCCCCAACGAACCCTCCCCCGCCAAAGCAGAAGCTCTTCGCACGGAAGTCCAAGACCTCCTCAAAAGAGGGGCCATCTCGGAGATTTCCCACCCAAACCCCGGCTTCTACTCTTTGTGATCCCAAAAGCCTCGGGAGGATGGAGGCCCATTCTAGATCTTTCGCCCCTCAACAAGTTCCTCAGGCCCACCAAGTTCAAGATGGAGACCCCCACCCAGATCCGAGACTCCATCCATCATCGCGACTGGGCCACATCCGTAGACCTGAAGGACGCCTATTTTTCAGATCCTGATTCACCCGGCCCACAGACGATTCCTACGGTTCGTCTGGCAGACCCCGGAGAGGCCTGCACGCATAGTGGACCTCATCTCCTGCCTGTCACAGGCACCCCACACCTCGGCCAGAACCCTGTCCTCCCTCCTAGGAATGATGGAGTCCCTGTCTCCCCTCATTCCCCTGCGGCGGGTCCCCAAACGCCAACTTCAGAGGGAGTTCCGCCGACGTTTGTCACAGACCTCCGACCGCTGGGACCAGGTCATTCCCCTCGGACACTGGTTCATTTCGGCGACGGAGGAGCGGCTCACTCCAGCCACTCTCTCCACCGGGGTCCCCATCTCCCTCCCAACCCAACCCAACCACTGGAACTTTATACAGACGCCTCCAACTTGGGCTGGGGGGCCCACGTGGAGGACAGTCACGCCTCGGGGAGTGGGAGCTGGAAGCGGTCAGGCTAGCCCTTCTCCAACTCCAGCACAAGGTCGCGCACCGACTTGTTCTCCTCCTCACGGACAATACGTCGGTAGCTTGCTATGTCAACAAAGGGGGAGAGGCCCGCTCCATAGGCCTCTCCCTCAGAACAGAGGCCCTCCTTCGCTGGTGTCGCGCAACCATTGGTTTGTGCCCATGATCGACCTGTTTGCCACCAGCTTCAACCATCACCTGCCCCTGTACGTCTCTCCCGTTCCAGATCCCCAGGCGGATGCAGTCGACGCACTATCCCTCCCCGGGACGGGCCTACTGGCGTATGCCTTTCCCCCCTTCCCCATCCTACACAAGGTGATCAGGAAGGCAAGGCTGGAAAGACCCAGGCTGATCCTCGTAACGCCATGGTGGCCGACCCAGTCTTGGTTCCCGGACCCCAAGTCCCTCACCCACGTTCCCCCCCTCCGGCTCAGCCCTCGCTGGGACATGCTGAGACAACCCCGGTCAGGTCTTCCTCACTCCAATCCCAAGATGCTTCGCCTACACGCGTGGCTTCTATGCCAGCCCAACTGCGAACATCTGCATCTACCCCCCACTCGGAGAGACCCCAGTCCGTCCTAGACACACTAGCCGGGGCAGGGGCCTCTCAGGGATTACGGGACTTCGCCTCGGCATCTCGCAGAGCCAGCACCGAATCCCTCTACAACTACCGTTGGGAGAGATGGATAACCTGGTGCTCAGATAACTCTGTTCCCCATTACTGCCCCTCCAACATCCAAATAGGAAATTTCCTCTCCCACCTATCCTCTTCCCTTAAGCTGTCGGCTGGCTCCATTCGGGGCTACAGATCAGCTATCTGCACTACCATTCGTCAACTGGGGGGCCCTTCTTTTGACAATGACTTTCTCCTCAGAGAGGTGTCTAGAGGAGTTGCTCTACGGGAAGCTCAGTCCCCTAGGCGCATTCCCCTCTGGGACCTTTTTACGGTCCTCGATGCCCTCAGAAAAACCCCTTTTGAACCCATTGCTTCTATTCCTTTTGACCTCCTCTCCTTTAAGACCACCTTTCTCCTCGCCCTGGCCTCGGCCAGAAGACGAAGTGAGATTCACGCCCTCAGCGGTGACCCCACAGATATCGCCTTCCACAGGGACGGCTCAGTCTCTCTCAAGTTCCTTCCGGAGTTCTGACATCTTGGGAAAGGGAGAAAAAGATGGAGACATGGACCTTTGCCCCTCCAGGTGTCTCAGGTACTACTGGGAACGCACACGCCCCAGGCGCTCCTCCCAGAGACGACTCCTTATCTCCCTCAACCCCAACAATACTAGAGATATCTCGGCGGGAACTATCTCCAGGTGGCTCTCCAAGACGGTGAGATCTACCTACGCTCAGGCGTACAAGGATCTCCCTGTCCTATCACCCAGGGCCCACGAGGTCAGAGCACTGGCCACTTCCACAGCGTTCCAGTACTCTGTCCCCGTGCGCCACCTGCTGGAGGCAGCCTACTGGCGTTCGGAAAATCCCTTCATTAATTTTTACCTGAGGGATATCCGCATGACCAGAGCTGATGGGTCTAAGGGGATTTCCTTTGTGGCGGCCAATGCAGCCATATCGGTCAACCCCAAGAACCACTAGGGCGCTCGCCCTCCTCCGATTCCTTTAAATTCTGCTATGGTCTGACATGGTAAAGTATATGACGCCAAAATGGGGAGTTTGTGTTATACTCCCTGTTTGGCTAGTATACTTACCATGTCAGACTCTAATTCCCTCCCTACCTTCCCCTCTGGCGCCAAGGTTCTCGGGGTCACCATACACCAGGCCTCGCTGAATGACTTATAGGAAGTTGACACTGGCTTCTTCCGGGCCGGAAGTGGGGTGACATCACGTGACTGTCTTATGACTGCATTGGCCACGGAAAAAATTCGGCCTGACAGAGCTGGCTAACTGCCGTTGAATGCTATGGTCTGACATGGTAAGTATACTAGCCAAACAGGGAGTATAACACAAACTCCCCATACCAAGTGTGTGTATTGTAGGTCTGTACCGCTGATCGGGGCCGCGTCAGCGAGCGAGCCAGTCATCACTGACCAGTGTGTTTGACCGACTTCCAAGGCATTGGGCTCGTGTGCCAGTGTCAGTCGCTCGCTCGCTCTCAGTCACACTGAGTGTGTTTGGTTTGCTTGTGGTTTACA
This sequence comes from Conus canariensis, assembly GCA_033310375.1. Lineage (NCBI taxonomy): Eukaryota > Metazoa > Mollusca > Gastropoda > Neogastropoda > Conidae > Conus > Conus canariensis. The sequence goes on along the minus strand of CM065714.1, from coordinate 7,668,811 downwards.
AGTGTTTCTTACCAATGTGTGCCCAACTCTTCCACTATGGCCTGTGTGTGTTCGTGTGAGGGGCAGGGTGGGAGTAGGGGGAAATGCGTGTGTGTATGTGTGAGAGTGTGTGTGTGTGTGTGTGTGTGGACACTTTTTCTAGAAAACTGAAAGCACACAGTGATAAATAACACTGATCTAAACAATGTTGCAGTGAAGTTACTTGTTCAGAAGCATAACTCATTGGATTGTTTGCAGTGTTTGCTTGATGAAAATGAAAGGGGGCGTGGCATGCTAATGACCCAATTTCAGTTTGTGTATGTTTGTTCGCATATAGTGTGTATGTGTTTGTGAATATTTTCATAAACTGAAAGCAAGAGTAGATACAAAAAATTGTTATGATTTTGAAGTGATTTTGTGTGCGGTTTATTTGAGTTTTGTTGGACTAACAGAAGGGGGTGTGGCTTGTTTACACTCTGTGTGTGTGTGTGTGTGTGTGTGTGGTACATTTTCTTTTTATTTCATGAAATGTTTCTGTGGAAAGTTGAACTCTTGCTTTCAATGTGTTACAGCTAGGCTGATGCAGCATGGAGATGATGTTCAGCCTGGACCTGCTGGTGCTGGGCCTGTTGCTGGACCTGCTGGTGCTGGATGCAGAATGCACACATTGTGTTCAGGAAGGATGGTCACAGCAGCTCCTTCCTTGACTTCCAGAAAGAAGTCATGAATAAGATGATTTTTGGCGACAAAGATCCAGCTAATGCTGAGGACGACCATGCTGTCAAGTTGTGTGCTCAACACTTCATCGGTGTGCTGCCCCCTACCCAACATAAAGCACGGCCATCAAAGAGGTGCCGTGTCTGCTGGAAGAAAGGGCAGAGGAAAGACACCAGGTATTACTGCCCAGACTGCCCCAGCAAACCAGGATTGTGTTTGGAAGACTGCTTCCGGAACTATCACACTCAGTGTTTCTACTGGCGATAGAAACTGGGAGATCTACACACCTTTCGTTCTTTGTGTGGCTAGGCTGTGGTGTGGTGTGGCTGGACACTGCTTCATGGGTCTTTGTACACTGTATAACTCCAACACAAAGTGTGCTATAAACTGCTGTGAGGTCAGCATCATCTGATTATATCATGATTGACGTCTTCATTTCTTTACATTGCGTTTCAAGGAGTTCATGTGACATTCCGGCATACCATTTCATTATATTTTTGTTAGAAACAGATTTTTCATTCATTTTCCTTTCATATGATATATACTTTTATGTAGCTATCTTCAGTATCATCTGAACTATAAGCAAATGAAAGTCATAGGCGTGATTTTTGTGTTTTTCGGAATTCTACAGGCGACAGAAACTGGGAGATAAACGCCTTTCATTCTTTGTGTGGCTAGACTGTGATATGTTGTGACTGGACACTGCTTCCTGGATCATTGTACACTGTAAATCTTCAATACAAAATGTGCTATGAACTGCTGTGAGCTCCAGCATCACCTAATAACATCATGATTGATTTTTTTTTGTTTTTTTATATTGCATTTCAAGGAGTTCATGTGTCATTCTAGCATATCATTCCATTATGTTATTGTTACAAACAGATTCTTCATTCAATTTCCTTTCATTTGATATATACTTTTATGTAGCTATCTTCAATATCTTCTGAATTATAAGCAAATGAAAAATATAGGCGTGATTTTTGTGTTTTTCTAAAAAATTTCTTAGCATGGGACTTAGCAAAATATGATAGCAGCGAAGGGGTTAAGCTGTAGGGAGCTCACGATCGTCTTCTGTGATACCCATCTCCCTGTTCAAAACCCCTTTGCAAAGCAAGTGTCTCCGAGCATGAAATAAAGAGGTGAAACACTGAGGTATGCAGGTAGGAATATGTTCATTTGCGAGGGTCAGTACTGGTGCAGGCAGGGTTTGTCTGGTCCTTTAAACGTAGTTTCCCTGTGTCATTTAGACAGAAGATGGTGGAAGAGATCTCTCAGCACTCTCCCTTGACCTAAATTTGTAGTCCTGCTGTGACATTTAGAAGTCGAGGATCACCAGGCATGTTAAGTATTACCACCATTCAAGTCCATGTTGAACATCTGCATCTGGGATGTCCACCCTCCGTTCTATAGTACAGGAGAATGTTGGACAGGGATTCATGGCAAGAGAAGTCCTTGTATCAGACCAGCTTGCGGTGTTTGTTCTGCCACCGTGCATCTTGTGTCTGCCGTTTTGGATGAAGAGAAGCTGCCTGTAGATTCTTTACCTTCTTCTGTACATCTCAGTTTGGTGATTGTCTGCCAGCGTAAATTATAACATGCAGTTTCTGCAATAGCAATCATGTCAACTGATATCATTATTACCATGATGGAGACTGACAAATCATCAGTCAGTTCAAGTTCGTTTTTCCAGTTTTCCTTAAAAGCCACATCAGTATTGTACCAGGAATCACGGATGTGCAGCGTTGAATGACCCTAGTCATGTCACAAACACACATCTGCTATTTCCACAAGAGAGATGCACTGAAGCACAAGCAAAGCAGTACTGTAAATTTATTTGCTTCCTTTTCTTTCTTTCACTTTTTCTCACACAGACTATCGTTCACACTCGCAAGAACATTGACATCACTTCCAATAAAAAAGACGTCAAACTGTACACGCACACGCAAACATTCTTTGAAATTCCAGTAACAAAAATACAAACGTATAAGCATGATTCAACACAAAGATTACCAAAAAGTTTTATGAAAAAAAAGTTCATACTGATGTAAAAACAAAAACTGAGAGTTGCATCCAGACTGCAGCATTGCTAAAATTTCACAAAATACATCGACATCCAGAATTACTGCATAACAAGTCCATTACCCAAACTCCAAAATTCATAAAATTTGCATCACATGAATGGAAGTGAGCAATTTTACAATCCTTTTTACCAGTCCAGGTCATCATTTGGATTATGAGTCCAGAACTGGTCTATGTTTTACAAATATTTTATTTTCCAGTCCAGGTTAGAATCTGGATCATGTTAATGCAGATCTGCGCTATTTTCACATCTTTTTGCAGTCCAGGTTATAATTCTTTTCACTCAAGTCCAGGACTGATCTTTTTTTTTTTTAATAGATGTTTTTTCCACTCAACGTTAAAATGTTAATCACATTAGTCCACAACTAGGCTATTTTTACTTTTTTTTCCCTGTCCAGTTTAAACTTTGGATCACATAACTTCAGACTTAGGCTATTTTAACAGCTCTTTTTTCCCATCCTGGTCAGAGTTTGGGTCACAAGAGTGCAGCCTTGGGGTCACCGAGTGTAGTGTGTGAGTGGAGGGCGTAGTGTGAGGTCAGCGACTGCAGGAGGTGGGTGAAGTGCTCACTGACCTCCACCTCCAGGGTGACCTCCTGGAACACCTCACTCCGCGACACCTGAAACACACACACACACACGCTGGCATGGACTTTGCTGGATGGTCTGAACTGTAAATAATGATTGTACCTGCACCAATAGAATGCTCTCTATTGTCAACACATAAGCACACACACAAGTATACTGCAAACATGTCATTGTATTGAAATAAGTATAAACCTTCAACCTTGAAAAGAAACTGAACTGTACCAATTTGTGCCTTGCAACAGAACATTAACTCTATTTACATCCCCCCTCCCACCCCCAGAGAAAAGGCGTAAATTTGCTTAAAAAAAAAAGTCAATGTCAGAAGTAATGTGTCGTGGAACTTGTTCATCTGACAGTGGTTTCAGATACCAGAATACGACTTGTCCTCAAACCTGTGGATAACCACTGACCTCAGCAAAGCCCAGCTGTTGGAAGAGGTGAATGCTGGGTCCATTCTGCAGGCCGATCTTTGCCATGTATTTCTTCACCCCCAGCTCCTCCACCCCTGACACACAACAATCATAACACCACTCTCACTTGATGGATGAAATCACAAGTTGCTGACCTAATGCAGCAAAAGGATATCTACATGTCACCAATATTCAAGAACAGAACGCATCATCATTTTCCTACACAAAGACATTGTACTCACAAGATGCCACATCCAGTGAAGGACTGACATTATAGGAATACAGTACCCCAGTAGGTTACAACTAGAAGAACGCTTGAGAGAGTGCAGCTGTCCATTAAGGTGGAACACTGATGTCTGCATACAGATGTATACAGAGACATATATAATGCTATTTTAAATGATGTGAACTGTTTCACATTATTGGTTATCTCACTTCTGGAATAACTTTGTTACAATTTTTAAAGGTCTATCATTTGATCTACCTGCATGATGGATCTGCCTCAAAATTCAATGGGATCATTCCCTGGGCCACAGTGCATCCTCTGATCAAGTTTGATTACAAGGTGCAGTAGTTTTCTGCGTGACACAGCCGGCAAACAAAGGAATTTGGGTGAAGACTTGGCCTCCTTGGTGGAGGCACTAAAAAAACACCGTGATGGACCGACAGTCTGGATGACACAGCAGGGGGTCTGCCGCAGGGGTAGAAATCTATATGCTAAACAACAGGTGGTAGTCCATGACACTGAACAGGACTTCTGAATTAAAGAAGCACCACCTTAAGGAATGAAAATAACGAATGCTTTGCTTGGTTTCTGTGAAACTGTGTTTCCAACATAACAGTGGGATAACTCCCTGAAAACTGCAGTACCGCAACCCACATGTGACCAGAGACATAATGTTGCAGTACCGCAACCCACATGTGACCAGAGACATAATGTTGCAGTACCGCAACCCACATGTGACCAGAGACAAAATGTTGCTACCGCAACCCACATGTGACCAGAGACATAATGTTGCAGTACCGCAACCCACATGTGACCAGGGACAAAATGTTGCCACCGCAACCCACATGTGACCAGGGACAAAATGTTGCCACCACAACCCACATGTGACCAGGGACGTAATGTTGCCACCGCAACCCACATGTGACCAGAGACGTAATGTTGCCACCGCAACCCACACTGTGACCAGAGACGTAATGTTGCCACCACAACCCACATGTGACCAGGGACGTAATGTTGCCACCGCAACCCACACTGTGACCAGAGACGTAATGTTGCCACCGCAACGCACACTGTGACCAGAGACGTAATGTTGCCACCACAACCCACATGTGACCAGGGACGTAATGTTGCCACCACAACCCACATGTGACCAGAGACGTAATGTTGCCACCGCAACGCACACTGTGACCAGAGACGTAATGTTGCCACCACAACCCACATGTGACCAGAGACGTAATGTTGCCACCACAACCCACATGTGACCAGAGACGTAATGTTGCCACCACAACCCACATGTGACCAGAGACATAATGTTGCCACCGCAACCCACATGTGACCAGAGACAATGTTGCTTAAACTGGTTCAGGAGGAAAAAAACCCAAACAACGAAGACAGAAGTGGAAATCATGAAAGAAATCAAAATCTGTAGTGTCTAATGAGTTGAGACTTGATGTCTGTTTCATTCCATCACAAGAATGTCACAGTCCTTTTCAGACTGACTGTAACAGCAAAGAGTTAACAATGTTTGAAATCTTTGCAAGAACATATTTATAACTACATGGTGCAAGCAAGATACTGACCGTAACGCATCATACTGCAAACTGCTTCCTTTCCTAGCCCTTTGCCTCGAGCACTCTCCTCTGCAAAGAAAATGAATGCAAACTAATATACACGACTTAAAAGATCTATTTAACCCCTTGACTGCCGCTATTTTGTACCAGTTTTGCACTTCTGTGTGCCGGAGCAAAATTTGACTTTTTGCGGTAGGTTCACTAATTTGATCAGTGCTCATTTATTTGTGGAGATATCTCTTAGATTTCTGGCATGCTTTCTTCTTATATCCAGGGCTATAAAATCTGCAAATAATATTTGATTCTGTTCATTCTGAGTATAATAAATAATCTTATAATTCAACTTTTTTTAAAAATTATATTTTGCAAGCATACAAAAACCCACAGCAGCACAACAAAAGCATACAAACCCAGCCAAAAGTGGTTTTAGTGTTTACTGAACACCTGTGTAAATATTTGGTAGTGAATTTACAACCCACAATTGTTTTATATGATAAATGTATGCATTTCTGGGGTACAGTACAATCCAGGTATCAAGGGGCACAATTTTGTTTTCTTAGGTAGGTTCACTGATATGGCCACTGCTCTTTCAATTCTTGACATATATCTTAGATACTTGGGAAATTTTCTTGTTATATCCTTGGCTACAGCCAGATATCACAATAGTTTGATTTTGTTTGTAATGAGTAGACCAAAAATATATATAATGATGCATGTTTTGTTTGAAAAACAGACACTTCCAGAACATAAACAAAACTATTGCACTAAAATCACAATGAAATACCACAAAAACTGGTGTTAGTATCCTTTGAACTTCAGGACAAACATCTGTATTCACAATAAAGCTTGACAATGCATAAAATGTTTAGCAACCCATATCATAGGGGGCACTCCAGCCCAGGTAACGTGGGAAAGAAGATGGGAATTGCACATTATCCACAGCATCAGTCTGCACATCTTGCAAGCCTCTTGGGAATTGGTCTTGTTTAGCAGAGATGAACTAACAATAACAACACTAAGTGTAACTTCAAATTATTCTGTCAGTTTTCTTTCACACATGTGGTTTGGTTCACTCATGAACTAAGTGCGATTGATAAAAAGCCATCACCACAGAAGGTAATAAATAAAACATTGCAAAACCAACCACACCAAAAAAAGAGACTGCTAAAGATAGGACTGAGCTACAAAAGGCCACACCACAGATGATGAAAGCACACTAGCAACTGAAAAATACACCGGTGTCACTGAGAATACACCACAACACAGAACCTATGGACAGAAGGATCAGGATCCAACACTAATGCCAGTTATAGTTGACTGACACACATTTGGGTACACACACACACACACACACACACACACACTGTGCACAAGCACCATATTCAAAAGCACCACACACACACACACACACACACACAGAGCACCACATGCAAAAGCACCACACACACACCATGCACAAACACTACACAAACACCACACACAAACACACACACACACACAATGTATACCCACACCATGCACAAGCACTGCTCCCTCTCTCTCTCTCACACACACACATCATGCACAAACACCACACACATACACACACACTCACAAGCACACACACACACACACGCACACACACACACACACCACAAAAGCAACTCCACGAAAATCCATAGGCTTGAAATTGCCAATGTTTACCTTGATACCTGGGTCACCCGTGAAAGAAAGGTCTAGATTTGGGCGATCAGCACTGGCCTCTGTCCATTCTGAAACAAGTTCCGACTGACAAGTGCCACACCCTCTTCCTCTGCCACGCCCCCTCACACTGGACCCTCGCCGTTGTCCTAAACCCCCTCCCCTTCCTCGACTCTCCTCCCGACCTCTCACGAAAGGAGGGAGGGGGCACTTGACATACACGGAATCGGCTCGTCACTCTCCGATTCGGCCCCACTTGCGCCGGTATTGCTCAGTTTGAAGTCGGGGATCAGCTTCGTCATCAACACCAATCTCCGACAGCAAAGGGTGGTGCTGATTGTGATCACTTTATTCCTCCTCTTTCTTTCTTTCTTTCTGCGTACGCAGGCTGATACTCCTGCGGTCACTGCTTGTATAGACAGGCAGTGGAGTTTTGTGTGTATGACCGTTTTTTTTTTTTTTTTTTTCCCGCCATTGAGGCAGCCATACTCCATCTTCGGGGAAGGTGCATGCTATGTGTAACGTGTCATCCATACCAACGGCCAAACTGGCCTTCTCTTCCGAAAGTTGGTGATGGGTTTTTACGTGTGTGCAAGATGTGTGCGTGCGTTCACACACGGAACCTCGGTTTATAGTCTCATTCGAAGGACTGTATGGGGAATGGAGTCAGAACCAATGTTAACTCCGAGGGAAAAATCCCCCTGTACCGAAATTCGAACCCGCAACCGCAGGATCACGAGTCCGGCGCTCTGCCAACTGAGCTATTCCGGCCCCCATTCCTCCTCTGAATCACTTCATTCCACTTCTTTGAAGTCTTCGTCATCGCTTTCACGGTCTCGGATAACTTCTTGATGCACTTCAAGAGCATTAGATCGTTTGAAAACGGCACGCGCCTGATCGAACTGCCTGCTCGACTCGCCATCTTCAACCGAGAATGACTCAGCCGAACCTTGCCAAAGTTATAGTCCGAACAGACGCAAGCCGGTAAGTCAGCGACCCGCGAAAGGGAAGAAACCGTCCTTTAGGGTCCCTGCAACCATTTAAACCATTTTTTCTCCTTGCCTCCCTTCTTTAAATCGCCAAATTTTGATGATGAAATTATCTCGAACGCCGTTCGTGCAAGGGCACACAGCTTTCCCGAAACCATCACGAACGCCGTTCGTGCAAGGGCAGTCAACGGGTTAAAATCAAACAAAAAAAATCCCAAGGTTTAAATGTTAAGGCACTGTATCATCTTTAACATGTTTGCATTTCATACATTTATTGATATACACTTGGCCAAACACACATACAATCTATGCGCATGCAGACAGAGAAAACAGACACTGCCTTACGTTCACAGAAATATGGACAAATATTCAGAAACTTGTAAGTACAAATCGGCCTCTTATTCTAACTGCATCAGGAAGGATATTCCAATTGTCTTGCAACACCTCTCAGAAACAGCAGCAAAAGGTATTTTCCTAAAGCTGTAAATATCTTAACGTTTGCTACTGTTCCAGCCATTGGTACACCTGATCAGGAGGCAAGGTCTCATGGTAAATTGTGCGAGACATAGTGAATCTGGAAAGAAGAAGGAGATGGAAATGTGATGCTACATTGCTCGTATCTCCAATCAACCAGTGCTTAAACCATCGGGCAACACATTAGACCACACAGTTATCTTCTGACATCGGTCGGAAAAAGAAAACCATGTTTCTATGGCCATGTAACAAGATCCAATGGCTTTGTTGAAAAACCTCCAGGGAACTGTTTAAGGATGGAGACAGAAAGACTGACCACCTCTTTCATCCCTGCAACTGGCAATTGGATCCAATTTCCAGTTGCAGCGATGAAAGAGGTGGTCATTTCTCATAACAGATATTGCTGGTTTCTACATCCGCCAGGTCGGCTTGATGTTGATATAAAGAAAAATGTGCAGTATTAACATCATGCTTACCTTCTTCAATCATATTGAAATTAACTTTAATTGTTCCAAATTCTGTGCCCCCTCCTTCTCTGCTCCCAATTTTAAACTATCCTCTCCCATGCACATGGTGATGGTGAAAGTCTTCAGACAGATCCAAGGATTGTGGCGTGTGGTGGCAGTCTTCAGATAGATCCAAGGATTGTGGGGCATGGTGACAGTCTTCAGATAGATCCAAGGATTGTGGGGCATGGTGACAGTCTTCAGACAGATCCAAGGGATGTGGGGCATGGTGAAAGTCTTCAGATAGATCCAAGGGATGTGAGGCATGGTGACATTCTTCAGATAGATCCAAGGGATGTGAGGCATGGTGACAGTCTTCAGACAGATCCAAGGGATGTGGGGCATGGTGACAGTCTTCAGACAGATCCAAGGGATGTGGGGCATGGTGACAGTCTTCAGACAGATCCAAGGGATGTGGGGCATGGTGACAGTCTTTAGACAGATATAAGGGATGTGGGGCACGGTGAAAGTCTTCAGACAGATCCAAGGGATGTGGGGCATGGTGACAGTCTTCAGATAGATCCAAGGGATATGGGGCATGGTGACAGTCTTCAGACAGATCCAAGGGGTGTGGGGCAGGGTGACAGTCTTCAGACAGATCCAATGGATGTGGGGCATGGTGACAGTCTTCAGACAGATCCAAGGGATGTGGGGCATGGTGACAGTCTTCAGACAGATCCAAGGGATGTGAGGCATGGTGACAGTCTTCAGACAGATCCAAGGGATGTGGGGCATGGTTACAGTCTTCAGACAGATCCAAGGGATGTGGGGCATGGTGACAGTCTTCAGACAGATCCAAGGGATGTGGGGCATGGTGACAGTCTTCAGACAGATATAAGGGATGTGGGGCATGGTGACAGTCTTCAGACAGATCCAAGGGATGTGGGGCATGGTGACAGTCTTCAGACAGATCCAAGGGATGTGGGGCATGGTGACAGTCTTCAGACAGATCCAAGGGATGTAGGGCATGGTGACAGTCTTCAGACAGATCCAAGGGATGTGGGGCATGGTGACAGTCTTCACACAGATCCAAGGGATGTGGGGCATGGTGACAGTCTTCACACAGATCCAAGGGATGTGGGGCATGGTGACAGTCTTCAGACAGATCCAAGGGATATGGGGCATGGTGACAGTCTTCAGACAGATATAAGGGATGTGGGGCATGGTGACAGTCTTCAGACAGATCCAGGGGATGTGGGGCATGGTGAAAGTCTTCAGATAGATCCAAGGGATGTGGGGCATGGTGACAGTCTTCAGACAGATCCAAGGGGTGTGGGGCAGGGTGACAGTCTTCACACAGATCCAAGGGATGTGGGGCATGGTGACAGTCTTCACACAGATCCAAGGGATGTGGGGCACGGTGACAGTCTTCACACAGATCCAAGGGATGTGAGGCATGGTGACAGTCTTCAGACAGATCCAAGGGATGTGGGGCATGGTGACAGTCTTCACACAGATCCAAGGGATGTGGGGCACGGTGACAGTCTTCACACAGATCCAAGGGATGTGAGGCATGGTGACAGTCTTCAGACAGATCCAGGGATGTGGGGCATGGTGACAGTCTTCACACAGATCCAAGGGATGTGGGGCATGGTGACAGTCTTCACACAGATCCAAGGGATGTGGGGCATGGTGACAGTCTTCAGACAGATCCAAGGGATATGGGGCATGGTGACAGTCTTCAGACAGATATAAGGGATGTGGGGCATGGTGACAGTCTTCAGACAGATCCAGGGGATGTGGGGCATGGTGAAAGTCTTCAGATAGATCCAAGGGATGTGGGGCATGGTGAAAGTCTTCAGACAGATCCAAGGGATGTGGGGCATGGTGACAGTCTTCAGACAGATCCAAGGGATGTGGGGCATGGTGACAGTCTTCAGATAGATCCAAGGGATGTGGGGCATGGTGACAGTCTCTGAAGGCATGTTCACTCAGTATTCACTCGACATACAATTGTTGTCAACAGAGAGAAGCTCAATAGCTAATGACTGTGTACACTCCTATAAACCGTAACAACAGAATACCATCATAAATGACTCAACAGCAGTGCAGTATCTCCTCTGTGGGGTGGTCTCACAGTAATCGGATGTTCACAGTTACATGTGGACAGCATGGGCAGGGGACTGTGTCTATGTATGGTTATTCACAGGGAAGTCGGATTAAAAGGAACAGAAGACTGCTGGGAAAGTAGAAGACGCAGCAGAGGAACGGCAGCAATAACAACAAAAGCAAAATTACATCTTGGATTCTTTTATTTTTTTTGCTGCTATCTGTGTATATTAGCACATACTGTGTTTGTTGTAAATGACTACCAAAATGGCAGCTATGACTTCAGTGGTGATTTGACTTTGCTCATACAATCAACGACTGTGGAAGCTGCAAATTATCTACTGTAGCAAGTCTCTCATAAAATCAATACTTTATAGAATGAAATAGACCAGCATTAACTTTGGCTCCACCAAACAAAAATGCACACACACATACACACACACACACACACACATAATGAGATCAAACAAAATAGTACCTGCTATCATGATTTCCACTTCTGCCACTGGGTCTTTATCTTCAAGAAGGAAGAGGTTCACATCGCCAACCATAGACTCTGCACAGACACACACACACTAGGAGAAAATCCACATCTCCTGCTTCCAAATGTTGGCATGGTAAACCTGACACAATCATTCAAGGCTTTAAGCCTTTCAGTCCTGGCCATGGATATATCCGTGGTTTAGGGCTGAGGGAAAAGATGGGAAATTGGAAACACATGTACATCAGGAATGATTTTCATAAATGATTTTCTTTAAGAGAATCAAACTGAGATTTCAATAAATCCAGATCAAAACTTAAAGCATTACAGACTGTAGACACACTTCACATCAAACTGAAAGGCTTTAACAATTACACATAATAAACTGAAAGGTTTTGAGACTGAAACTTAAGTCAATGGCAGCAAAGGGTTAAGGGATGACAGAAAACAGATGGACAGAATAAGATTATTTGTTTTGTTGTTAAACTTGATATATCTTTCATGAATCTATACATGTACCTAGTTCTGAACTTACAGTAACCATGTGTCGTTCAGCACCAAGAGAAACGGGTAAAAAGCCAGAAAAAAAAAAAATGGAGAAAAGAAGGGAGTGGGATTGTGAGGAGGGGGAAGGGAGCTGGGGAAAAGGTGGGGATGACTATTAATGTCCTGTATCCACACTACACACCGTCACCCCAGACATGTATCACAGCATGCAAACAGATGTCTGCCCTCACACAGTGACAGTAATATGGAGAAGAGCGATTTGACTCTGTAATCTGTGCACAGGCCTCACACAGTGACAGTGATATGGGGAAGAGTGATTTGACTCTGTAATCTGTGCACAGGCCTCACACAGTGACAGTGATATGGAGAAGAGTGATTTGACTCTGTAATCTGTGCACAGGCCTCACACAGCGACAGTGATATGGAGAAGAGTGATTTGACTCTGTAATCTTTGCACAGGCCTCACACAGCGACAGTGATATGGAGAAGAGCGATTTGACCCTGTAATCTGTGCACAGGCCTCACACAGTGACAGTAATGTGGAGAAGAGTGATTTGACTCTGTAATCTGTGCACAGGCCTCACGCACAGTTTCCCATATGGTTCACATAATGTGCATCTTTGATTCCATGGAAACTGAGAATGAAGTTTTCATTCTAGTACAAGTGTTAATCTATATATGCTTAAATTTCTTTATGCAACAGAATTCTATCTTGATTCCTGTTAACCATTTATTTTTTCCTCCAGGTGGCAAGAGCTCCATCTCTCTCTCTCTCTTTGCGTATGCAGGCTGATACTCCAGCGGACACTCCCTATATAATGTAGACAGGCAAGGATTAATCCCATCTACCCAACAAAGGGAGTGGAGTTTTGTGTGTATAAGCTCCATCTGAGTAGGATTGTTATACTGTCCATCAACAAATGCTCAGTGAAGAGTTGAATGAATCCGCCAAAAACACACTATTCTGTGAGTCATATTTTGGACTGTCCACCTCTCACAAGATTCTGACTGGCACCTATCACAGTAACTATTGCCTTCTCTCCAACACCTTGCTTGGGAAAAGGATCTTTGAGTTTGAAACCTTTCAAAACATCATCACAGACAGAACCATACACTGTTTTTGGTCTGCAGGAAAGAACTGTGTATTGGTAAACGGTCAAGCAAAAAGGCCTGTGTAGTTTCCCTGGGAATAAAGCCTGCACATGCTTAAAAGAATTCTGCCTTTGTCCTACGTTTAAACTTCAGCACATCACATTATGTAAGCGGTGCATCCATACTTAGTCTTTAGCATCCCACTATTAAGATACCAAAATTTGGCTAACTACATAACTGCAAAAAATGTATGTTAGTGCCTTCAATTTTCACTTCAATATATTTGACTGAACACTGATTTATCTCCCCCCCCCCCCCCCCCACAAAAAAAAAAAAGAAGAAGAAGAAAAAAGTTGCAAATCACACTTTTCTTCACTTCCCTCCCGACTTTGAGGTGGTTGAAAAGGCTCTGACAGCTGGTGATATTTGTTATAACTGACTGCACACCTTTTCCCCAAGAGGTTTAATTTAAAAACAAACAAACAAACAACCCCCCCCCCCCCCCCAAAAAAAAAAAAAAAAAAAAAGAAAGAAACAAACAACATCTCTCACCAATTTCTGCTTCCTCATGGCTGCCTTGGACAGTCTGTTGAAAAGTTTCCTTCTCCACCACAACAAACGTGCATTCTGAAAACAAAATGCACAACTTCTAAACAAATGAAAAATCATCCTTATGCTGCAGATCTGTTTATGTATCCAGGATACAGAAATTCAAATGAAAATAAATGTAGCTTTCTGTTCAAAAGAAGAGCTAAATGATATCTTTAAAAAAAAATTGAAAAGAAAAAAACAATCACAAATGTCAAGCACACACAAAGTAAAAAAAAAATTCAGGACAATGCATCTACAAAGGGAGGGAAGTCTCTATTCGGGGGCTCCGCACATGAAGGGGATAAAGAATTATAAGCATGCAAGGGCCATTGCTGTCGTAGATGCATGCTGGCTCATTTTCAAATCAGTCATGACAGGTGTTTCTGCATGTCTGTTAAACTAAAGAGACCATTCTCCAGTATGCTGGGATGTCTTTTTGACAGTATGGAGGCATTTGCACTGTGACAGCCACCCAGTGTAAGATTAAAAAAACAGTGGGGTCTGAACTTTGGTTATCAATCAAGGTGAATGCGAAAGAATTGCTTGATGGTGTTATTTCAAATGTGATCTTGTTGTCAGCTTTTTACAATTTTCAGTTTCAGCATTCAGTGCATTTTCACCTTCTGTAACCCTTTGCCCTCCCACATAAGCTGCCTGGATAGAACAGTTTTGGCATCAGCAGACACACAAAAGCATCTCGCATACCTACCAAGTTGGTCACCAAATGTCTTGACCACTGACAGGTGGGGGGATGTTCTAAACCACTCCACTTAGATAGCTGACAGTTCTACTTTCAATTATAAAGGACCAGTGAGACCTCACTGCAGTGTAATTAGATCCTTTCGGTGATTGAATCCCTAACCCCTCATGTCAGCCTCTCTGTGGAGCCAAGTCAACTGACAGCTGTCTGACATGGTCTTTGGACGTTCATCTTTACCTGGTTTGAGAGGGAATGGGTTGACAGATGTTTACTCCTTGTTGGGGTGCGTGACACATGCTTTTCCCTAATTCTGGCAACATGTCACTGGCAAAAATTGAGAAAATACTGTTTTTTATTTCAATTCTGTCTGTACAACTTATCAATTGGCCTGTCTTGTTATTTATGAGCTGTTCTCACATCAGAGAGGTTGAACAAAAATTCAAATTTTCCTCAGACATACAGGAAATTCCAAAGGGCAATAACTCTCCAGCAGTCAATCAGTTACAAAAAAAAAGTTTAATAACATGGGCCGTCATCATGCATGAGTGGTTTGCTTTATTATGTTTCTTTTTGTGCTTGTGGTCTTTATACAGTTATCAACTTTCACTGCATTGCAATGAGTTTTGACCCTACTTTCATGCACTTACAAAATTCAAATATTAACAGTTTAACAGTAGTTTACTTCAGAACATTACAAGACTCTGACAGCCTCCTTGTTATTTACAGTTAAACTTGCTCCACAGGTGTGCACAGATTGGGGTCCCAAACCAAGTCAAGTCTTCACACTGACTAGATCAATCTAAATCACACTTGATCACAAACCATGTTTTTATTACCAGTTTCTGTAGGCATCACTGTGAGTAGTCTACTCCATATAAGCTACACCTCATATGTTGGGCTGTTAGACCAGGGTTTACACCTAGATGAAGAAAAATGATCAGTAAGAGGGCCCCATGGTTGAGACTTGACAGACGTCTGTATGACCTATGCATTAACCCAATGCAGTAGCCAGGCCTTGGACCATGTTTCTACCACTTCTACTGAAAAACATTTATCTCCTTCATCTAAACTCATAGTAACACATCCTTTGTAAAGACACAATTAATTTATTTGTGGCCCTATGAAAGTGCCGTTGTGGGGCTATGATAAACAAGCTTGGTTGATTTTTCAGTGTTTGTATGAACTGCCTGGCTGAAATGACATGTCCAAGGAAGTAAGCCAGCTGATGAATTAACTCCCTTACACTTTCAAAGCATCCATGTTAAATGGATACATCTTGTAGAGCACAATTACAGCACTATTCTGGTGAGATACGTGTGAGAAAAACACACAGAAATTATTTTCTGTCTCATTCTCCTTACATTTTTTCTGTTCTTTTTTCTCTTTATCTGTCTCATCTGTGCTACCTTTGAGGCACTGCACCCATGTCCCTCATTCCTGCCTCCCCTCCACAGCCAGCCACAGCCTGGCTTGTCCCACTACAGCCACAGCACTTCATAGGGAACAGTGAATGTCCAGTCATCATGTGGCAACACATCTGAGGTAATACTGTACTGCTGTCGAGTCTGTGAACACAGTGGTGTCTGTTCTGATCCAACATATGCAGGACAATACTTACTAAGCCCCCTGCTGAGCATGAGTGTGCTCTCCATCCAGAGGGCACCATAACATCCGTCTAATGACAGCACCAATGGATTTGCCAATGCCAGTGAACCTGACAGATTCTCCCCAAAGGCACAGATGGGGAGAGGACATGGAAACTGAATCACCATGAGAGCACGGCATGAAGGGCCACAAGATTTGAGACTTTTTTATGCTGATCAATGAACAGGAGCATGATGAAGATGATGTTACAGATTTCCACTCTATAATGAGACTGCGTGACAGGGCTGCACTCTATATTTACTTTGAATAGATATCCTCACATTAAGTAATTAACCAGTTTCGAAACAGACACCTGCATTGTTAGTCAGGAAATTTGAGCAACACTCTGAGACAAATCTATTAAATGGATGAAACTCAACTGTGTGGTCCCAGTCTTCCCAAATGGGCCTACAGCAAACTCATCTCTGGATAAGAGCTGATTGGGGCAGAAAATCTTGAAAATGAATGGCTCTGTCAAGAATCCAACCCACAACCTCCCAACTCAGAGTCCACAATGATAACCATTTTATCACAGTAGCTGGTGTCTTACTGTTCTCATCGTTCCTCCAGGTTTTCTGCATGGTGTACTCTTCCTCAAGACTCAAAGGCTCGGAGGCCGTAAGCTGCTGCAACTCTTCTGACTTCATCCATTCGTGATACCTTCATATGACACAAAAGTAAATAAACGAAAAAGGCAGAACACATATGGCCCAAAGCATGAAAGATGTCCACAGCTGAATAAGTACACTAGCTTTGTCCTGATCAATGATTGTACTTTAAGTCTGAAATTCACGCTGGTATTCACTGTGAGCAGAAATGAATGAAGTTTGGTTGATTCGAGTCGGTGAGACATGTTGTCTCAAATAATTTATAATTTCAAGTCAGCAGAGTTCCTGTGCAGTTTGGATATTTCATAAGACATGAAAATATATTTCAAAATGCAGTATCATGAGACAAAGTTTTACAAAAATGCTTCAAATTCAAATCCTCGCCTTGGCTTAAGGCTGTGTCAGGCCAACTGACATAGGCTTGAACAACAAGGCTACATCAAAATGTTATGCTCTGCATAGTTATGCGGGGATTGTCTTCAGTTGTAACAAGCTCCTAGCATAAAATTATCAATCTCCAAAATCCCCTTAAGTCGGATTGTGGCTGCTCATGTGGCGGGGTAATCAAAAACGGTCATACATATAATGTTCTCATCCCCAGCTGATGCATTTGTACCATAGTGTTCAAATACTTCGGATGTTTGGATGATCCCTGGAGTCTTTTAGCCACGGTACGACAACAACAACAACAACAAATCCAAATAGTAAACAAAATCCATCTTCTTCTTATACAAATTTTGTTGAGGTGTAAACTGATGTGTGGCAGATACTGAACACATAAATATATTCAGTGTATCAGTATGTATGTAACATTTTATATGAATTTCAAATGCAATATCCAATTTTGAATAAAAGTAAAACAAACAGCTTGAAAATAAAAACATAACTCGATGCAGTCAAAGTATTACACTGTCATTGTTCCAACAATGAAAGAGGCAGATATTCTTTTGTCATCTTATCACCAGAATACTGTAATAATATTTGATAATTAAGTTTCTTGTGAACACATCAACACATTTAATACAAACTCAACAAATGAGCCCACTGACGTAAACTTGCACAATGCCTTTAAAAGTTCCACTCTAGTGCTAACTTGCTTTGAACACAGCTAACATGTTGGCCAATGAAATATTTTGGGGTAGGAGAAATTCTCAAAAAAGATGAAATGACCTCATATTCTTGTGAAGGTATGAACACAGTCACAAACTCCTTGTTTCTTACATCTAAGATGTAAGAACTTCAATAAGTTCAGTATCTTAACAATACCAGACACTGGAATTCAAATTTTTGCCATGGCAAAAAGAACTTCAATCTGAAATTCTGTTTTAAATGTAATATTTACATGTTGAAATGCTTGATATGACACAGTGAAGTTAAGAACACAAAGGGGGGGGGGGGTTCAGATAGTAATTATAGGTCATGTTCTTGAAATCAAAGACTTACACACTTTTTTCTTAGATTTAAATGCATTACAGTGGTTACTTGTTTATCTTAGAAGTATGCTATGCAAAGAGAGAGAGAGAGAGAGAGAGAGAGAGAGAGAGAGAGAGGGGGGGGGGGGAGAGAGAGAGAGAGAGCAATACCTTTTAACTGACAGGGAAAACTGAGCTATTTGGGTGAAGGTCAGGCTGAACAGAATTTTCTATTCTTGGAGCTGCCTTTCAATTTCCAATGAATGTTAATGTATTCTAGTCATCCATTCAAAAGGAAATGACAGAAAATCAGCATATGTATACATTTAGTAATATCATGTGTTATGAAATGAAAAAATATCTTGTGAAGTTATGCACCATTGATATTATGACATCCCTTTTTTGTCTTTTGCCAAAAGAAAACATGTTCACTGCCTATGTGAATGAGACAGAACACTTCACAGTCACTCAAATAAATTAACCATAAGTGGTTGTAATATGATGATGAAATTCTTAACCTTGTTTTGTGACACTGTGTGAAGTTATGAACACTCCTTCAATTTCATTTTCAAATAATGAAATAAATTATGACAAAAATGACTGTGAATCTTTACACTTATCTTTGTTTAAGCCTGAAATAAGTGTGCCTTTAAACAAAACACTGATATTGCAGATTTCAAAGTAAATCTTCGATGTCACAAAATTGCCATCTTTTCATGCTTTAGGCCACATACATACTGCACTCAGTACATAAACATGCACACACAAAGACACAAACTCAATCACACACCAACTTTACATAACTGACAGTTTAAAAATGTAGACCTTAAAAAGATCTAACACAGACCAGAACCATCACATCTTTGGTTTTAAAACTGGTTCTTCTGAATGTGTGATGCCATCCTTCAGAATTCTGTTGGCTTTTTGAATGCTTGAACTGAAGCACTATCCTGTTAAAACAAATTCATCTCTGCTGTAAAATTACCCCAAATTTTTCTTAACATCTGTTGGTATTTGATCACATCCATTGTATGTGCTGGTATGTATATAAAATTTGTGTTCCTGCATGTCCATGAACATTTGTGCACATTTCTAAGTGTATGTGTGCTCTTGCATTTTTGACACACATTCCGATATCTTTTTCACAAGTGACGACTGGCCTGAAATAACTGTAATTCGCATTACATGTCGTGAATTTTTTTTTTTTTTTTTTTAAACTGTGGTGGTCATGCCCTTCCATGCACAGGGGGGGGGGGGGGGTTATTTCGGCAGAAACGCTACATGAGAAAACGCAAGTCAGATGATTTCGCTTTACCTGGGTACATGATAGGTTTCATATGGCACCAGCATCACTTTTCTTCCTGATACCACAACATTTTCGTTCAATTTCATTGTTGGTGGCAGTTTCTTACTCAACAAAACAACCAAATTTTCTCCATCTAATTCCCATTCGCAGCCTCAACCCGCTGTGAATCGGAGGGGAAAGAAAGCATGAAGACTAAAACGGGAAGCAGACGACAACACCGTATACTCTCTAAGAAATAAAGATATTAGTATTTAAAAATGATAGGTTTGATTTGGTTTATTTTACATTCAGCTTATATTTAAAATTTATTGTGTGCTTTGGGGAATATTTTTCTTTTAAAACAAACAAATGAAATAGCACCAGAGAACAAGATTGCTCTTTTTGGATTCAGTACAAAGGACGAGTACTCTATCATGTGACCTGAGATCACCTGTGTGGGGGCAACGACTGTTTCCACTAGGCTGTTCGATTACATTCGAACGCTTGTCAATTGATGAATGCTTTTCTGTTTGAGTGATCCCAACAAAAACACATCACAATGGCAGAAAAGATAGTGGTGCAGGTGACAGAAACAGGACCTCAGTATTCTACACTGGTAATGTGTGAATTTCTATTTTTGAACATTATCGTGTATGTGACTAAAACTGGAACGTAAAGTACTAGTAGAACTGGAAGTGGGTTTCTATTTTGAATTTTTTAAAAAATAAAACCTGATTTGGTACGATATATACTAGTGGTTGTTATGTGCACGGGAAAAAGAGGTTGGTGTAAGTAGGCTTTATCAACTGTTTTATACCAGTGTGACAAAAGGCTTGCAGGGCGATCCAGACAACCCATTTATCACAGTAAAAAGTACTGTGATTGAGTGTTCCAGTTTCATCAAGGAGGCGTCACAGAGTGCAGTTGCATGAGTCACACATACCGTGACAGACACATGACAGAGAGACAGACACAGAGGTGTGCATATTCTATCAATGCATGCACTTACACATATATACACTCTCCCAGACACCAGCGCTGAAAAGGCCCCATGATGTCAGCAGGGCAGTGATACAACTGCAGTTGAAAGATATGATAGAGTCTCTCACCCCTTCTCGTGGCCTTGTTCAGCAGCTAGGTAATGATAAACTTGAACTAAAACACAGTGACTTGAAACAAGTGCATCTCTCCCTCCGTCCATTTCTCTGTCCCTCACTCTCACACACACGCACATGTGCGCACGCACACACACACACACACACACACACACACACATATATATATACACATGTTCTCTGCCTTCTGCCCTGAAAAAAGGCCTTTTTTTTGTCAGGCTGGCTGTGATGAAACGCCAGCTGAAACAAATGCAGTGACTTGAGTCCATCTGTCTGTCTTTTTCTCTCAGTCTCAATCTTGTTCACTCTGCTAAGTTATGATAAAATTGAAACTTAAACACACACAATGACTCAAGTCTCTCTCTCCCCTCCTCCTGTCTGTCTCACACACACAAACACACACGCTCTCTCTCTCTCTCTCTCTCTCTCTCTCACAAACACATAGCTCATATAGATGTATACACATATATGCACACACACAGACACAGACACGAAGTCAGACATACAGACAGACACACATAGAGAGAATTACAGACTTATATTAATGTTAAAAAAAAATAATACCCATACACTATGATCAGATATTGACTGTCACACGTATAGCACTTTTTTTCCATTTACCATTCTGTGATCAGCTGGGCTATACACAATATGTCTATGAAAATATGAGAATTCGATTCTTCATTGAAAAAAAATTAATGATGTGTAAAAATGAAACTCGCTCTCATTAATGTTGACTGTAACCTGTAGCGTAAGCAGGCTATGTCTTCTGTGTGGGTGATTATGATTTATTTATTGAGAGTACATAGTATATTGTCAGTATGAACATCACAGAAGTTTAGCACATTATTTTTTTTCATCACCCATTTATAGAATGTCCTACAGCCTCATGACCATAGGGCAGTGAAATGTCAAGAGATCATGGCATGATATTAGTTGGAACCCATCCCTCTCCTTCTGTCACCTTCGACCTTCAGTGAACTGAATGAGGCACCCGTTAACTGCAGAGAGAGGGTTTTCAAACTAAAAGGAATCTGAATCTCACAAGTCATTTGAACTCTAGATCATCCACCCCACAGGCAAAGGCTCATGCTATTTGACTGTGGGCCCATCTAATTTACAGCATACTTCCTACTTGATCTTTGAGATGGTGTTTCTAGATTTCTTCTTCTCATTCCCGTGATCTAAGTGGTCACAGGGGGGACATGAGGGATGACTCCATTAATCTTCTTCTCCATCGTGGCCTGTCCTCTGCTTCTCACAGTTCTGGCAGCCTGAGGTTTGTCCACTCGATCACGTTCTCTGACCAGCTCTTTCTCTGCCTGCCTCTGCACCTTCCTCCTTCAAGCCTTTCAGGATTGTCTGTGCCAGCGAGTCATGTCGTGTCACATGACCAAACCACATCAGCTTTCTCCTACTGACTGTAGCCAAGAGGGGTACCTGTGGTCCTGCCAGTGTGGCCATGTGCCCTCGGATAGTGTCGTTGGTTCTGTGCTCTGTCCAGGAGATGTGGAGCAGTCTTCTGTATGCCTTCATTTCAAAGGCTTGAATCCTTCTCTCCAACTCTGCCGTCAAGGTCCAGCTCTCACACTTGTACAGGAAGATTGAAAGGACGAGGGATTTGTATAGCTTGAGTCTAGAAGGGAAGCTGATCTTGTTGCTTCTCCACAGCTTTGTGAGCTTTGCCATAGCTGATGTGGCAAGAGCTAATCTGATTTTGACTTCTGTTGAACAGTGAGTACTTGAGTGTGGAGCCAAGGTATTTGAACGCTTCCACCTTTTGAGTTTAAGAAAAGATAGCTTTCTCATATCATTGAACAGCAATAGATAGTTTTCTCATATCACTGAACAGCGTTGACCAAGAAAGTGAAGAAAAGTATGGATAATTATTTCTATTAACATGATGAAATAGAGTTGTTTTTATTGCTGTAGAACTTTGAAAAATGTAGGACTGATTTATAAATGAAAGACATTGTATTTTTTTTTTAACTGCACTGACTTAAAGTTTGCATTTTTATATAGAATTTTAACCTTTTAACCATGTGAAATTGTTGGAACTTGGGTTGCAGGTGGGTCTGATCTATGTGTTCAACCTGATAGTGGGCACTGGTGCATTGACAATGCCAGCTGCCTTCCACTCTGCAGGATGGCTCATCAGTCTGATCACTGTTATCATCCTGGCCTTTTTCAGGTTAGACATCTCTCTCTCTCTCTTTTTTGTTATATTAGCATTGAAGTAGTTGGCAAAACTATCTGCATATGTTAGAGTCATTGACGGTATGACACTATCCGTTTTTACAGGAATTGGTAATGTTGAGAAAGTGTGAAGCAAATATGAATGTCTGTTTTTTCAATAGAAAGTTGAATTGAATATTAGTGCATAAAGTTTTGGCAACTAACATTTTGGAAGTTAAAAGGCTGAATATTCAACATGCAGTAGATTGTGTGTGTGTGTGTGTGTGTGTGTGTGTGTGTGTGTGTGTGCATGCTCATTTTGCACACACGTTCACACGCGCATGTGTGTGTATGCGCATATGTGCATGATCTCTCAACCTACTTTGAGCTATGCGCACTCTTTGTCTCTCTTTCCAGTTTGCTGTCTGAGAGCTCTGCACTCAATTTCTGTTTCGTCTGTCTTTCCTTCTGTGTGGTGATACTTTCTCAAAGATTCTTTCATCAGTTAATCTGGTTTCTCTCTTTCTCCATGCTCCTTCAATATCTACATTTCTGTACAACTCGTTGTCTGTCATTGCAGTCAATGTGTATAGCATTATCAAGCAGTGATCTTATTTTACCCTCGGCTTCGTAACAATGTTTGGTGCTCTCTTTGTAAAGATTATGTTCTGAGGAGAACGCAGTGTAGCTATATCTGCCATCAAGAAATCTAGTAAAATCAATAGTGTATAGGTTTTATTTTACTTTGAATGAGACTCCCTGTTCTCTAGTTGCATTTACCATTTTCAGTTTTATAACGGTGACTTTCATGACGGAAGCCATGGCCATTGCTAATGCCACTCTTCGTGCTCAGCAGCTTCAGAAGCAGTCTGAGGTATGTCCTCCATGTTGCTTTACCGACCATTCCTTGATTGTTATGACTCTCAATATTCTACCTTGTTTGGCTCTGTATGACACAGTGTGTGTGAATTACATAGGACCAGCCATGCACCGGTTGATAGCATTTGTTAATATGGTGTGGGTGGTGTGTGCATAGGATGCCAGAGAACTGGAGACGGGCCGAGTGTCGGAAACGTCCCCCCTTCTACAGAGCACTGGTCAGTGGAACATGCTTTCTCAGCTGTCTGTTTTCTTGCAGCTCGTTTCTTTGGTTTTGAATTCCAGAGAAACTGTGCTTGTTTTGCTGTTTGAGTAAACACTGTTGCCTTGGTCATTAGTTGCATTTCACTCCTTGTCTACACTTAATGATCACTCTGTATCACTCTCCTTTATGCTGTTTTGGTCATTGTTTGTGTTCCACTTCTGGTTTATAGGGTCTTGGTAAACTGTTTTGTTCACCCCCCTGCTCCCCTTTTATCATTTTAAAGCTGTCTTGGTGATTATTTGTGTTCCACTGTCTGGTCTCACTGTATTCCACTTCAGTTAACACTGTCTTGGTGATTGTGTTCCACTGTCTGGTCTCACTGTATTCCACTTTAGTTAACACTGTCTTGGTGATTATTTGTGTTGGGCTGTTTCTGTGCTTGCTTACACTGTCTTGGTGATTATTTGTGTCCTGCTCTTTGTTTACACTGTCTTGGTGATTATTTGTGTCCTGCTCTTTGTTTACACTGTCTTGGTGATTATTTGTGTCCTGCTCTTTGTTTACACTGTCTTGGTGATTAATTGTGTCCTCTTTGTTTATACTGTCTTCATGATTAATTGTGTCCTGCTCTTTGTTTACATTGTCTTGGTGATTATTTGTGTCCTGCTCTTTGTTTACACTGTCTTGGTGATTATTTGTGCCCTGCTCTTTGTTTACACTGTCTTCATGTTTAATTGTGTCCTGCTGTTTGTTTACACTGTCTTAGCGATTAATTGTGTCCTGCTCTTTGTTTACACTGTCTTAGCGATTAATTGTGTCCTGCTCATTGTTTACACTGTCTTGGTGATTAATTGTGTCCTCTTTGTTTATACTGTCTTGGTGATTATTTGTGTCCTGCTCTTTGTTTACACTGTCTTGGTGATCATGACAATATAACTTCTTGGTGAAGAAGAAAATCAGAGGAAAATATGGTCCTTTTTTCTTGAAGATTCACTGCTCATGTTTATTCTTTCAAGTCCCATTTTTGTTATTATTGACGCTGTGTGTGTTTACTTGGCACCTATTGTCGGGTAGAGACCCAGCTCTAAACGATTTGCAGTCCATGCTGTTGGTTACACGGTGAGTTGCCTACCTGATTAGGACCAACCGAAGAACTGCCTGCTGTTGCCAATCATTTACTTTCCATGTCATTCATTTGAATATCAGTCACTTACTTCTGTACTCATTTCCTTAATTTTTCCTGGAGACTGTGTGCTGTATGTATATATTTGTATATGTCATCCATACCAAGAGCCGACTGTCGCAGTAATGGTGATGGGGTTTCAACTGTGCACAAGACGTCATGCATGTATTTACTCATGGAACGATGATTTATCGTTTTATTAGAAAGGCTTTTCAGGAAATGGAGTCAGAACCAATGTTAACTCAGAGGGAAAAGCCTCCATGCACCAAAATAGCCTAGCGGAGATTCGAACCCACAATCCCAGAATGACCAGCATCATGAGTCCACCTTTTGCTCTACCGTTTGAGGTACTAAGGTCCCATTAAGTTTACCACTATTCTGCAAAATCCTGTTCCAGTTGGGTGTGAAGAGGGTTGTGTGGGTCAGATACATAAGCAGATGTGGTCAGAACTAGGATCAGCAGGACAGGTAAGGGGATGGTGTGATGGAGAGAAGGACCACAATTCCACCCAGACATCAAGACATGTACACGACCCCTGTGCATCATGGGCTTAATTTTTCTTCTCACTACTAAACAATGTTTTGGTTTAAATCTGTGATAGATAACCCCCCCTCCCCCCTCCCTTTTTTCTTAATGATATTGAAGGGCTTTATTTGTTTATTTATTTATTTTTACATGTGATTTGGGTGTATATGAGCTCCCTTCCAGATTAGGGTGCTTTGACTTCATGATGCAGGCACTATGTTCTCCATCCCCTGTCCCACATCCTCATTTTTCATCCTCCTGGCATGTGATTAGATGGGTATGATTTTTAAAAAAAAGTCACCATCTTGTACCCATCAAAACATTTCAACACTGATCAGAATGATTTGCTGAGCTCAGCGTATTCACAGGGAGAGAGACGTCACCAACATTGAATCTGTGCAGAATAGTTTGACTCTGGCTCCCTTATGCATTGCTTGCCGTATCTGGTAGATGTTGTATCCTTGCTATCAGTGTAAATACTCTTTTCTGAACAAATGAATGTTTGCAGATGAAACTATTTCCATGAAATAATTTGTAAGTTAAAGAATGTTTATGAAACAAAACATGTGATTTTGAATCTAATGTGCAAATATTTGTTTTCAGCCAATGAAGCCAGTTTTGAAATCAACCAAAGGGTGGAGATGGTAAGTGTGAAAGCTTTGTACGCAACCCTTAACCCGTAGAGTGCCTTTAAGCCGTCAGCTGACGCCGCATTAAAAATGCTTTCCCAGTGCCTATGGGCCGTCCACTGACGTCATGCATTTTTCTTGAATTTTCATTCGTTACTATTTCTATCAACGGACTTAAATAGAGTGTGCGTAGTAAGCCTTATATGCCTGTAGTATTAAAATGATATGTAAATGACCACATGTGAGGGGAAAGCCCATTTATTCTCATCACTGACTGGATGACCAGCCAGCACTTCATCTCGCTTGCAAAGATGGCGGCACAACCTTCGACAAGCGCAGCGACCAAATCAACGTATTTACACAGCTGAGCAGGCTCTGCTAATCATTTTTGACAAAGACAATAATCTTTTATTCAACGACTCACTCGAGCATGAAGGTGAGATGATGATAGTGATGGAATTGCCGACCGTATTCGTCTGTTATTGTCGGGCTGTGTGACCTCAGTGTGTGTTCAGTTGACTGGTTTGCCAGCGTCGAACGAGCTTACCTAGTGTGTACTCTGCACTGCATGCCAGTGGTCAGTGACGTGATAGTCAGCGCAAGAGGGGAGCGCGGCCTGCTCGCAGCGTGGCACGGGGCAGAGGGAAAGGTAGGGGAAGAGGAGCAGTGAAAGAGAGGGTTGAAGTCCAGCAAGGGGGTGTGGTGGGGAGAGGGGGGCGTGGTCGTGGACTGACCTGTCAGCATAGAGTGTGAGCGTCTTGATAGACTTCTAAACTGTTTTACTTTCATTTACAGGTGTAGTGTGACAATACAAACTTTATTTTCAACTTTTTTGCTTTGTGTTCTTGTTTGGATGTGAAGATGTAGTGGTAAATACATATGCTTTTGATCGTGCAAAAAAATCTATCCAAATCTAATTGCCTAAATACTTTTTTATTATCAAAATTAAAACAAAAGAAGCCCAGATTCAAAATCTTCATTCAATTTCCTTCAAAAATCATATATATTTCATTGTTATATCTTTTGTAGTTTCTGAGCTAGAATTTTTTGTTAATTATTACCCCCAAATCATTAGATTTCCCTGGCACTGGGAAAGCCTTTGTTTGTAACATTTTCAAGCAGCGAACGGGTTAAGTATTTTTGTATATATGTTGTTTCCCATCGTTTAGATAGCTTGCAGGAGTTTGTGTATACTGCATATACCATTGGTTGAAAAGGGTACCCCTTTATTCAGTTATTTATTTTATAGCTTCCTTTCAGTTTTCATAAGGTGGCACAAAAACATTGTTGAGGTTATGCAGGATACAGTGGATCCTGTCACAGAAGACTTGGAAGAATGGATATGAAAAGTGATGCCCCCCACCCCACCCCCACAAAAAGGTAAAACAAAAAATTCAGACTACCACTGTAGTACCAGAATTTCTTGGATGCACAACTTTAAGAAACTGAATGACAATGGTCAAGGAATACAAAAGGTCCTCAGGTTTTAATGTATGGGCATTCTTTGATGAACATATGTGTACAGTTTCAGTTTCACATGACTAAAGGTGTGTGCACTGTGTTTTGTTTTGCTTTGTTTTGAAGATTGGAGGTGTTTTCAGGTTCGTTTTTCTATTTCTGTTATTTGTTTTAAAGCTTAGCTGTGATGTTTTAAATGAAGAATATTTCCCGACTGCCATAATAAGTAGAAGGGCCCATCATCATGGTCAGAGTGTTTGTTTGCAAAACTGACGGTTGTGAGTTCAAACTGTTTATGGAGTCAGATTTTTTCATCTTGAAAACCTTCTGTCCTCTTAGCTGTAAATGGATCCTGATTCAGTTAAGGAACATGGAAGGCAGCATAAGGATGGAATTCACCTTCCATACCACCTTTAACTATCATAGGCATTGTGAAATTAAAGGAATAAAAATCTCCAACATATACACATCAATGATACTGACTATTGATGGAATTTTTAGTTTTGTATGATTTATAGAAGACAGCATTATTAGTGGGTTTTTTTTTGTTTTTTTAAAATCAGAACTTACTTAATAGTTATTTTGGCTCACTGATAATGCAAATATACTCTTTCTTTTTCTTTCATACAGGGTAAAATGGCGAAGCTGTTCTTTAATAAAGGTGAGGAAAGGATTCATGAGTTACATGTTCATCAGTATTCATGAGTTGACATGTTCATCAGTATGTGCCTGGTGGAATGAGTGAGTGTGTATCTGTGGTAAGTGTGTATACATGCGTGCATGCTTGTGTCTTGTGTGTGTGTGTGTGTTTGTCTGTGTGTGTGTGTGTGTGTGTGTGTGTGTGTGTGTGTGTGTGTGTGTTTGTGTGTGTGTGTGTGTGTGTGTGTGTGCGTGTGTGTGCACAGATCTGTGTGTGTTTGTGTGTGTGTGTGTTAGAAGGATGAATGTATTACCGTAAGTCCTTCATATTGCTATTTCTCAATCTGTTGGTAAGCTAGTGTTGACTGTGTGAATTAACTGTTCATCATTATTTCCACCATCATTGTCTGTTGAATTGTTCTTTTATCAGTATTATTTGCTGGCAGCCAGCAATCTTGAAGGGGACACGAGATCACTGAATAGTGTCACAGACGTCAAAGTTTATGTATTGTTTTTGAAGAACTGATAATGTGCTAGAAATCTTGTGCCATCATGTCATTTTACACTCTGTATGTGTCAGCAATGGCCCTACATCATTATCTACATCCTTGTAGATATGTTTCTGTAATATGAATCAGAATGTTACAATATTATTTGTGGATCATTATCTGCCTCATGTTCATCCACGTTTCTGCATTGGAAACATGTCATCATTTGTCTTCACGGTGATATGACTGGGTGACACCCCATGTTTGTTTGTTTTTTTTTTTACAGTGGGAATAATGCTGTTCAATCTGTGCATCATTGTGTACCTGTTTGGAGATCTGTCCATCTATGCTGTGGCGGTTCCCAAGTCTCTACGAGACGTGGCCTGGTGAGGCTTCACTGAATGTGTGTGTGTGTGTGTATGTGTGTGTGTTTTAGTGTGTGTGTGTATGTCTTTCATTTAATGTCTATCCACTATTCGTGATATTAGACCATAATGTGTGTGCGTGTGCGTGTGTGTGTGTGTGTGTGTGTGTGTTTGTGTGAGAAAAAAGTGAGTTTGTTCCGAGAGGAAGCATGTAGAATGACCCAACATGCACTGCTGTGCACAGGGTGGTAAGATAAGACTGTTTTACCTGCGGAAATTATTTAGATTGTATTGCCCATGCGGTGAGCGAAATCATGTTGGGGGAAGTTTGCACTTAATGAAAAGAAAACCTAATGATTTGAAAATTGTATTTCTGAAAACTAGCCATTCCAGTCTCTTGACCAATGCTCTTAAATTTTGTCTGTCATGTTGCAATGTGAGTTAACTGCTTGAAATTATGACTTCCCAGTGTTAAAACAAGGGAGATTATACAGCCTTTATTAAGGGGGGAAGGGGCTGTGGGGTATGGGTGGATGGCTGCAGGGGGGGAGACACGGTGGTGTTGTGCAGCCTGTGGTGTGTGTTGTGTGTGCAGCACCTATGCTGGGGGACCCAACAGTTCCTGTAACCACACAGTGGGGGATGGGGACAAGTGCTGGGAAGGAAGCGACCTGAGCAGGGACAATGTCTACAGAATTTTTGTGGTCAGTGGAGGGTGTGTGTGTGTTTGTGTGTGTTTTGGTTTGTGTGTGTGTGTATGCGTGCAAATGTGTGTGTGTGTGTGAGAGAGAGAGTGTGTGCGTGCGTGTGTATGTGATAGAGAGTGTGTGTGTGTTTGAGTGTGTGTGTGCGTATGGGGGTTTGTGTGTTCGCGGGTGTGTGCACATATGCACGTGTGTGTGTGTGTGCAAGCTTGCTTGAGTGTGTGCATGCATATGTGTGTGCATGTGTGCAAGTATTTGTGTATGTCTGACAAAGACTGAAAGAGACTTGAAAGTACAAGAGAAAGAGAGAGAATGAGTGAGTGAGTGATAGGGACTAGTCTGCATGGCCTGTGTTAGATGGCTTTCTTTACTACTGGTGTTTGTGTGTTATTGGATTGCCTGTTTCAGACAGATGTCTTTATGTTATCAGTAAATATTGATATGACAGTGTTATTGGTGTGGCCTGTTTCCTAAAAAACTTTGTTTCTGTGTTTCTGTTGCTGGTAAACATTAGTATGACAATGTAACTAGTATGGCCTGTTTCAGAAAAGCTTTCTGTTTGTTACTGGTAAACATTGGTATGACTGTGTAATTGGTATGGCTTGTTTCAGATGGCTTTCTTTCTGTTAAGGGTAAACATTGGTATGACAGTGTAACTGGTGTGGCCTGTTACAGACGGCTTTCTGTTTGTTACTGCTAAACATTGGTATGACAGCATATTTGGTGTGGCCTGTTACAGATGGCTTTCTGTTTGTTACTGGGAAACATTGGTATGACAGTGTAACTGGTGTGGCCTGTTTCAGACGGTTTTCTGTTTGTTACTGGTAAACATTGGTATGACAGTGTAACTGGTGTGGCCTGTTTCAGATGGTTTTCTGTTTGTTACTGGTAAACCTGACAGTGTAACTGGTGTGGCTTGTTTCAGACGCTTTCTGTTTGCTACTGGTAAACCTGACAGTGTAACTGGTGTGGCCTGTTTCAGACGGCTTTCTGTTTGTTACTGGTAAACCTGACAGTGTAACTAGTGTGGCCTGTTTCAGATGGCTTTCTGTTTGTTACTGGTAAACCTGATTGTTACTGGTGTGGCCTGTTTTAGACAGCTTTCTGTTTGTTACTGGTAAACCTGACTGTAACTGGTGTGGCCTGTTTCAGATGGCTTTCTGTTTGCTACTGGTAAACCTGACTGTTACTGGTGTGGCCTGTTTCAGACAGTTTTCTGTTTGCTACTGGTAAACCTGACAGTGTAACTGGTGTGGCTTGTTTCAGACAGCTTTCTGTTTGCTACTGGTAAACCTGACTGTTACTGGTGTGGTCTTTTCAGACAGCTTTCTGTTTGCTACTGGTAAACCTAACAGTGTAACTGATGTGGCCTGTTTCAGACGGCGTTCTTTCTGTTGCTGGGAGGCTTTGTCTTCTTCAATGTCCAGAAAACCAAATATCTCCAGATTCTGACCACAGTGGCCCGCTGGCTTGGTCAGTGAGCATATTTGTTGTTGTTAATGTATGTGTGTGCGTGGGCATGCTTGTTTGTGTGTGTGTGTGTGTGTGTGTGTGTGTGTGTGTGTTGTTATGTTTTATCTGATTAATTTTGATGTGGCTTGACTATTTGTTATTAATAATGATAATGATATATGAAATGGCCACATAAAATGCCGGTGGTATGATAACCCTGAGAGCGCACAGAAGCAGGCAAATAAGAATATCCTTGTACAAAACTGACCAAATCATTCTTGACAATCCCCTATGAAAGAGTAGATTATCTGTAAGAGCACATTACTTACTGAAGACAGCCTTGCTGTGTCTGGAATGTGATCACACACACACACACTCATTGCACTCATTTCCACACATACGTACACATGCACACTTAACACACACATAGACTTATACATGCACACACTCTTTTTCACTCATTCATGGACAATATGCTAACAAACTGGAAAACGATGAAAAGAATCATATTGTAAAGCAGAGAGAGAGAGAGAGAAAACAGGAACCATTTCTAATGAGAACTGGAAGATGTTTTGTTCATATTTGTTTCAGCTTTTTTACTGATGATTATACTGGCCGTGATCCAGCTAGCAGAGGGGAAGGGTCAGGGCCATCCTCTCGTCGCTGACCTCAGCGGTATTCCCAATCTATTTGGTGTGTGTGTCTACTCCTTCATGTGTCACCACTCGCTTCCCTCTCTCGTCACGCCGATTCGGAACAAGTCCCGTCTTACCACGGTAATGGCTGCAGATTACGTCCTCATCCTGGTCTTTTATGCCATCCTCAGCTTCACCGGCATCTTCACCTTCTCCAAGATCGAAGACTTGTACACGCTCAACTTCCAGCCCAACGAGTGCGGGCGACAGACGGCGACCAATGTCAAAGCCTTTGAGTACTTTCTGGCTCTCTTTCCTGTCTTCACCCTCAGCACCAACTTCCCCATCATCGCCATCACGTTACGCAACAACCTTCAGGCTCTGCTCAATCGTCCTCACTTCCCAAGGGTCGTCAACCACCATCTGATTGTTTTCCTGACGGTGATCCCCCCTGTTGTCGTGGCAATTATCACCAACAAGGTGGACTTTCTAGTCGGCATTACAGGGTCTTACGCGGGCGCTGGCATTCAGTACGTCATTCCCGCCTTGCTAGTGCTGTTGGCGCGCAGACAGGTCCCTGACTTGCAGGCCAGGATCGGGGGAGAGCAGCTGCATCGTTCCCCTTTTGCTCACAAATTGTGGGTGTACATTGTGCTAGCGTGGGCAGGGTTGTGTGTGATTTTTGTTACCGTCAATCACATTGTCACTAACAGCTGAGCTTACAAGGATGGCTGTCCCACCAATGCAGGCCTTTGCATCACACCCAAATGGAGGGGGATGGTCAGGGGGGAGGGAGTCTGTCACATACCAAAAATCGGAAATCGCATTCAGAAGAAGGATGACCTGATAGGGAAGAATTGGGGGAAAGTTATATTTAAATAGTGTGAACATGTCTTGAATTGAGAGCAGTGGCTCATACTACAGAAAGGGGTTTCAGGAAGTGGTTGAACTGATGTCTGAAGGGAAACAAAACAGGAAAGGGTTGGCTTAGAGTGCTTCCCCTTTAACTTCCTTTTTTCTTTCTTTTTGTTTTGAAGAATCCACTTATGTCATGATGTTTATAGCCCAGCCAATCTCAGAGGCCATACCAGGGCTGAGGGGTCCCATTATCAGCCAATCAGTGAGGACCTTACATCTAAGCTTGTTGAAAGTCAAATTCCAGATAGTGCTGGATAACATTCTTGGCATACACACAGTAAACAGTCATTTCTGTTATTGTTGAAACATAACATGGTTCTATAAATTATGCATCCCTTAATCAAATCAGTTCCCCCGCAGGGTTGAATCACTCCATACCCCAACTACCTATCCCCACCTACCCATCCCCTAACTGCACCAGTCTTCCAGGAGTTTGAACTACTTCTACTGCAGCCACACCACTCACACCCAGGAGTTTCATCCCATTCCCCATTCCACCACTGCATCACTCCCCTTTCCCAAGGATATGAACCTACCCCCTCATTCCCCTCAAGACACCACTTCCCTCCTCTTTCCCTGAAGGTTGCGACGCCCACCCACCCCTCCCCTGAGATGAAACCTACCCCATTCCCCCCCCCCACCCATCACATCACTCCTATCCTCCTTCCCCCACCCCCACGGGTGCTTGACTACTACTTCCCAAACGCAGCAGCACCTTCCTCTCCCCCAAGAGGTATACTCCACCCCATCCCCCAGTCACATCACTCCCTTCTTCACCCTTCCTCTCAACCACTAGTGTGCAGAGGATGATGGCATCCGTTAGTTGTTACATCAGAGAACGCTGCCAGAAGTCTTCCAGTTCTGCTAAGCAGAGTCAGTGGCCTCCTCATTCATTGGGATGAGGCTTTAATGCTGGCAATGGATGGATCCACAAGTATAGCAGTACCGGTGCTGAAACTATCTGACGTTCTTGGCCCTCTGGAGATAGAACAACATATCCCTTTGAGGAATCCAGACGTTTTGAGGGTTGTTGTTGGGCACTACCACGTGGACAGGATATTTCAGGCCATGTAGTTACTGCCAGACTAGGGATTACAAGGCCCGCTTAATGAGTCATGTATTGAAAATGGAAAAGAAGTCCAGTTGGCTGCCACTTGTACTCTCATTTGCTACTTACCCCCCTCAAGAGGTCCTCAGCCAGTTTGAGTGAGACAAGGTGGTGGCAGCTGGGGTTGATCTGAGAGTCCGCAGCCCCACCAGGAGAATGTCGTCACTGCTGCTAGAACAGTTTGAATTTCCCAGGGAAGTAAGTGTGACATAGGTAGGACTTGACCTCAGTGTGCTCATGGAGACCTGGTCTGTGAAAGGTGGGACTCTTCAGAGGAGACCGCCTTTGGTTCACCCTCCCTTCCCCATGGTCTTGTACTGCAGTACCTTAGTGTGTCTGCAGACATGGTCCAGACAGGGATGTCCAAGTTCAGTGCATTTACTTGCATTGTTTTCATAGGGGATGAGTACAGCTATGACCATTGGTCTGTGGCCTTTCCCCATGTACACTTTGGGTTCACTCATCTGTGAACTCTTCAAACAAGTGGCAGATCACAGCACTACACGACATTGACTGGAACCAGATCCTTCTTGGGAAGGATGCTCATTACTTATGTTCCAGAGAAGATCAGTGGTCGTCATCCAGTCATCTGTACCAGGTGGCTGAGAGTGTGGCGCCTCACCTTACCCTGCTGGGTGAGGCCCTGCTAGATGCCAACACTGACAGTGCTGTACGTCTCTTTCAGTAAACCTTATTTGTGGCATGGATTTCTGTCAGTTATGTGGAGAAAAGCCCATTTTTAGGGCAGTGCACTTAGTACTTATACCTGTGAGTTTGAACCACTTCTACTTTTCCGATGACACCATTCTCCAAGGGCTTTGGCCCAACCCATACTCTATTCCCCCCAGTGGTCTGACCCACCAAGTCTCCAACCACAACATTTCCTCCCTGCCCACAGCCATTATTCACTTTTTTGTTTGTTTGTTTTTTGTTTTGTTGCTGTCCCATTCACTTTGCCACCTCAGTGGCATTGTACTCACTCATTCCGATCCGTGGCCATAGCCCGGTCCGGCCCGCTGCAGCCCCTATACCAGCAATCCACATGTCAAATCATCAAGAGGCAACCCACTGAAGGAGACACTGCACTGCTTCCGAGTCACTTTGGTGGCGGTCAGTGTAATCTGTTCTGATCCAACATACGCTTGACACCATCTACTAAGCTCCTATTGACGACATTAATTGCAAAGTCGGAGAGCTGGCATGAGTGAGCTCTTTCTCGAGAGCGCACCACCACACCCATCCAATGGCAGACCTCATGAACTCGCTGATACCGGTGACCCTGACAGAACCAAACCAAGGCCACAGACATGGAGAGGACATCAAAACTTAGGTCACCATGAGAGCAAGGCATGACGGGCCATAGAATTTGAGACTTTTTTTTTTTATGCTGAGTGATGAAGATGAGGATGATGAAGATGATGCTACAGATTTCCATTCTGGTCTGAGACTGTGTGATGGGGCTGTGCTCCAAGCTTACTTTCATAATATATCTCGGCATCAACCAGACCAGAGAGATACAGACACCTGTAGTGTTGGTCAGGCAGTTTGAGCAAAACTCAGAGAAGCATCCGTTTAGTGGATCAAACTCGACTGTGTGGTCCCATTCTTTGCAACTGAGCCCGCAGCAAATTCAACTCTGGGTAGGAGCCTGGAGGTGCTCTGATGGGAATCAAACCCATAACCTCTCAACTGGGAATCCGTGATGCTAACCACTTTGCCATGTCTGCTGGTGCCATTCCTCAGATTTTGAACCACCCCAACTATACCACTTCTGCCCCCCCCCCCCCCCTCCTCCCAAGAGTACAAGCCATTGCATACCCCACAAAATACCTTCCCTTCTCCCCCCAGGGGTTTGATTCATCCCCTCGCCCAACCACACCACTCCCATCCAGAGGTTTGAACTTATCCCCGTCATCCAACCAGGCCACTGTCCCCAGGGTCTTGCCTGCCCATCCCCCAGGAGTTGGTCCCAAACCATAGCCCACCACACCACTTCTCCCTTAGTTTTCTTGAGTGACTGAAAACTGGTTTTAAAAAAAGAAGAAAAAAAAAGAAGCTGCCTATGGAGGCCTGTGTAACAGCATGTGGTAACACTACATGTAGGGAACCCATGTTTACGTCTGTCAGTACTTACAGTTCCATATATGCAGGTGTCGCTGGTGCTGCAGTGCTGTTGATCCTGTCTTATTCTGCAATATAGGTAAACAACAGTGAGGTGGCTCTTTGTGTAGCGTCACAGGATTGTTTGAAGGATCAGTGGAAGCAGAAATTCTGATGGTTCTTCCATACTTAATCAGAGGATGCTTCTAATTTGGATGCTTTGGCTAAAAAAAATGATGACTGAATGCAAGTTGAGAGTATTTTTTTTCTCTTCTGTCCCTTAAAACAACAGTCATATGTTTGAATCAAAGATGGGGCAGATTTCAAACAGAAGGAAGATGAATCAGATGGTAGATTGTTTAATGTTTGCTGTTTGCATGTCTCTGCCTCATATACTAAGATTTTCTTAAACTAAATTTTTGTTTTTCATTTCTGTCTCGGTTACCTATGGATAGTAATACATATATGTCAGGCTATGTGATGTGCTGAATTCTGCAGACTTCCTTGCAATTAGTAAGGAAAGCCATTGGAATTCAGCTGTTGTTGTATGTACTAGTTCAGTGATTGCATGCTAGATTTTTCCAGCCAGCTGGAATATGGATAACAAGTACATAAACACAATTTACTGCCCCTTCCCTCTCCCCCCCCCCCCCCCCCCCAAAAAAAAAAAAAAGAAAAAAAGAGGATTTTGTAATGATTTGTGTCTGCAACCATACACAAAGATACAGATGATCAAAATTCTCAGCACATTACAGGGTGCAGATTTCAAGAAATATTCACTCATTGATCATAGCAGTCTGACTTCATTGTTGACAAAATTACTCCATAAATAAAACGCTTGCCTTGGATTGAATAATATATAGATTATCTGATTTACTCAGATATTCTGGTGGATTTTTTAATGGTGAAAATCTAGTGATTTACTTATGATGAAACAAGGCTTTGGCAATGCTGAAGTTAGATGCTGTCGCGCCATTTGGGAAAAACTCCATCCTGCCCTCTGCCCTGTTCCACCAGAAAGCCACATGGCTAGATGTCCAAAAGGCTTGATTATTTCAATGAGAAGATTGTGCCAGTTGTCATTTAGTAAAACAGCACAGCAAGCAGATGTGTGAAATTGATAAAGAAATTTTGCAACAGAAAAAAAAAGTAAGGTCAAGTGACTATGAGAAGCATCTGTGCAAATTTTTCTCCAGTTCGATAGTGCAGAGGGTAAATTGTTTTGAACTGTGCCACAGTATTTGCATGATTATGTTCCAACACCATGTTCTGCTCTGTGCATAATTGCCAGTACCAGGTTATGTCAAATGTCTCTTCTTATTATTCAGTCTTTATTCTGTCATTTCATTGTTCCTGCATTTTGTTTACTTTTTTTTTAAACAATGTGTAGTTATCATTGTCAGATCAAATTTTCTTATTTATTCAGTTCTTATTTGTTTGTGTTGGATGCAGAGCGGCTCTATGCCAACTCAACATGTGATTTGCACAAACATTTTGATTTGTTTCATTATATACACATTTTTTAAATGGTACAAACGGCAAAAGAAACAAACTGCAGCGTCACTGGAACACGACAAAAAAGCAGAAGAGTACACAAAACAAAGTGTGAAGTAACGCAGTTTTAATGCACGACACAAAACAGGACAAGAAATTTTCGGCAATATGCCTTCCTCAGCGACAAAAAAATACAGACATAAACATGCACAATACTCCCCTTGTGAAGCCAAAGCCACTTTGGCTTCACAAGGGGAGTATTGTGCATGTTTATGTCTGTATTCCACTTTGGCTTCACAAGGGGAGTATTGTGCATGTTTATGTCTGTATTTTTTTGTCGCTGAGGAAGGCATATTGCCGAAAATTTCTTGTCCTGTTTTGTGTCGTGCATTAAAACTGCGTTACTTCACACTTTGTTTTGTGTGCTCTTCTGCTTTTTTGTCGTTTTAAATGGTAGTTTATCATCTGTGGCCGGTAATGCACAAACTGAAGGTGGTTAATGCTCAACTGCAGAGGTGTCCAGTATTGGAGGCAATGTTCGTTTGTAGCTCAAACATATAAAGTTGTGTCCCTTTGTTGATTCCTCCCCCCCCCCCCCTAGATTCTGTGGAGCTTTGAATTTATGTGAGATTTTATATATCTGTGTATTTACTTTTTGAAAATCATGTCAGCTGGCATATATGTGTTTTTGACATCTTGATTTCTCACATTCCTTCCTTTCTGTGTTGCAGTTTGTGTAAGCTTGGGAGTGAATATGAGTATGTCATAATGTGTATGGGCTTCGTATGTTAATTTTGAGAAGTAAGTGTGAAATAATGCTGAGAGATTGTTATCTTTTTAAAAGTGTGGAATAAATGCTGAGAGATTTTTTTTTTAAGCTTTAATTTTGTTGATATTTATGTATTTCAGTAAATTCTAAATGAAGTTTATGTGAAGGGGAAAAAAATGGAGGATTCGTTGGTGTGTTTTATATCTTAATTAAATTGCTTTGTCTGTGTAATGAAATGATGACATTGATTTGTGCTGTTTGCAGAGACTTTATTCAGTACTGTTAAACAGGGTAAATATTTACAAGCATACTTTGTTTAACATCGGAATGATTCCTTCACGAAGGTTTCTTGGTTTTTATCTGTTTCAGAGTATGATTGTAATGTGGATATCTGTATGTATGTGAAGTATGTTTTTTTTAATGTTTCAGAGAGCATGATTGTGGTATAGACGTCTATATGTATGTGAAGTATGTTGACCTTTGTCCTCAAAACCCAGGAGCCTGTGAGCCATTGAGAAGTATCCAGCGACAGAGGTTTGTGACTGTCATTGTAAGTGTTGAAGACACTGTGATAATTGACCTTTATAGTAATTTATCCAGGCTTATTTTGGTAAGTTCCAGGTTAGTTACAGTTCCTTTGGGTCAGTGGCAGGGAGTAGAATGTGATGATGTGATGTGAGTGACTGTCAGGATCAGGGCGTAGGACTTAAGTTTTCATGTACATGCCATGTGACAAGTAGACTTACAGGGTGGGCCAGTTCACACCATATGAAGTGCATGACTAGGTGGGCATGCCAATTTTTATTCCTTTTCTTTTTTTTTTAAATTTTTTTTTTACTTCTTGTCACAAACCTCAAATAATTGAAATTAAACTGCACTTATTAAAGTGAGCCCAGCTTGATTCCATAATTATTTTTCATCCACTGACTTGAGTCATCCAAAGTCACATGGTGTGAGACTTCAGCATTCTCTGCAGATTTTGAATTTTTGAGGCTGAAATGAAGGCTTGAATTCAAACAGAGGGTACATGTAGTTAAGTAGTAAGGTCGGAGGTGATGTGACCTAAACATGTGTAACATAATGACAGGAAACATCACAGTAATAATGGTAAACACCTCAATCACTTTGACAGAATTTGTTAATGTTTCTTTGTTCTGCAACATAAAATACAAGTCTTTGAATCACATTATTGCCAGCTTTTTCTGTTGCTAAAAACTTCCTTCTTTTAAACTTAAAAGATATAAAAGATATTATGTTTATCCACCCCACCCTTCTGAGTATCGTCAGAAACTTTTCAGTTCTTAAATGATTAAGTTCAAGATTCGATTAGGCATAATTATGAAGAACCTCACAGAATTCCACAAGTGTCCGTTGTCTGCACTCTTCTTGAAGGTCTGTAAAGCCACATCCCTTTTTTCTGGAGTGCGCATGGATGAAGTGGAGGAGCTTCATGTGCTAAGGGCAGTATATATGTCAGTGTCAGTACCTGCATCAACCAGCAACAGTTTCACCTACAGAGGCACAGTGTCTCCACTCGCAGGCGGATGTGGTTTCAGAATAGTTGTGAACAGTTCTGGATCAATATGAAGGTGTTCAGTTTTGTCTCGGTAAACATTCAAAAGTGCTAATCTAGACACAGCTAAGGATTATGTCTTAAACCTGCCGTTTCCACAGGTACTACGTTTGCCCATGTTTTGAGTACTTTTGCTTTTTTTGTGAGAAGATGATTACGCATTTATTCTGAGAAGTGAGAACAACTGTAAAATGGGAACAAAGCTTCTTTGGAAAATGAATGCAACAAGAGTACTTTGTAACCAGAACAAAGACTGCGTCATGATGATGTTAAGCATAAAAACAAACATAGTACTTCTATGCATGTGTTCAGTAAATATAAGACATTTTCTGTCTTTGGGAATAAAACTGAAATTGTTGCTTCACCATTTTCAGTATGTCACACCCCTAATATGGCCCTTTGAGGTTGACTGTACTAAAACAACATGAAACTGAAGGTGTCACAACACATACAGTACACAAAACTGTTAGATGAGGATC
The DNA here is from genome assembly GCA_033310375.1 of Conus canariensis. Lineage (NCBI taxonomy): Eukaryota > Metazoa > Mollusca > Gastropoda > Neogastropoda > Conidae > Conus > Conus canariensis. Next base: position 7,628,330 of record CM065714.1, on the reverse strand, counting down.
AAATGAAAACCTGGTCAGGGTTCTGCCTCTCTGTCCCACTAGGAAGTGCAATCCTAACTTGATAACTGAGCCCAGTACTCGCTGACAACATGGATTACTCAGTCATTTAATGAAAAATAGTTAACCATGAATGACATCAGCTCTGTGACATTCAAGTTTGAATCCATTAAATCAATCTACACAGCAGTTTGAAAAAAATGGAGTGGTTAAATAGAAAAACAATGGTATATTATTAAGGGGCGTAGATTTTTTCCCCATCAGTCTCATGTCCAAATTCATGAGAGAAGATACAACAGTCTATATTCTTTCACTGAAACTCTTTTAAATTCCATGAATATTTTCTTCGTCCACTGTATAGTATATAGCATACCTCTGCAGCCATTACCGCAGCAAAAGGTTTCTTTTGCAGGTATTGGATGATTGCCTGTCTATACCAATTTTAGATGCTCAAGAGGTGGTTATGGCTGGCCTGGCCTCTCCATCTTTTGATTGACTATTCTGACAGACACCATGGCCAAATGATTTATGACAAAATTTAATCCGCAAAGTCTGGGATATAATTCTTGGCTGCGCCTCGTAAATAACGGGTGAATTCTTTTGTGTTTCTTGGCTGCACCTCGTAAATAACGGGTGAATTCTTTTGTAATCTCTGGGATCAACATGCACTGATCTCCTGTTACCCAAGTTCAATTTGTGTGTATATACTTCCATGTGTGACAACTCTGTGAGTGTGTGTGTGTGTGTGTGTGTGTGTGTGTGTGTGTCCGATCAGAAAATCTGACCTGTTCAGGATGCAGTCTTTTTACTCTATATGAGTTGGACAGTCCTGAAAATGCCTTGTATGATTGGTTGAGCTATAATAAAAGAAAAAAAAAATATAAACTATAAACTATCACATCACAATGTGTGGGTGAAAGGCCCTAAAGTTCATGTTGCTCATTGTCAACATTCAGAGAGCTATGGAAACAAAGTATGCCACGTGAATTATCCCTCCCTCCCACCCACCTGGCCTCATTTTACCCTGCGCCCTCCTTTCCCTTCCACCTTTCCCAGTCCAGCACCCCGTCCTCTTCTTGCCCTCCCTCACTTCCCTTCTCCTGCTTCATCAGTTGTAGTGTGATCACCTTAACGACAGATGGCAGGATTAAAACATTCATTAAAATGTACAGTTCATGTCGGTGATTTTACATAGCTCTCAAATACTGAAAAAGATTTATGTTCTCTTCTCCCTGCTCTCTCTCCCTACACTAACAGAACAGATCATCACATTATTAATCCATTTCAATTTCTGGCTCTGTGGTAGGTACCATTGTTGCAGTCTCTCCCTTCACTAACAGAACAGATCATCACATTATTAATTCATTTCAATTTCTGGTTCTGTGGTAGGTACCATTGTTGCTGTCTGTCCCTACACTAACAGAACAGATCATCACATTATTCATTCATTTCAATTTCTGGTTCTGTGGTAGGTACCATTGTTGCTGTCTGTCCCTACACTAACAGAACAGATCATCACATTATTCATTCATTTCAATTTCTGGTTCTGTGGTAGGTACCATTGTTGCAGTCTGTCCCTACACTAACAGAACAGATCATCACATTATTCATTCATTTCAATTTCTGGTTCTGTGGTAGGTACCATTGTTGCAGTCTGTCCCTACACTAACAGAACAGATCATCACATTATTCATTCATTTCAATTTCTGGTTCTGTGGTAGGTACCATTGTTGCAGTCTGTCCCTACACTAACAGAACAGATCATCACATTATTCATTCATTTCAATTTCTGGTTCTGTGGTAGGTACCATTGTTGCAGTCTGTCCCTACACTAACAGAACAGATCATCACATTATTAATCCATTTCAATTTCTGGTTCTGTGGTAGGTACCATTGTTGCAGTCTGTCCCTTCACTAACAGAACAGATCATCACATTATTCATTCATTTCAATTTCTGGTTCTGTGGTAGGTACCATTGTTACAGTCTGTCCCTACACTAACAGAACAGATCATCACATTATTAATTCATTTCAATTTCTGGTTCTGTGGTAGGTACCATTGTTGCAGTCTGTCCCTACACTAACAGTACAGATCATCACATTATTCATTCATTTAGATTTCTGGTTCTGTGGTTGGTACATTTGTTGCAGTCTGTACGGAAAAGTTGCGGTAAATCAGTTGTGCTTACCATTGCATTCATAACTGTTTCGATGAAACAACGTTGGTTGCTGGGAAATATGCTGACTGTTGTGCAGTTCTAGTCTGATTGCTTTCTACCTCAGAATTATGTGGCCATGCTGACTGTTGTGGGAATGTTAAAGGCTCATTGCGTGTAAACTGTATCCCACCTTTTGAAAAGTCTGTTTCAGTAACTTCTCTTTTGTGTCAGTGTTTGATGCTGCCTTTTGGAGGGGAGGGGTGTGTGTATGTGTCTTTCTTTACTGTTGTCCACCATTTTTCTGTGCTTGTAATCCATTCTCTTGATGTTATTTTTCAATGTCTTGGCAGATTCTTCTCTTGCTGCAATATATAACATGCCAGCCTTTTTGTCATGATCTGGCAACAAAAGAGTGAGACTGTACACAACGCCCACAGTGGAGTCTAGTTGTCCAGTCTACAATCTGTTTGCCTGCACAGCTTTTTTGTCACATTTATACGTTTCAGCAATTTTTTACCTTTTTATTAAGAGAGGCTGAAAAATGTAGGGGAACTTATAGTGCCATCAACACAGTCTAATTTTATCTGCTCTATCCTTTTCTTAACATTGCTGGGAACTGTGCGCCTTGCCAACCAGGGCTTGCATAGTTGTTCTTTCTCACAGACATTTCATGACCGTTATCATTATCTATGTGCCCATCTCCTGTCCAAATGTAAGTTTTTTGTTTTAAAACATATAGAAATAAACAGAGGAATAAAACAGAAAAGAAGGTTTCCTATGTTATGCAGGTGTGGGCATACACATACTTAATAAGCAGCAATCCTATAAAGCAGTGTGGGTGTGCACACCCACACAATACAGAAAAGGTTACTCATCAACTTTCCTCTTAAGAACTGTGGGTGAGCACATCCACATCATTCAGAAAAGAATAATCACTGTGTGTCCTGTACTACAGTGCATGGCTGGTGGATGCACACCCAGATGGTGAAGAGCACAAAATTTTCAGCCTCACTCAGAATAGGGCAAGGATATTAGTAGACTGGTTGTCATGTTATGAAATCTATGCATTTCATTTGTCAATAATTAAACTGTATATTGCATTTGATGATTGATTTTTTTTTTGCACAACAGGACTGTTTTCCCTCATGTGGTGACTGCCCTGAAGAAGGCTGTGTGGTAATCTCAGCTTCACAATAAAGTGTGGTTGGTTGGACTACAATGTTTAAACAGACTACATTGAACTTTTTCATGCTTAGCTTCACAATAAAGTGTGGTTGGTTGGACTACAATGTTTAAACAGAACTACATTGAACTTTTTCATGCTTAGCTTCACAATAAAGTGTGGTTGGTTGGACTACAATGTTTAAACAGAACTACATTGAACTTTTTCATGCTCAGCTTGACAAGAAAATGTGCTCAGCTGCGCTACAATTATAAAACAAAACTACATTAAAGTGTTTTATGTTCAGCTTTAAAAGTAAATGTGCTCAGCTGGGCTACAATTATAAAACAAAACTACATTAAAGTGTTTTATGTTCAGCTTTAAAAGTAAATGTGATCATCTGGGCTATGATTATAAAGCTACATTAAACTGTTTCATGCTTAGCTTTACAAGGTAAACTTTGTAATCTTCAACTGCGGTTTTTTGTTTTCTTTTTAGAAGGGGGGGGGGGGGGGGGGGGGGGGGGGGGGGGGGGGGGGCAGAATGGTTCTTACCTTTTGTTAGAAATCCTTTTTTTTTCCACCTTCCTTTGTCATAAATCCTCAAAAATAGTTTCTGCCCCAAATGGCCCATTTCAGCAAATTAATTCACACTCTTTTTTTTTTTTTTTTTTTTTTTGGGTCTTGGATGTCTTGAAATGAATGCTGTTTTTCAGTGCAAGTTTTGTATCATAGTGTACATAATGATCTTAAAGTTGGTGCTTGTATTGATAGTGGTTGCTTGGTACTGCTAATCAGAAACTTCTTTATTAGTTTTCTGAGAAAGAAAATGGATAAGTGTTATGATCAGAGAATGTCAAGATTGATTATCCTCAAATTGATATATTGCTGTTTTTATTGTCATTTACTTCTACTACTGATGTTTATACAATGACAGTGATGGAAATGATGATTATGATCCAGACTGTGGCAGCAATGTCTTTGGCTGTTACTGTTTGGATCGTACCATCAGGTATATATTTCTTTTTTTTTTCTTTGTGCACAGATGACACTGCTATTGATGTCACTAGCAAGGGGAAGGATTACTGCAATTGAAAATTTGTACATTATCTGTGCTTTAGTGATGATGAACCCGAGTGATGATAATGGAAATAAAGCCGCTTTGGTGTCTCTGTGATTGGATGCTGCTGAGATTTGATTTGCTTATCACTGTCCCCAATGTATATATATATATATATATATATATATCACTGTGCCCTATATTGATATATACATATATATATATATATATATAGTTCTTAATTAATTATATATATATATATATATAAAATTAAGAACAACAATATATATATATATATATATTGTTGTTCTTAATTTATATATATATATATATATATGTGTGTGTGGTGTGTGTGTGTGTATGTATGTATAATGGATATGCTCACATGCCAGTAAGAGTTTCAAATGTATGAACAGATGTACATTTGAATGCAGAGATTCAAATCTTTAATGCATGAAACTTTCAGGGGATTTTTGAACATTTTTTTATATTCTGTGTCAGCAAACTTTCACTATACTGTTTTTTAAAAATTTGATGGTCTTTAAGATATTTTGTCAAAGTAACAAACCGACGACAATTCTGTCAGTAAGTACAAAAAGCCAATGTATCCGAAAAGTGTGTGTGTGTGTGTGTGTGTGTGTGTGTGTGTGTGTGTGTGTGTGTAGTAGGGATGGTGGTGCATGAGTGTTTGTGTCTTTTACATACAAATTTTGTGTGTGTGTGTGTGTGTGTGTGTGTATTCTGATGCTTGTTCATGGCATTTATTTTTTTGCATAATATACATTTTAACGATTTGAGTAATGAACGTTCTGTTTCTCTCTTTCTCTGAAAGCCACTATTTCTGATTGATGTAAATGTTAATGAATGTTCTGTTTGTCATAATTATGTATTATCAAACACAAGCACACATGTACATAATGCTGCTTTTATATAATTTGAGCAAGATTGATGAAGTGTTTGTTTTGGTGTGTTAACGGAATTCTAATATTAATTATTGACAAAGCCTGATAGTTTTCTCTGAATGGTGACCTGCGTTAGCATCTTATTATTGATGCTATCAACAATATTCATGTGGGGTTCTTTTTGGGTGGGAGTGTTGTTTTGGTTTTTTGATTTATAAATACCATGAGCAAATGTTCAAATGTTTTGACCCATGTTTGGCAGTGTACTGGAATATTCAGTTGTCTGTGTAGACTGCCATGAGTTCATTCATTACAAATGGCATCCATAGCTTCAGGAAGCTGTGTGCTAGCAATTTCCTCTTTTCTGTCACTCTCTGTGACCGCCTTTTTTTCATTTTTTCTTTACGTTTTTTTTTTTTTTTTTTGCCTTTGTGGCTCATTCTCCTTTGATATTGAAACTCTTGTTAGTTTTTTTTTCTTCTCTGGTCACAACCTTGTACATGTAGGTTTTTTGGGTTGTAACCTGGCAGGAAGGTGGTGAGACCGTACACTCTGTCTAGAGAGGACAGCACTGTCCCTCCTGCAGTGTCTCTTTGTAGCATGGACCAAGAAGGGAAGGAACTCTTCCGGGCAAAGTAAAGTTATGTCCTACAGCCCCAAACATGGAATAGTTCAGTGGGATGAAGTGCTCACATTGATCTTACGATTGAACTATGCAGCGTTATTTACAGTTAAGTGATAGATCTAGTGTGGCATAGAGGTAAGGCATGAAATAGAGCTGAGGGTCATGTCCAGACACACATTTAAATGTTGCGCAAGTTTTTTTCTTCTAGTGCTAATTAAATCCTGTACCTGTGACAAATTGTGTTTTTCTTGCAACTGTGTATTTTGTTTACCAAATTAAATCTGAAAACAAAGGACGCATGAATACAGTTGTTTTTGCTCATGAAAGACCTTGTTTCTGAGCACATATGGACAAGAGAAATGTCAACAAATTTTGAACAGCGCTTTCTAGTTCTATATACATACCTCACTCGACAGCATTTTGTGTGTGTGTGGATAACTTCACAACTTTTGCATGATGGAACATCTACCTGATTCTACTACAGTCTTTATAAGTTATTGTGATCCAATTTCATGCTTTTTGGTTCTTTGCAATGATATGTTTATGCCTTGAAGATTGAGAATCTACTATAAGAATTATTTGATGTGAAGTTTCTGTAATTTTCAACTAGAAATGAGATAGACATAAGTTTGCAATCAATTCAGTGTGGGACTTGGATGACTAAGTCAACACAAAATAACCGTTATGATTGAATAGTTGATTGTATTTTGGTTTTCAAGTCCAAATAAGTAGGGCCTATAAGCCTTATGTCACTGACTGATTGATTTTGTATACCTTTTTAATGAAAAACAAATTAATAAAAACTCTTTCCTAAGCTTACACAGGCATTGACACAAATTTTGATAGATGTCAGTTTTCATTTGTTTTCAAGTAATATGAAAATGAAATATTTTTTTCTTTCATTTTACAAATATCAACCAATGTTAAGGTTTGACATTACAAAGCATGCGACAGCTGATGTTGTTGTGCAATTTTATAAGTAATTCCTGTTTGTTCTCTAAAGACAGTGATGGTGTCAACATTTCTAGAACAAAAAATTAAGACTGTTCCTTAAAGAAAATGATGGGATCCACAATTTTAAGACTGAAATTTAAACAATCAGGCAAGAATAATCTCCCAAATTCTTTTTTAATACATATGTTAACATAAAAGTGAAAATTTCAAGGCAATATGTTTCAGAAGCTGGATTTTATTAATACAAGGTCAAGTTACTGTAAAGTAAAACATAAAAATGCTTGGTCTATGCTACTGTTTGATTGTATAGCCATTTCTGTTGCATTTCAATGTTTTTATTAATACAATATTTTCTGTAATCTGGGAGTGATAAGGGGAATGGTTGGTTTTAGCAAGGCTTAGTGTTATCCACCTTACCAATGCCAATAGTTTAGGTACCTTGCTATTAATTGATATGATAAACATTGTTATTATCTTACATAGTGATACTGATTAAAGTTGTGTGTATATTTTGTAGGATGGTACCTTTTTCTTCATACATGGTGGTGGCCCTGAAACCCTCCTAGCAGTTGGCTTGGCTGTAGTAAAGCAAAACTACGCACATGCTGGTGTGTGAAAAGAAAGTGTCACAAAACTGTGCTTATTCAACATTTTATTTGTTGATGCGTGAAAGGAAATCCCAAGTGAGACAGAAGTGAACAAACAATAACGGATAGTGTTTGCACTCTTCAAATGATGGGAGCAAAAGTTATTGCCCTTGTTTGCTTGTGTTTTGGGAGATGGGGGTGGGGATGACACGGTGTGGGTGTGAAGGGGGGGGGGGGGCAATAATTTTCTTACTTTATTGTCCATCATTACTGAAATGTGATTCCAGTCAATGCCAAACAGCTTTCATGATCACAAATGAGTTACCCACAAACTTACATTATTCAGTATGAAAGAATTCATCATTTTGCACTGCCCCCCCCTCCACCCCCACCTTTTTTTTTTAATATTCAGAATCCATTCCAGATGCATGACTACCCAGTGGTCTGTTTGTTTTTGTTTTGACCACCATTGTTTTCTTACATACGTCCAAGAAGACTGAATAAATAACTGTGAAGTGAAAAAAGTGGAGTTTATCTTTGCATGTTTAGTGGATGTATGGATGACTTTGACGGGCACAAAATGTATGTTACGTTACATTATGTGCTTCTTTCTTTCTTTCTTTCTCTCTCTTGTTTGTGTGTTTTTTTTAAAGTCATTCTCTCTGTCTTTTTTTTAATCGGTTTTGTATTCTCTATTATCTCATTTTTTGTTTTTCTGTTTGTTTGTTTTTCTGCATCAGTTAATCAACTTTTTTTTTTTTTTGCTTCTGTTTTTCGTACAGTGCAAAAATATCAGAGAAACCTTGAAAGAAGACAAGAGGGAAATGTGGAAGGACCCCCCCCCCCCCCCCCCCCCCCCCCCCCAGTTTAGAGATGCTCGGAGTGTTTATTTAATTTTGAATGTGTCTACGGTCAACCCAAGCAGTTGTTCAAACTGAGAAGTGGCTACCTTCTGTTCATTGCCTTTGTGATAAATGTTCCACATTTAAGTTGCTTGTTAGGAATCAGTCCAGTCTGTTTCTGTTGCGTCCTCCACACCCCAAATGTGATCAAAGGATTGAACTTTTTTAATCTCTTTGACTGAACCGACAGGGATGGAAAAAAGGCAAGAGAAATTATAGGCAATTCTTTATTGATCAGGCCAAGCAATTTTTTTTTTTTAGATTTAAGTCCCTTAGCAGTATCAACAATGGAAAAAGAAATGAACTACAGGTCAAGCAAGGATGAGATAATCGCCAATGGTGGGGGGGAGAGAGAGCATGCATCGATCAAAAAATGAAGGCTGTAAACGGCAGCTGGATTGAACAACAGTGAAAGGGCACGGGGAAAACCAAGACAACAGCAACACAAAGAAAACTATTAAGATGGTAAAGAACTCGACCAAACAGCAATAAAATCGTCACCATTCAGGACAAAGAGGGCAACTGTTCCACACAGGAAGAAGACATCATAAAAAGATGGACTGATTCTTCACAAACAGAGCAAAGGATTCCAAGAGTGCTGACCAAACAGGATTCATTAAATCAGGAAACGAAATTTGCAGCACTGCCAGAACTTCTGCTCTGTCATTTTGATTAGCCATGCCAGCAAAATGTTCAAAATCGTTATGAATAGATCACAGCCGCACGCAAGCAGATGCCATTATCGCTTAAGAAGTCGCTGGATCCGATGAGGCAGAGGTGGGCCTACCCTTTGCGTACTCTTTGCGAAGGTTCTCATGGACTTCAAGAAGGCGTTCGACAGAATCTGGTTGGAGATGCTATGGGCCACAATGACGACATTTACCATTTGGGGCAGAAGATAATCAACACCATCCAGAAGCTACACACCAAAGCAACCATTGCAGCACTCTTACAGGGTGCTATCAGAGAGTAGTTCTACATTTCTGTCGGAGTTCGACAGGGCTGCCTTCTATCTCCCTCCCTTTTCGACACACTCCTGAAACACATCTTGACTGATGCACTTGAATGAAGACCACGTCAGCACAGCCAGCTTTAGAGGAAGAACTATCATGAACCTTTCGCGGATGACATCGATGGCCTGGCAGTTGCAGTATCAGCTTCATCAAGGTGTCAGTGCGTACGGGCTAGTGCATATACGCTACACCATATCGGCCACGATTCACAGGTGATGGATAAATAGACTGATGATTAAGATAAGAGGATTTAAGATGAGGCCTCACGGATACGAATTATATGTTTGACCTGCGCATCAACCCAGCGCGCTGCTCAGACCTTGGGTAACTACCTAACTTTGTTTGCGCCCCTATTCTTATTGTCTGTGTGTGTTTTTGTGAGTGTGCACGTATCTGCGTATATGTGTATGCACAGGTGGGTTGGCACTGGCCAATATGTGCATGTGAATGAATGTGCGTGCGTGCGTGCGTGCGTGCGTGCGTGCGTGTGTGTGTGTGTGTGTGTGTGTGTGTGTGTGTGAGAGAGAGAGAGAGAGAGAGAGAGAGAGAGAGAACAGGTGTATTCCCAAGCCCGTTTTTCGCTTTGTTTTATTTGTCATACGGCTTTGTACCTGGCTCTCTTTCAATTTTTCCCCTTTTTGTTTGTACATCACTGTCTATCTGTTTTACATATTTCCACAATCCCAGCTGCATTCCTTCTCCTCCGAAGCCCCGGTGCTCTTGGACCTATCATAGCTCAAGAATGTCACAGTTCCTAAGTTCCAACAGGAACTGTCAACTAAACAGAGAGATTGGAGGAGAAGTGAACGAGAAGAGGAAGCCTTTCAGGCCCGGAATCTATTGTGTCAGCTTCCCTGACGACGATAACGTAATTGGCACTGACCCGCCATTCCCCTGTCGACGACAGCTGGGAGGGCTAGGCGGCCATGCAGGGTGAAGGGATGGGACTGAAGTGGGAGGCAAACACCCCACACACGGCTTACGTCCACACCACATGGTCACCACAAGCACTCTCCTACAGCCAACGCCGCCACAGCAAGCAGCGACAAAGAGAGATGCTCCCTCTATCAGTGGCACAGTGTGGACACAGCGTCACTGGAGTGCCCTCGACACACGAGCCCACAAGTTTGCACGTGTTGTCAAGGTAGTACTATCACGGAGCGTGAAGCATGGGCCCTAATTCTGGAGCAGGCCCCACCCGTCCCCATCTGACGCTGGGGATGATAACAGCAGGGAAAGGTGTGGACTTGACCATCCCGTCGGCCCACTTCCATTCCTTTCATTTCAGACCAGGGCTTCACGACAAGTGAAACAGACGCCTGAGTATCTGTCTCTACAGGTCATCGTTCCCCATCATGTCCTCTAAGACAGGCATTGTTTCAGAAACACAGGTTGTAGTGTACAAAAGCCAGACAAAACCGAATCAGTAGAGAGAAACGTAATGCTTTCAAATTCCTATCATTACAGTAACGCCTGGTCGACTGTAAAAATGTCAATGACTCTAAACAGAGCAGCTGATAATATGACAGACAAATATATGATTTAAGTACAGATCATTCATTTATCTATTTACTTGTTTTTTGACAGAGAACTGCTTTTAGCCCAAGGTGGACCAGCAAAACTAATGGAGAAGCAGAAATGGGCAGCTTGGGGGATATCTATATATCTACATCTATCTATATATGAAACTGGAGTGTGTGTTTGTATTTGGAAAGGGGGGGGGGGGGGGGGGGGGTGGGCGCTGTGACTTCTGCAGGAGGACGAACCGTTTCTAGAGTCGATTGCCATGGAGAAGACGATAGGATTTGCAGCAGTCGGATGCCAATTACAACATGGGACCCACACACACACCCCACCTGGCATGTTGTACATTGTTACAGGGGAAAAAAAAAAGGTGTTTAGAATTTCTAAAAGATAGACGAGAGAATATGGTCTACAGACAAAAATTAATGAGCTTGGCAGAGAGAGAGAGAGAGAGAGGAGAGAGAGAGAGGAGAGAGAGAGAGAGAGAGAGAGAGAGGATTCATAGAAAGTGACAAGAAAGAGTAAATTAGAAACACAAAATTTCCAGAATGAGGTATGAAAGCGTACTGATTTTATAAGCTCATTAGACTTGTTTTCCTGCGTAGAACATTTATTATCCCTAAAGAAGAATGAGTTCCTGAAAGAAAATAACTTTTCCCCGTGAAAACACGGGGGACAACTGATTTCCCTACAATTTTTATTTTCTGTGTGTGTGTGTGTGTAAACAAGCGCTCGCGCTAGCGCGCGCGCGCGTGTTGTATACATGTAATATGTGAATTCCGTTTTCAACCTGCCAGAATACTGTGAACTTCTCTGCCGTTTGTAAAACATCGATAGGATAATTCACTTTTTGCAAAACAA
>CM065714.1:7584085-7611585 GCA_033310375.1 Conus canariensis | reverse complement strand
ATGTGAAAAAGATGATTTTGTCCATGCAAACAGATCTAACTAATTAGTTCAATGCTAGATGTCAACAGGGATAGTAGACATATGCATGACTTGCCGATTTCTTGTGTTCCTACGTTGGGGCACAGGGATTTGGAGTGAAAAGCCTAGCGACTGGAAAAGAAGGGGGTCACATCGATTGTGCTGCCTAAAGTAAACAAAACATTGGTGCTATCTCACAGTCAGGATTTTCTTCTAAATCACTGTATAATCCATGTAAGCGTAAGTTTGAGCCAGCACTGGATATTAAACTGATAATTGATCAAAAGAACAACCCCCACCAATCATTTCACTTTTTTTTTTTTTTTTTTGGTGGGGGTGGGGGTGGGGGGATTTCCACCAATGACATCATTCACAATCTTCAAATATATGATCTTCCCCTTTGCTGACGTCACATGTCAGGCCTTCGCACTCACCCGTGACTCTGTCCTTGCGCCAGGTGATTTCCCCCACATGGTCCCATTCGTTTCATTTTAACCTGTCTGATTGGAACCACGTGGCATGCACCCTGATGGGCATATTAAAGAAAAGAAAGTTAATCAGCCTTCAGACACAACATTCTCAAAGCAATCTAATTGTGCCTGTGTATAGATATTCGCCTGCTTAAGCAAGACCTTGGCGCCTTAATTTTTGGTGTGCAGCCGGTCTTAATAGCTGAACTGTGCAGTGAATTTTTGTTTAATGAGGGTGATGTTCTGAGAGATGTTACACATAGCTTTGAGTGTAATGGTCGGAAGAAACTCTAGGGAGAACTTGACAGCAGAAGGTCTTCAGAGAAGAAACCCTCTCAGACAAGTGTTTCGGCCCAGAACTTCTTACACTCTAAGAGGGCCGGGCCGCATCCAGACCATGATTCCCAGACGCCCTTCTACTGCCAATTTTTCTTCTTCTTTTTCTTTTTTTCTGGTACTGTCTCGATTCAAACCCGCAATTTGTGGATGGGTGGGCGTTTCAAGGCATGCCTTTTTAGACGGATGTGTTACTCCACAGCTAACGGACACCTGTTCCAAGCTGGGAAACGTAAGAATTGTGAAGTTCACTTTTGTTCCTCCTCGACCAGATCCAGCTGTAACTCTTTTCAGTTCTTTTCAGCTGTGACGGGTCTCCGGATTCCCCCTCGTTATCAAAGTATGGTTATCATATGCAGGGATGCAGAGAGGGGTATGGACAGAAGTATTCACTTCTTCACAACCAAATTGCGCTCTCGCATATGCACACGCACTCTGTCACTCACATCGTGCCCGCACAAAAGTGACGGGAAATCAATAACATTTCATAGAAAATAATCAATTTTTATTTAACTTGACTCCGAGTCCCCACCCATCACTACACAACACATATATCTGTATCAGCATACAGATAATCTCATAATCGCATCCCCTTTTCTTCAGTTACTCTTAATTAACCAGGAAAGACAACATTCCACTATTCTGGTTGCACACATATAAACTTAAGAAGAAATAAACGTTCAGAACTTGCCAGTGTTCCCTCGGTTGATCAGTCAGTCAATCAGTCCTCTCATCACTCAGTGCGACTACGATCGCTGAAACTGCCACACTGTTGTGTCCTCTCGATTGGCCAAATCCCAGTTGGGGGACACTGGCAACGTAGCTCGAGTTGCACCCTCGGACCGAGTCTCCCGGACTCCACTGAACTTTGCCCTCTCCACGGAAGGAGCTCCTGACGGCCTCTCCCACAGGTCTTCGCTTGCTGCAAACACCCCACCGTTGTCTGGCAGCTCCCTGCCTAGACCCCAACAGGCTGACACGTCTTGCTGTCTACCGTCCCCACACAGGAGACAATTCTCTACCATCATCGGCTTCGAGGGTACAGCAAACTTCCACTGTCTTACGTCCCCACCCAGGAGACAATTCTCTACTATCGTCGGCTTCAAGGCACAGCAAACCTCTGCTTCACGTAAAGTCTTCCTTGCTGTATTTTCCTGAGCCCTCAGCAAGACGGGATGAGTTCACTTCCCCTCAGTGAGTCATGCATTTCCTGGTTTTCCGAGCATCTTATAACCATTCTCAAGCAAAGAGAACCCGAGTTAAACTGGTCCAACCAATGGAATCACTGGCACACACACACACACACACACACACACACACACACACACACACACACACACACACACACCACACGATTTACACCAATAAATGTCCGAGTTATTTTGATTCCACTAATGAAATTACTAGTCACCTACACACACACACCACACACACACACACACACACACACACACACACACACAACACACACACACACACACAACTCATCACACGACTAGCTCCAACAAAAAGCTGGGTACCGAGTGGTTAATGCATAACTTCGAATTCTCACTCATGTTCGATTCCCCGAAGTTACCCATTGTTTTAACATCCCGGACTCCACAAGCCAGGACTAATGTTTCACATGTTTACTACACTCTATAGCCAACAAGGTGCAAACCACTCAATAGGCCGAAACTTTCCCGAACGTGTTCATCCCTCAGGACAAGAACGGCTGATGGTCACTGTGCCCTGCCTGCAGGCTGACGGTCACCGAACCGTGATGGTCGCCTGCCACGATCGCCTCCCCTCAGACCCACTGGAGAACCCAGTGAATATCCTATGGTGGAGGTGGATGCCTTCCCCACGCAGGACCGGCAGGTCGACATGTGCTTGTTGCTATCCCCACCCAGGACCGGCAGGTCGACATGTGCTTGTTGCTACCCTCCTTGACATGTGAATCACTTCCCAGTAACTCTCCCTCCTTCAGTATACAACTCGGGGTATTCCCCTCCGTTGATGCCTGAGTTCGCACACTTGAAGAACCCAAGGAAACCGATCTCAACATCGGCAAAATTACCCTTAATTTGCCCAGAGGACGGGAGAACATTCGGCCGACTCGTTATATCAGCCATTGACTTCATGGTTCTGGTCCTCTTCTTACGTGAAATCCCGAGCTGTTTCATGAGATAAAAGGCTGACGAGGCCACAAATCCCCTTGCTCCATCCTCTATGGCGAGAATATAATTATAACGTTTGCGATAGAATTCGTAACTGTGGACTCGGACTTTAAGGTTTCCGAAGTTCAGGATATAAGTGTCCATACCCACCTAGGTGCTTTGGTAGAACAGAATAACAATTCCATGGGAGGAGGGGAGGGTGGTAAAGGAGGAAGGGGAGGGCGAAGCAACCACTATATTGATGCCACCAGAACGACGACATATTAAGACGGGCAGCAAAAATGTGCCATTTTTAACGTACGAGGGGCAGCAGGATTCAAACTCGACAACTCTGACGGCGAACTCGATCGGTGCTCTCCCGCTGAGCCCTTAACCTCCCCCCCCCCCTCCCCCACCAGCCCCAAGACAGCTAACAGGAGAAAAGATCCTGGAAGTCTGATTAAGATGTGAGAGGGAGAGAGAGGGAGAACGGAAGGGAAGGAAGAAAGTAGGACGAAGTCATGGCTGCACAATCAGCTCAGGATTGCCTCGTGCTGTCAGCTGCGTTAAGCAGGTAAGAGTCGTGGCTAGCCAATGTAAAGGAGGCAAAACAAACGTTGGTAAATAATTGAGTGTGTGTGTGTGTGTGTGTGTGTGTGTGTGTGTGTGTGTGCGTGCGTGCGTGCGTGCGTGCGTGCGTGCGTGCGTGTGTGTGCGTGTGTGTGTGTGTGTGTGTGTGTGTGTGTGTGTGTGTGTGTGTGTGTGAGTGCGTGAGCATGCGCGCGCGCCGACGCGCGCGCGCATGTGTGTATCAAAAGGTGTGTATATTAAAAGGCACGTGTATATTAAAAGACGCGATTTAATTTCGTTTTCGGTTACAGACACTGCATTCGTTCCAGAGTTTCGGCTGACCAATGCCAGACTGGAGATCACACCGCACAGAAATGGAAGTGGTTTCACACAGAGAGCTGTTCACTCCGGCCCCAGCTGTCTGGCTGTTGGTTTTTTTTTCTTTCCACAGAGAGCTGTTCACTCCGGCCCCAGCTGTCTGGCTGTTGGTTTTTGTTTTCTTTCCACAGAGAGCTGTTCACTCCGGCCCCAGCTGTCTGGCTGTTGGGTTTTTGTTTTCTTTCCACAGAGAGCTGTTCACTCCGGCCCCAGCTGTCTGGCTGTTGGGGTTTTTTTTTCTTTCCACAGAGAGCTGTTCACTCCGGCCCCAGCTGTCTGGCTGTTGGGTTTTTGTTTTCTTTCCACAGAGAGCTGTTCACTCCGGCCCCAGCTGTCTGGCTGTTGGTTTTTTTCTTTCCACAGAGAGCTGTTCACTCCGGCCCCAGCTGTCTGGCTGTTGGTTTTTTTTCCCTTTCTGCCCCTTCATCATCTTCTTATGCAGCTGGAGCACAGACCTGATGAGGCGGGGAAGAGGGGGGGGGGGGGGGGGGGGGGGGGGGGGGCTGGGGGGAGGGTTGTGGAATACAGCTGAGGGGGGGGGGGGGATCAGGGGGGAGGGTTGTGGGATACAGCTGCCGGGGGGGGGGGGGGGAGGGTTGTGGAATACAGCTGACATGCGGGTCAAAAGTGGTTTGCTGAAATGACTGGAAGAAGCACCCGCAGGAGGCTGGCTGTTCGGTCTGCTCTGTTTTGCCCTGGCAACGAATGCCGGATTATGTTTGGTATCAGTATCTGATTTAGTTCTCCTCAATTCTGTTTCCCTGATCTAAACGTCTTTGATTCCAATGCGCGCAGATTTGGTGAAAATACCGGCACAACAAAAGCTTATACACATTTTTTTTTTCGGAACTAGATAGTGGGATTACATAGGAAAACAAAAGTCTTGTTATCTTAAAAAAAGAGAAAACTGAGTCAAGTGCAACAATAATCACAAAAGCAAGAACAGAGAACGGCAAACGTCGTATAAAACGAGTGGTAAGCATATTCCTTTTCTATCTCTCTCTCTCTCTCTCTCTCTCACACACACACACACACACACACACACACACACACACACACACACACACACACACACACAAGCAAGAACAGACAGAACGCCAAACGTCGTATAAAACGAGTGGTAAGCATATTCCTTATCTCCCCTCTCTCTCTCTCTCTCTCTCTCTCTCTCTCTCTTCTCTCTCTCTCTCTCCCCTGTTCATGCTCATTCAGTAACATTTCAGGGGAAAGAAAATTGGGTATATTCTGTTAAAAAGATTTTGACTACTCACGGATTTGGGATTGTATGGATGTGCCAGGGAGTTGGTTATGAGGATGGTTTTATTCTGGAATTCAGACAGGATGATAGCTTCATATAAACAAAACTGGCATTCTAAAATGGAAAACACGGATAAATATAACTGGTTTTATGGCTTTAAAAGTATATTTGAAACGGAAAAGTATATTTCAGTAATAACGAATAGATGGCATAAAATTTGTCTATCCAGACTTAGAACAAGGACTCTTGGTCTAAACGCCCATAAAAGATGGTTCTATACTGAGTCATCTACAGCGTCACCTTGTCCATTGTGTGGCTTCCATAGGGAGGATGAGTCGCATTTTTTGTTTCATTGTAGAAATTACAGTGCTGTACGAGATAAGTGTGTAGTTTTTCAAAAGAATGTTGCCATAAATCAGGACACATTCGGAATTTTAAAACTGAATTATGACGATAATTCAGTGAAATCACTTGCCAGATATATTGCAGAGGCATTAAAGATACGCGCAGAAGTTATTACCAACTAGAACTTATGATGTTCAAATGAAAAAATGAATGCTACAGGAAGTAGTAAAATATTTTGGTTATCGTATTTACATATTTACTTCTATGAATAATATTAAACTGGATGGTCGAGATACTAGCCTATTTTGCTTGTATTTCAAGCTTTCAATTGATTGATGTTTCTTTTATGTTGTTACTTTCGTTTTCGATATGATTATTTTGTGCTGTACCCCCCATGTCACTAAGGCTTGTATAGCTAATGACATTAAACATGTTCAGTGTTCAGTGTTCAGTGTTCTCTCTCTCTCTCTCTCTCTCTCTCTCTCTCTCTCTCTCTCTCTCTCAGACACATACTTAATATTATCAAAGTACGTCTGGAAATTACAACTCATCGGACTATCACGTTTGAAAACAGACTCAAAGTTAAACAGGAAAATCAAATGAAATAATCACATGGATTCAGGAACACCCCTCCTCCACCCACCCCTTACACAATCACACGCGCACACTCCCTGCCACAACTATCCATTCATTCTTTCACTGCACACCCCCACCCCCCTCATTCCCCATCCTCCAATGCTCGCACTTTCACACTCTGTGTGTGTGTTGCATGCGTGCGTGCGTGTGTGTGTGTGTGTGTGTGTGTGTGTGTGTGTGTGTGTGTGTGTGTGTGTGTGTGTGTGTGTGCCCACTCCCCTCATTCCCCATCGTCCAATGCTCGCACTTTCACACTCTGTGTGTGTGTTGCATGCGTGCGTGTGTGAGTGTGTGTGCTCAATGTACCAAATGAACAGGAAGCATAGAAGCAATGTTCCTAGTATCATGTTCGGCAACCCATGTGACACTTCCTAAATCTTCAGCCCGTTATCAAATCATTATTAATAACCATGACAAATCTTCAGCCCGTTATCAAATCATTATTAATAACCATGACAAATCTTCAGCCCGTTATCAAATCATTATTAATAACCATGACAAATCTTCAGCCCGTTATCAAATCATTATTAATAACCATGACAAATCTTCAGCCCGTTATCAAATCATTATTAATAACCATGACAATAATTGACGAGAAGGAAGGCGGAAGAAGGAAGGAAGTTGGGGGCGGTGGTGGTGGTGGGGGGGGGGGGGGGGGGGGGGGGAGTGGGGGAGGACGGCAGATGGGGCTTACATATGCGTCGTCAGCTGTACGGAGATAATGTGGGACATGACCACTTCAGAATCACTCACAAGGGGTCATTGACATTGCCCGAGGGACAAGCACGTAGCCCGTGTTATCACCATCCCCCACCCCCACCCCATCTCCTGCCCACTCCCCCCGTCAGCCCAATCAGATCAGGGGCTTGATCCAGCTCCCCACTGGCCGGCTTGGTGAGAAGATTGCCATCTCAACGTCGCTTTCCCCTCTTGGCTTCCACCTAAAGGATCCTCAATTGGCGGTTCTTCACCCAAACAGTGATGACGTCAGTGTCAATGTGGGGGTGTGGTGTACACATCACCGTCCTATCGTCATGACCCTCTCCCTTCTCCGTCCCTCTCCACTTCCCTCCTCTGTTTCCTCTTTCACCCCCCCCCCCCCCTCCTCTTTCCTTGAGAAACCTTGGCACAGTGAAAGGTCAAAACAAACGGTGTGTTGGTTTCACCGGTTTTTGTTTTGTTTTGTTTTTTAGTGTGTGTGAAAGAAAACAGTAGGAAGAGCAAGGGTGGGCCGGACTTTGGACTTCTAGCGATGCTTCAGAAAACAAGACGAAGAGAAAGGCTGGGTCGGACTTTGGAGTGCTGATGATGCCGGAGTGAGATAGGACAGACAGTGGGATCGGCACTCAGCGACCAGCTTCCCTCAGCAGCCCAGCATGTGGCATGGCCTGGAACAACAGGTCCGTTTTCTTCTCCCTCTCTTCCGCAGATCAGGAATCAGGTCTGGGATTACCACTGATCCTTCTCACTGCTGTTGGCTGCTCCCTGTGAAAACGCTTCACAAAGAGTCCTTTCTCTCCTGCTTTGAGGGTCTCTAGCGTTTGTTTTGTTTTGTTTTTCTGTTGTTGTTTTTTTGTTACAATCTCAAGGGTTGGATTGGTCTGTTTCTTGCGGGGGGAAAGAATGTGTTGACGGTGTATGAAGAAGGTCATTCCGTTTGTTATTTCAGTTGTTTTTGTTTTTTTTGTTTTTTTTTTTTTACGTTACCTCTGTCTGCAATAAATAAAAACCAAAGATGCGAAGTAAGAAATTTGTAGGTCTTGAATGTGAAGCTAATGCCCGTTGAAATTACATCAAGAATAAAAACTAAACAACAAGAAAACACACACACACACACACACACACACACACACACACACACACACACACGGTGATGAGGTGTTGTTACCGGCTTTTTCCTTTTCTCATACCCATTGCATTATTACTAGTCATTTCTATAACTGGCCATGTCATACAACTGCAAGTTCCGTGTTAAAGATACTCGAAGAATAATTAATGAATACAGACAGACACGCCGGTATATTTTCCTCTTTGATGTATAATGAGCTGAAGGCGTGAGGGAGTGGATTTTGTGTAGAGATCAACCAGATAATGAAGATAAGGAGCGGTAGTCCTGCCACAGACAATGTGAAAGATAGAGTGAATGGAGGAATGAACTAACATAGAACACAGAGAGAGAGAGAGAGAGAGAGAGAGAGAGAGAGAGAGAGAGAGAGAGAGAGAGAGAGAGAGAGAGAGAGAGAAACATAAAGCTGCGGTGCACAAATACACTGAGCTATTCCAGTGGCTGACAAAACGAAATAAAAACCATGCAGAAATGCTTATCTGAGATTGTCTTAAATGGACAAATGGTCAAAACACTGAAACTGTTTGTGCAGTGTATTTGTCATCATTGATGGTTGATATCATGCTGTATTTCCCACAGAACTGGCTTGGATGGAAATCTGGAACAGAAGGAGAAGAAGAAGAAAGAGGAAGAATAAGAATGGAAGGGAAGGGTGGAACTACGTTCAGTAACTGAAGGAGAAAGAAAGGGGATAGGGGTGGGGAAAAGATGAGGAGGGGAAGGGTGTGTGTGTGTGTGTGTGTGTGTGCGTGTGCGTGCGTGTGTGTGTGCGTGTGTGAGGGGGGGGGGGATAAGAGAAAATAAAAAAAAAACATTTGACGTAGGTCGAAAACAAAGAAAACTCAACATATGGACACAAACTGAAATCCAGCCGATGTTTCAGACAGATGATAAAATAAACCAGGGAAAACGCAGACCGGCTATCCTCCCATCACAAGTTGATGAGGTGCCTGAAATTCTGATTAGAGATGATTTAATGAGACATTTACATTGAAACAACCATTACAGACAAGCCCAGCAGGATACACATCCTGCAGATCCTGTACAACCCAACTATTAAGTGCAACAACTGATTGATTGGATCACGATGAAAAACGAAGAAATACCGATTGACATAGTATGCCTGGATCTTAAGAAAAATACTTTGAGAAATGCCACTAACCAGACTGTTACATAAGCTGAAGGAGCACAGCATTCTGGAAATATTTCTTGATCCATTGAAGATCTCCTCAATGACAGAAACTGGCATGAATTATTAAAAGAAGAACAGTAAACAAGTGGGGTATTTTTTGCTCCCATAAGAAAACCTAACACAGAGTAACTTTTATTCAAGACTGGCACAGCCTTATAAACTTGAATAAAGTCAGACAAATACATAGACGAACAATCTAATAGTGGGGGAAAAAACAAGCGCAGGCCAACAACTGAACTGTCTTCATAATAATGACTTGGCAAAGATTTGGACTTAAGGGGAGGGGGGGGGTGTTGAAGATGGAGAAACTGGGAACATGAAATTAAGAAAATATGTTACAGATATGAAAACTCTTCGCTAGCTGCATAAGGGAACCATCGCAATCCCTTTTGAAGGCAGATATATTTGCATTGCCTGCTCCGAGGCCTTTCGTCTGCTGGGTCGGAACTCATCAGGGAGACACGGCTGGTTGTGTCTGCGCTCCTGGCGTCAAATAGAGACACACCACAGTCCATAATACTGTGGTGTTCTCACCACCAAGGGTGCAAAAAAGAATCCAATAGCACCCCCAAAGCAGCCAGTGAAGAGTAGTAAATGAAACCAAACAAAAGTGTGGGGAGGAAAAAAGTTGCTGAAAAACTAAAGACATTATACAAATAGTATAAAATATAGGGGACAATCTTTGAGCCTACGCTTGAGGATCCACCCAAAGATGCAAGGGAGATCAAAAGACAAACACACAGACGGACAGAAACAAATACAAATAACCTCAATTTAATCAAAACAAAATCGGAAATGAAATGAGGCAGGGAACAGTAAACGATAAACAGTAAACAAGTGGGGTATTTTTTGCTGCCATAAGAAAACCTAACACAGAGTAACTTTTATTCAAGACTGGCACAGCCTTTTAAACTTGAATAAAGTCAGACAAATATATAGACGAACAATCTACGAACAATCTAATAGTGGGGGAAAAAACAAGCGCAGGCCAACAACTGAACTGTCTTCATAGTAATGACTTGGCAAAGATTTGGACTTTACTACTCTTCACTGGCTGCTTTGGGGGTGCTATTGGATTCTTTTTTGCACCCTTGGTGGTGAGAACACCACAGTATTATGGACTGTGGTGTGTCTCTATTTGACGCCAGGAGCGCAGACACAACCAGCCGTGTCTCCCTGATGAGTTCCGACCCAGCGGACGAAAGGCCTCGGAGCAGGCAATACAAATATATCTGCCTTCAAAAGCGACTGCGATGGTTCCCTTATGCAGCTAGTGAAGAGTTTTCATATCTGTAACATATTTTCTTAATTTCATGTTCCACAGTTCTCCCATCTTCAACCACCCCCCCCCCCCCCCCCCCCCCCCCCCCCCCCCCGCCACCCCCTCCTTAAGTCCAAATCTTTGCCAAGTCATTACTATGAAGACAGTTCAGTTGTTGGCCTGCGCTTGTTTTTTCCCCCACTATTAGATTGTTCGTCTATGTATTTGTCTGACTTTATTCAAGTTTAAAAGGCTGTGCCAGTCTTGAATAAAAGTTACTCTGTGTTAGGTTTTCTTATGGGAGCAAAAAATACCCCACTTGTTTACTGTTTACCGTTTACTGTTCCCTGCCGCATTTCATTTCCGATTTTATTAAAAGAAGGTTAAGGTTGAAGTTTCCATAGCCTATTGACCTTTCAAAGGTTCATTATGCATATGGCACGGTTTGATGGAAGACGGAGCCCATCCTGCCCCTTCCGCCGTCTTTAACCTTCCATGAACTGAATCAGGTATACCTATACTGCTGGGTGGAAAGAGAGGGCTTTCAAGCCAAAAATTTCCCACCCCAAGAGTGGTTTGAACTCAGACCATCAGCACCGTAGGCAAAGCGTTAACCATGTGACCACGGCCCCTCTAAAATCATAATACATTTTGTACCCCCCCCCCCCCCCCCCCCCCCCCCCCAAGAAAAGAAAAAAAGAAAAAGAAAAAAAAAGGGTAATGTATCTTGCAAAATATTGTTCCAATACCTTGAATTATATAGAAAGTTGAACTCGCTTCATTATCAGGTCTTGAATTCTGAAACACACACACACACACACACACACCACACACACACACACACACACACACACACATATATATATATATATATATTACATGGGTGTTATACCCATACAACAAGGAATCTGTTTTCATTGTTTGACCGCAAAACTACATATTCACCAAAATTATTGAACAATTTGTTAAAACCAATCTTTATGCCAACTTTATTTTTGTTTCACTGCCATCATCGTTAATATATGTAACTCCTTACCCGGCATCGATGTAATTAGAAGAACACTCAACGGTTTCATTGGAAGAAAATTGCTCACAGAAAATTTTGATATTAGTAATCAGCTGAAAAATGTCGTTTTGTATCCTTTAATACTGATTTATACCATAGACAAGACCCGAGAGAACAGTTAGAGTGCTATCATGCCTACACACCATCATCTAATATGACGTGATATCAAAAAAAGAAAGTAGAGTTTCGCTTCGCGACGCACGTATTCTGTTTATTCATCGTAGTCAGACTGCCATCCCAAAGGTCCAATTTAGGAAACAATCAGTCGCCTGCTGAATCTAATATGCACGGGAAAAGACGTGGATATGACAAACCTCCCGTATCATGATTCTCCGACCTGCGTGGGTGTCCTCCCTAAGCGTTGGGGTCTAAATTCGTTTAATCTCCCCCCGGACTCGTCATTTCCGCTCGGTTTTTCCTGTCAATGTCAGTGAGCCTTTCAGAGTTATCCGACCCCAGAGAGGCCTGCAACGAAACCCGTGCAATTTTCGGGTTCGCAAACCTCCCGCGAGAAATTAATTACAGCTTCGGCCGTATGTGTTCAGGGTAGTTCAGTGCTGGTAGTTCTCAGCGTCTGGCGTGACCTGTGGTCATTTGTCCTTGATGTCCGCTCTCTGGGGACAGACGGACATTGCCACATGCACTGTTGTTCTTGGTGGGCAGTTATTCGCTGAGAGACTAAAGCAAAGCGCCGCGTTTGTGTAAAGAGTCCACAATACAATACAAACAAACAAGGCATAACATTAAAAAAAAAAAGGCATCATTCTGCTGAGAGCCACCCAGGGAAGGATAATCGTGCAGTTTTATCTGCCTTTATTTGTAACATCTGAAGAAGAGATCATTTGTCGAAAATTCGTCTGCTTTATACTGAGTGTGACTTTGTAACTTGTTAATTCTGTATGTATGTTTTGTTTGTTTTTGCCTTGCTGTTCAATTGGGCTGGTTAAAAAAATCACAGACACATTGTTTTCTCTCTCTCTCTCTCTCTCTCTCTCTCTCTCTCTCTCTCTCTCTCTCTCTCTCTCCAGCATAACCCAGCGCGCGCGCGTGTGAGTGTGTGTGTAAGTTCACGCTCGTCAACACACATTTAACGCTGCAGTTCGTTTCACTTACATTTCGAACACACGACACGACACGACACAACACGACATTACAACACAACACAACGCAATAGTCTGCCTTGAAGGCGACTCCCTAATAACGATCAACATCCATTTTTGAATTACTGGGTCCAACTGTCTCAGCAACAAATCCTCGTCGTAGTCATGATCACACTTCTCGTTTTATTGATCAACTGTCTCCTCAGAGGCTAAAGATGTTCCCAAACAGTCGGGTCTTGTTGCCAGTCCCACGCGATCTCCGGCCACCCCCGCCCGTGTAATTATGGACTTATTTTGTCGTGATTTATGGCAAGAAACGTTGAATGACCCGAATCTTGTATTGACATTGATAGCTCCTAATATTTCTTCTGTCGTTTCGACAGCGACAGCTCGAGCTTGGACATGTCTGTGTTTGGGGTAGGAGAGAGAAAGCAGACAGTGAGGAGAGGGTGTAGGGAGGTGTGAATGGTAGAGGAGAGGAAAGCGGAGAAGGGCGGGGGGGGGGGGGGGGGGGGGGGGGGGGGGGGGGGGGGGGGATTTGAGGCAGGCAGCTTGGGAGCAACGGAATTAGGAAGGTGCATCCGGATTGTAAGATGGCACACAAACATTTCATTTTCTTCAATGTTGATCGTGGGACAAATGGAAAACACGAGGTGCCATGCAATACACGAAGCGTTTCGACCTGAGGAGCTTCTACAGAAAGAAATCAATTAAGACAATAAAAAATAAATATAAAACAAGAAGAATTGTTGTTGTTTTTTTTACTTCCACACTCCCAAGTTTGGAAAAACGTTAAGTTTGTTTTCATTGTGCTTCTTCTTTGTTGGGTGTGTGCCGACTGCTTTTAACTTCAATCTGTCAGCCGAGCCAGTAATTCTCTTGTTTTCTGGCCTCATCCCCCCGGCTTCTTTACCCTTATTAATTCATCTTTTGAGCTAGTTTCTACCTCGGTCACTAATAGATTCATAAGCGAACAAATGTGACAGGTATTAACTTGACGTTGCTTCAAGGTCGCAAATACACACACACACACACACACACACACACACACACACACACACACACACACACACGTATACACGCTCAAACTATCCAACTTAGTTTCAGTGCTCTCTCTCTCTCTCTCTCTCTCTCTCTCTCTCTCTCTCTCTCTCAAGATCTAAAATTTCGAGACTATTCAAAATACAGTCACAGTGTTATGATCTGCGCACATACAAAAAAGCTACTTTTTGTTCTGTTATTCGGCATTAAAGGACTGAGTTCGATGCAGCCTTATCAGAATGAGATGAAATAATTTCACGTCTTGACGACTTCTATGCAGCGTCACACACACACACACACACACACACACACACACACACACACACACACACACAACACACGCACGCACGCACGCACGCACGCACGCACACACACACACACACACACACACACACACACACACACACACACACACACACACACACACAGAGTTAAACAACAAAAACAACCTTCAGTGTTTTTTCCTAGATGCCATATCTCTGTAAAATAGAGCAAAACGCTTGTCTTCTTCGGAAAGTGGGGTTAGCTATGTGACAAGAAACAAATCTCATGTATTCTCTGTTAGTTCTATATTCGGTATTTCTAAAGGTTTTTTTTTTTTTTTTTTTTTTTTTTAGATCTTGACAATATTTCCTTGTGATATTTGAAATAAAGATAGGTAGTGTACTCTAAAGTATAGACTGTCCTTGAGGCCTTCATTGAGGTCATCATGGATCAACATTGTGTTTGTAGTATTGCAAGAACTGAAAAAGACAAAAATGAAAACAAAAACATTTTTAGCTGCAAATCGAGGCGACTGCACGCGGTAATCGGAACAAACTCTAAAAATTACTGATATGGCTCCGCCGAAAAAAAAAAAAAGCGAATCACAAGACAAAACACGACGCGTTTCGACCTCTTATACAAGATACGAAACACTCAGGACAACGAAAATGAACGTGCAATCACTTATCTTCATCCAATTCGGCGCAAGATGGACGTTGAATAAAAACGATCTCGTTTTCATTCAACGCCTATCTTGCGCCGAATTGGATGAAAAGATTGTTCATTTTTGTTGTCCTGAGTGTTGTGTATCTTGTCTGAAGAAGACCTAAAAGGTCGAAACGCATCGTGTTTTGTCTTGTGATTCGTTTGTCTACGTTTTCCGGCGGAGCCTCATAAGTAATTTTTAGAATTTAAAAACATTTTTAGCCAAGTAATTTTAATCAGAGGGCATACGTTTTTAGGTGATATGATACATACAATACGCGCGCGAGCGCGGACACACACACACAACACACACACACACACACACACACACACAACACACACACACTTTCAATGAGTGGCCGTTTTCCTTCCAACTATTGCTTACTACGGTACCATTAGCAGAGAATTATTCCACTGGCATAAGATTCCAGACGACGGCAGTCCCGGTGCCATGTGCTCTGGATAGAGGCCCTACTTTTGATGGTATGCTCACTCTACTTAGTGGGGTGTATTCCGATCTTGGAGTGGGACTGGGAGACAGGGGTGGCGGGTCGGGATGCTGAAATAATGAAACTCTTGTAATCTTGAAAACAAACCCAGAATGCATTCAAATTTACGATCTGCGAAGAAGGTGAAGCATAATGGCTGACCTTTCGTTGTTTTAGTTGTTGCTGTTTTATTTTCCACCCTATATTCCGAGCCCTGCCAGAAGAATTACTCACACCTCCCTTTTCCCACCTGGATGTCCCACCATGTACAGCGGCACCAAGTTCTCGGTCTCTGTTCCAAACATCAGCAGCCTGCAGAAACATTTTAATAGCAGATCGCCACGAACTAACTCACAACAGGAGACCCTGTCCTGCTGAAGACTCTTCACAGAGTTTCCCTGGCGCCTGTTCTTCAATACTCCACAAACTTGCTTCTCTACTCACTGCACAACCTACAAGCTAAACCAGACTGATTACACTTCCCACTTAGAATGGAGACAATTGCTCCCGTCATCTACCATTGTTGTATGATGACCGGTGACCATACCAAGAGGACATAGATGGCGCTACCGTGACCTGTCTTTACCTGAAGGTCCAGGACCGTTTGCACAGATACGTATTTTGGAGCAGCAAAAGTTTTAATCTGGCCAGCCAGCAGGATATAAAACAGTTCCTGTACGTGTATCTAACGATCCATTGTTTCTATTGGGATCTGAATATCCAGTGTGATAACCTTTTCCTCCTGAATGAGAACGTTGTTAATACAAAGAATTTAACAGGATACCACCGGAAAAGAAAAAAAACAAAGAAAGCCCATGAAAACGTTCGAGTCTTCTATTTATAAAAATGGCGCATTCTAGTGACAGACCATAATGACAGTCTTTTCATCCATACACTCGGACAGTTAATACAGTAGGCCCACTGTGCTCGGTGGTCAGCATTTTTCATTGAGAACTTTGTCTAACAGACGGCCTCTAGTGTTTTGCCCGTCGGCTTTGCCAACTCAACTGGGTCGCATTCTTGTCAAATTATCCTCAGTGAAGAAGAAATATATATCGTCGATACGCAGTAGGCAAGAAACTAATTAAACACACAAGACAGACAGCCTGGACAGCAACTTGGTCGCATTCTTGTCAAATTATCCCTCAGTGGAGAGGAAATACATATCGTCGACTAGCAACAGAGTAAAAGAAAAAAAAAAAAAAAGAGAAGCACACACACACACACACACACAGAGTTAAACTCGCAGACAGACAAGCACCTTGGAAAAGGACATAAATCGGTAATTTTTGTCTTGGATTAGTGCTGTAGGAGACAGCTTTCCAGTCACATGAACTGCGACAGGGATTTGTCTCTGTTTACACCGAAGATGAACGGGCCTTGATAAATAATGGTACAGCACGCAGACATAATTTGGCGGTTGATGTCAAACAGTAGATAACCCTTCATAAGCTCAAAATAGAACAGGTCATTTTTGACGTCAAATGGCATTTTCAGGTTTCCGTTTCTCTCGCTCAAACGCATGACGCACGTCGTTTATTCGTCAGTTGTATAACTTTTGCTCTCCCACCAGTGATTCTGAATAAAACCTCCATTAACCACTTACACATCAGATCCTTTAGGTTCACGCAGCACTCTGCTACTTCTCATTTGATTTGGAACTGAAACAATTTTGCGCTGTTTTGTTTGCACACAAAAAGGTCGAGCGTTGGTAGTTGGAATTAACTCACTATCGTTCCACGAGGTGGCGCTAGTGTCTTAAGATGTATGGTGCAAATGTAAGCGATTGCCGAGGTCATAAAGTCGTGCTGTTCATGTTATTTCGTCCATCTCTCGGCTCACACGTAACAAAACATCATGCTCACACGTAACAAAACATCATGCTCACACGTAACAAAACATCATGCTCACACGTAACAAAACATCATGCCTAACGGATGCTTTGCATCTTTAAAACACTGCCATATCAGATAAATGTTATTGGCTGATTTCCGGTTCACATCAATACCAGTTCTCTGACAACTTGACCACATGTTCAGAATTATCATAATGAGTATTCTTGCTTTCCTGACATATTGTTATTTCACTCTTTTAGTGCATGTGCTGCCTCATTAAGAGAGTCTGTGGTATCTATGGTGGTAATGTGTGCGTGGGAGGCAGTGGTGAGTGGCAGGGGTGTGTGGGGTATGGGATCGGGGATGAGATGGGGAGGGGGATGTGGGAGTGGAAAGATAAGAGGAAAGTGGGAATGTCTTCTTTCTTCGGTCACTATGGCAACCGTCTGGCCAGTCCTAATAGAGTCCCTTCTAATGCATGCAGCAGGCTGTTGGCTGAAAAGATACCGCCGGAGGAAACTGACCAGACTGATATCCATTTCATCGATATGCCATGGGTCCAAGGTGGTTATGGGTGACTGTATGGAAAGCACAACAACCTTGACCCCTTGATTACATAATTTTGATTTCTCCAAATGACATAACGCATTTGATCTGAGACTGTATGAGACATGTTTTATATCTTTGATATTCATGCATGTTGTCATTATTGTTGTCGTGCGTCGGAGCCTTTCTTTCGATGTGTCTATATAAATCTCTCTCTCTCTCTCTCTCTCTCTCTCTCTCTCTCTCTCTCTCTCTCTGAGGACTCAGTTGTGAGCGATGATGCATCTGTCAGTCAAATAAAATCAGTGAAATTTTAATCATCATTATTGTTATTCGACAACCCCTCCACTCTTCGTAAAAAAAAAGTGACCATTTGTTGCCTCTGAGACTTTGAGTCAAGATTAAGGTCATCATTTTCAATCGTGAATCCTTATCATCGGCCTAAAGCGCCTGTTTGACACAAGGTGGACCCGACGCCAACAATAGATTGTCGTTACGCCATGCAGCCTTACGCGGGGACTGCCTTCAGCAACGGTAAGCCCCTCAAAGACATAACGCCTTCCTCCAGATACAGCTTTTTCACTTCCTCTCATTAGCAGTCTTCACCTACAGCCAAAGAACCATAGGGCCATGTCAGTACAGTTTGCAGGGTGGGGGCCGATGTATATTTTTAGCGGTGATTCGGGAGGCGGCGTAGGCCGCCGGTGGGGTCCAAGGGGTTGATGTGGGCTTGGGAGCGTTTCCTCATGTCGCTGAAGCAATTCTGAATTCTATGCACGCACAGTTATAATATTCTTGCACGAACACATTTCAAAGTGAAATCCATTTTCCCAACTCAACTGCTTCACCACCAGCAGAATTTGAACTGATTCATCTAGAGTCTTGAAAAAGTAACGCTGGTCTGGCCCACAAAGCATCATCAAAACAATTGTCAGTTGTATGCATTAATATCAGTAATGAACAATAGTGTACCAAGAAACACGCACTCTCTCTCTCTCTCTCTCTCTCTCTCTCTCTCTCTCTCTCTCTCTCTCTCTTGTGAAAACGAGGGGAAACCGAAAACCTCGAACACGGAATACTGATGTCTATTTAGCAAGGGAATGAGAAACAGCCACACTACCTGCTCACTCCAAATTACACCTTACAACGTTCACAGCCTCACTACCTGCTAATGTTGAGTTATACCTGACAACGTCCACAGCCTCACTACCTGCTAGTGTTAAGTTACACCTGACAACGTCTACAGCCTCACTACCTGCTAGTGCCTAGTTACACCTGACAACGCCCACAGCCTCACTACCTGCTGGTGCCAAATTACACCTGACAACGCCCACAGCCTCACTACCTGCTGGTGCCAAGTTACACCTGACAACGCCCACAGCCTCACTACCTGCTGGTGCCAAGTTACACCTGACAACGCCCACAGCCTCACTATCTGCTGGTGCCAAGTTACACCTGACAACGCCCACAGCCTCACTACCTCCTAATGCCAAGTTATAATAATAATAATGAATACTTATATAGCGCCTATTCTCGGCTAGAGACCAAGCTCTAAGCGCTTTACAATCAACACTCGCTTACCAATCATCAGGTTCTAGGTCAGCTTTAGGCTCCGAATGAATTTATGCCCATGACATGCCCACAATATTCATCAGCATAACCTTTATGGCAATATAACAAATACAAAGTGTAATCAAATTATGCACATCTATTGCTCCTACAATGTTTAGTTGCTCAATTGTCAAAATTTCAGAAGTCGACATGCCTTTGATCTTTAAGTTTTGATTTGAAACAAAAGTGCAACGTTTTGTCTTATAACAGGCTTTGAGTACTGAAGTGGCCCTTGCGGTTGGCTGGCTTATAAAAAAGTTCAACTGAACTGATACTGTGTCGGAGCTGACCCAGTAGAATGGAAGAAATCATTGTCTACAAACATCGAGCCAGAAAGACATTCAATGGACAAACAAATTGAGAGAGAGAGAGAGAGAGAGAGAGAGAGAGGAGAGGAGAGGAGAGAGAGAGAGAGAGAGAGGGAGAGGAGAGAGACAGACAGACAGACAGACAGACAGACAGACAGAGACAGGCAAACAGTCACACAGACTCACATACAATACGCATGCGTAACACAGCCGTTTACGTTCTCCCTCAGTTCTTTTGACAGGAGTGATAAAACTTCCATGATTCGAAATACACATTAGCTAATACTACAAAAAAAAAGTCATTATGATAGCACACACACGCACGCACGCACGCACGCACGCACGCACGCACGCACGCACGCACACGCACACACACACACACACACACACACACATCAACTGAATGGTTATAATGGGACTGGTCGTACGGCAATTTGAAATAGCTATCTTAAATATTTGAGAACTCTTGCGCTCCGAAACGTAGGTGGTCTGCGAGCGAATGTTTAAACCTTTTGAATGGCAAGCGGCCAGTTGAGCTGCGGTCTCTCCTAGTCAGCGTGCATTCAAACTCCGAGCAAATATTTGAAACTCTCCAGCTCATTACACACCATGCACACGTAGACCCCCCCCCCCCCCCACCTCACCCTCCCGCCCTCCTCCATCCCTGCAGAATACCCTCTCCGTGCTATCCCTCACCTCACCCTCCCGCCCTCCTCCATCCCTGCAGAATACCCTCTCCGTGCTATCCCTCCCCTCACCCTCCCGCCCTCCTCCATCCCTGCAGAATACCCTCTCCCCCCCCCCCCCCCCCGCCATCCCTTCAGAATACCCTCTCCGTGCTATCCCTCACCTCCCCCTCCCCCCTCCTCCATCCCTGCAGAATACCCTCTCCGTGCTATCCCAAGCCCCCCCCCCCCCCGGCCCCCCTCCATCCCCGCAGAATACCCTCTCCGTGCTATCCTCATCCCCCCCCCCCCGCCCCTCTCCATCCCCGCAGAATACCCTCTCCGTGCTATCCCTCACCTCACCTCCCCCGCCCCCCTCCATTCCCGCAGAATACCCTCTCCGTGCTATCCCTCACCTCACCCCCCCCCGCCCCCCTCCATTCCCGCAGAATACCCTCTCCGTGCTATCCCTCACCTCACCCCCCGCCCCCCTCCATTCCCGCAGAATACCCTCTCCGTGCTATCCTTGTCCCCTCACCTCACCCTCCCGCCCTCCTCCATCCCACCAGAATCACCACGGAATTAAATTACAGTGAGAGGTTATGAAATGCATCAAAACAGCGTTACTGCGTTCCGAAAATGTCTTAAAACAGTAGTAAGAGACCACTATAGATACCCCAGAATAACAAAAAAAAAAAAATTCAAAGTATCACGAAATGACAGCAAGGTCACGATGGTGCCCTCACACAGGAACAGGTCACTGTGGTGTCCCGACAGCTCACTAAGGTGCCCTGAAATAATTGTGAGTCAACAAGATGCCCAGGTAGGTTGCTCTGGTTAAAGTGACTCAATATAGCCCCCCAGCCCCCTCCCCCTCCCCCCCTCCCACACCAAACAGCAACAAACAACAGACAAAAAACATCAACAAGGGGCTTCTTAATAACATCAATGTGCGCGCAAAAGGCATGCAGGTGCACAATAGGAATGATCGCTGTTGTTGTTGTTCACTGCTACCACTTTCAGTATCACCACGAATGAACGCCAGAAACCTGACGAGAACAAGTCGGGGACGCACGGGCCTTGCGGAAAGCGTGTCTGTTTACCACTCCTGATCACGGACCCTGGGTTCAAGTCCTCAAGGTCACCCTACCAATCGTATATATAAATGTTTATATATACGTGAGACCGAGATGAAATGCCACGAGGGTGCTTAAACAGTCTAACTTCTAGGTCAGCTTCTTTCCGTTTAAAATCCACTTCATCTTCGATACAAGTGAGATAACTGTTGTCTCATAGGGCCAGAGGTCAAAACCGATACTTTTTCTGAAAATGTTCACCCATCCTTTCTTCTCCCCATGCATCAAAATAGTAACGCCCACTGATTGGTAGGGAAATCCGTGGGAATGTTTCCTTTCGTATCGGCTGAATTCTCACAGCCACTCCGCTTTCCATTCGACTTCACTTTGAATCATGATGCGAGGTTTCGACTTTCGGTTGTGACGCTGAACCAGGATCTTGATTGTACTAGTGCACTGTGCTCTGGGGAAATGCCAAAGAAGCGACAGCAAAAAAAGTGTTGCCTCTGGGTACAATACTTAAGAAAACTCCACTCTGCCTATAAAAAGAATACAATTCTAAAATTACACACACGTTCAGCGTTCTAACGTTACAGAACATACGATTAAAGTTCACTCGTTCTGCGTTTTGACTATTCACCATCCGTCCATTCATCTAGTCCATTTTACTGATGGAACAGTGCCAGAAACAAAAACAAACACTCAAACAAACTAAAGATACGAATGACTGTTCAGTTTAAACAAAGAAAAGGTCTTCCAGAAAGAGCAAAATTCTCACAACGAATTAGAAAGACGATCATTTAACTCTACTACCAAGAATCAACAATGAAATGTTTGATTGAAAGAAGTACAAAACTGGGAACGTCGGGGTATGAACACGTTTCATAGCGTTTATCGCCCAGCCGACCGCCAGCCAAGGTAATTCAGAGATGGCAGCAGGGAGAGGGAGGGAGGGGTATACACAGAATGACGATCACTGCAGATCAATCTCCGATCTTCAATGTCGGCTATCACAACTGACATTGATTGACACGGAGTGCACACTGTTGTATGCACGGAAAAGGCGATTTGATCACTTTTTCCGCCTCCAGTTAGGCCAGTCTGGCTATTGTACCAGTCCCTCAGGGCTCGACCCCGACTGGCACAGCCCTGAATTTCGTCAGCATCGTGTTGGTAAAACCGGGGACACACGAAAGGACCTCTTTTCAGCTGCCCCTGGAAGAGCGCAAAAGTGGGAGCCACTGCCATTGTTGCTGGCTGGGAGCTTCAGACTTAGGTGTTCTTGGAAAGGCACTCAATTTGAGTGTGTGTTGGTTCGGTTGACAAACTATCTTTTGAGAATGCCTGGCCCGGGTTCTGGACTGGCCACGGTGAAGGCGAGGTCGGGAGGGGTTGGTGCTGGTGTTGATGATTTTCAATTGTAGAAGTAGCTCAAGTTTGGAGAGTCTTGACCTAAGTGACACCCAGTTCAGGTCTTGAAGTAATGCTGAAACGCAGTGAGTCCTCTCATATTGATTGCAAAGATACCCTGCCGTTCTTCTTTGTACTGCTTCTGCCTTCTTTGTTTGGCCCTCCGTGTAGAGGTTCCATACAGTGCGGTAGTCTTCCGGGGTAGAACCGTAGGAGTTTGCTGTAGGCGTTGATTTGAGTAGTTCCATTCTTCGCTTTCAAATTTCTCAGAAGGAAGCTGCCATGAAATTTGCCTGTTAGTATGGTGGTTCAAATCTAGTCTGGGAGTAATGTCCACACTAAAGTGTTTTGAACTGTCCGCATGTTCCAGGCTATATCCTTTCAGGAAGTACTTAACGCTGATCAGTTTTCTGGAATTTGTACAGAACAGCGCATGGCACTTTTGTGGGTGGAACTCCATTTCCCATTTTTTCTCCAAGGCTGTCGAAGTGCTGATGTCTACCTGAGGGAGCTTACAATCCTCATTTGTCTTGATGGTATGATAGAAAATTCAGACATACGTACAGAGACGGTGTTTTGCACGGAGCTGGTCTGACAGGTCATTAATGAAGAACAAGACGAGGAGATGATCCAGTAGCATTCCTCCACAGGTAACAGACACTGTGTCAGACTGTGATCCATCCACGTGGACAAAGGCTTTAATCCAGTTAAGCGAATTTCCTCATATACCGTAATGACTGGCCGCCTTGCGGAGGACGAAACCTTTGAAAAATATTGTACGAGCAGGTCAGTCTGGGATCCACGGTCGAGGTTAGCAGCAATCTCATGACTGAACGTGACATGTTGGGTCTCACAACTTCTCTCGGCTGCAAACCCATGTTGATTGTCTGTGGGGATGCCGGGTTGCGTGATATCTGTCGAGATACTGCTGGCTGTGGTATGCTCCTTGATCTGACAACGGATGCTGGTCTGGGAAACGGGCCTGTCTTTGGCATCTTTGGTCTGGTAGCCCTTTGAAGGCTGTCGACGCGTTGACTCTTTTCCAGTCATCTTGGAGGCACTCTTCTGCCAGGGTCTTCCTGAAGGTGGCAGTTAGAAGTGGAGCGATCTCATCTGCACAATCTATAAAGACACTGACGGAGATAGGGTCAAGCCATGTTCATAACGCAGCCGGCCGCTAATGGAAGTCATCACAGAGTTGGGAGGGGGGGGGGGGGGGAGGGGGGGGGGCGGAATTCACAGAGAAAGGACAGACGTACAGACAGTGTCAGAGGTGGGTCATATCATGGTGTTTATAGCCCAGCCGATGACGGAGGTCACATCAGAGCTGAAAGCACGCTACAATTTGAACTGTGCAAAGGTAAAGTAGAATCCAACAAATGGGGGTCGGGTGAGGATGGAGGAGAACACTGTGGCAAATAACATTCCTTAGTACCTGATACTGGTGTTTATTTCTTTTCAAATCGATTAAAGGACAACCATGGAAACTGATGAAATGTGTTGTAAACCTTCATTCCCTCTTCTCCTTCGGATCATGAATCTCGTAGAGAACTGGCCGGACCAGAATGATAGGAATTTGGCGATCATTGCAGCGAGCAATGATTCTTTGAGCCGTGTTTCAGATTCCTTTCTGGAAGTTAAGGCGGCTCCCGGCAGAACAGAATCCGAGCATTTGATACAAACTAGGAAGAGGCTCTCTTTACGGGATGATCTCAAAAGATCCACATCAGCTGTTTCATGCTTTCCATATTTAAACAAACCAGCATCTTAGATATTGAATTATCGTTGTCATTGTGAGCTCTTTCTAGCCAGATTCAAAGGCCATGTTGTTCATGTAGTTGGAGAGAGAGAGAGAGAGAGAGAGAGAGAGAGAGAGAGAGAGAGAGAGAGAGACAGACAGACAGACAGACAGACAGACAGACAGACAGAGACAGAGACAGGAAGACAGAGAGGGGGTGTGAAAGAGGGGGTGTGAGTGGAAGAGGGGGAGGATAGGATTGGGATATTTTGTTCATCAGACACGCTGGGTGAACAGTGTTGATGCTTTGCTTTTCATAGCACGCACGCAAGCGCGCACGCACGAACGCACAAGCGCGCGCAAAGTTTCTATAAACACTTGTAACACTAACACATGTGATTCTCAACCGGTATTGAGACAGGGGAAATATATTCTGTTAGTGTTTGTTACATTTAAAAGAAAAAAAAAGACATAAATGGAAGAGAATGTCCGTGTGTCTGCGTGCGAGCAAAGATGTTGTCGAGTGTTGTTTTTTTTTTTTATTACTACCAACTTAATATGTATATTTCATACTTTAGACATATGCTGCTCTTAATCAGTGTTTAGTCTTCTTATTAGGCATATGCTGCTGTTAATCAGTGTTTCTTCTTCTTCTTTTCTTTTTTCTTAAATAGTTTTAGTTTTGATACATAAACTGTGTGTCTGCGTAAGTGCAGGCAAGATGTGTGGATGTGCTTGAGTTCAGTGTGTTGTTGAGTGGTTTTTATCACAATGTACGATTTTTCTTTTTTTTTTTTTTTCTTTTTTTTTTTACTAAAATACAAGAAGTACTGTTGTCTTATAGAATACGTCGGCGAACTGGGAATAAGCGACTTGGGATCACCAATAGACTTGGGATCACCAATATGGAAACAGGCGAATGGGAATAGGCGAATTGGGATCACCAATATGGACACATGCGAATGGGAATAGGCGACTTGGGATCACCAATATGGACACAGGCGAATGGGAATAGGCGACTTGGGATCACCAATATGGACACAGGCGAATGGGAATAGGCGACTTGGGATCACCAATATGGACACAGGCGAATGGGAATAGGCGACTTGGGATCACCAATATGGACACAGGCGAATGGGAATAGGCGACTTGGGATCACCAATATGGACACAGGCGAATGGGAATAGGCGACTTGGGATCATCAATATGGATACAGGCGAATGGGAATAGGCGACTTGGGATCATCAATATGGACACAGGCGAATGGGAATAGGCGACTTGGGATCACCAATATGGATACAGGCGAATGGGAATAGGCGACTTGGGATCATCAATATGGACACAGGCGAATGGGAATAGGCGACTTGGGATCACCAATATGGATACAGGCGAATGGGAATAGGCGACTTGGGATCACCAATATGGACACAGGCGAATGGGAATAGGCGACTTGGGATCACCAATATGGACACAGG
The DNA here is from genome assembly GCA_033310375.1 of Conus canariensis. Classification (NCBI taxonomy): domain Eukaryota; kingdom Metazoa; phylum Mollusca; class Gastropoda; order Neogastropoda; family Conidae; genus Conus; species Conus canariensis. The sequence goes on along the minus strand of CM065714.1, from coordinate 7,585,809 downwards.
CGAATGGGAATAGGCGACTTGGGATCACCAATATGGACACAGGCGAATGGGAATAGGCGACTTGGGATCATCAATATGGATACAGGCGAATGGGAATAGGCGACTTGGGATCATCAATATGGAAAGAGGCGAATGGGAATAGGCGACTTGGGATCATCAATATGGATACAGGCGAATGGGAATAATAATAATAATGAATAATGAGTACTTATATAGCGCCTATTCTCGGCTAGAGACAAAGCTCTAAGCGCTTTACAATCAACACTCGTTTACACAACGGGCTGCCTACCTGGGTAGTGCCGACTGAAGAGCTGCCAGCTGGCGCTTCATTCAGTCGTTTCCCGTGTCATCCAGTCAATATCGTTCAATATCGTTCACTCATTTTCCTTACTTCCTTTATTCTTTCCCTATTTCACGCAGGGTGCATGCTATGTGTAACGTGTCATCCATACCAACAGCCAAACTGGCCTACTCTTCGGAAAGTTGGTGATGGGATTTTACGTGTGTACAAGATGCTATGCGTGCGTTCACACACGGAACCTCGGTTTATAGTCTCATTCGAAGGACTGTATGGGAAATGGAGTCAGAACCAATGTTAACTCCGAGGGAAAAAATCCCCCTGTACCGAAACGCCCCGGCAGAGGTTCGAACCCGCAACCCAGGACCACCAAGATTACGAGTCCGGCGCTCTACCAACTGAGCTATTCCGGAATAGGCAACTTGGGATCACCAATATGGACACAGGCGAATGGGAATAGGCGACTTGGGATCACCAATATGGATACAGGCGAATGGGAATAGGCGACTTGGGATCACAATATGGACACAGGCGAATGGGAATAGGCGACTTGGGATCACCAATATGGACACAGGCGAATGGGAATAGGCGATTTGGGATCACCAATATGGACACAGGCGAATGGGAATAGGCGACTTGGGATCACCAATATGGACACAGGCGAATGGGAATAGGCGACTTGGGATCACCAATATGGACACAGGCGAATGGGAATAGGCGACTTGGGATCACCAATATGGAAACAGGCGAATGGGAATAGGCGATTTGGGATCACCAATATGGACACAGGCGAATGGGAATAGGCGACTTGGGATCACCAATATGGACACAGGCGAATGGGAATAGGCGACTTGGGATCACCAATATGGAAACAGGCGAATGGGAATAGGCGATTTGGGATCACCAATATGGACACAGGCGAATGGGAATAGGCGACTTGGGATCACCAATATGGACACAGGCGAATGGGAATAGGCGACTTGGGATCACCAATATGGACACAGGCGAATGGGAATAGGCGACTTGGGATCATCAATATGGATACAGGCGAATGGGAATAGGCGACTTGGGATCGATAATATGGATACAGGTGAATGGGAATAGGCGACTTGGGATCATCAATATGGACACAGGCGAATGGGAATAGGCGACTTGGGATCGATAATATGGATACAGGTGAATGGGAATAGGCGACTTGGGATCACCAATATGGACACAGGCGAATGGGAATAGGCGACTTGGGATCACCAATATGGATACAGACGAATGGGAATAGGCGACTTGGGATCACCAATATGGAAACAGGCGAATGGGAATAGGCGACTTGGGATCACCCAAAATTGGGAAAAAGGCGAATGGGAAAGGCGACTTGGGATCACCAAAGATTGGGTCAAATATGGAACAGGCAATGGGAAAAGGCGACTTG